>CM055966.1:54960000-55397500 GCA_029531755.1 Holothuria leucospilota | reverse complement strand
GAAAAAAAAAAAAATTTTTGGAGAAAAAATTTTTTCCTCCAATTTACTTTTTGACCCGCTTTTTAAAAAGGGCCCCCCAAATAAATTTTTTTAAAAAAATTTTGATGAAATTTTAAAGGTTTTTACAAAATTTTTCCGGGAAAATATAAGTTAAATGGGAAAACTGAACTTTTTTATTTTTTCCCAAAGTGTATTTCAAAAACCCTTGAAAATCTGCAAAAGGGGAAAATGTGAATGACCTTTAAAAGGGTGAAAAAAACGAAAGTAATTTTAAAAAATAACAAAAACCCCTAAGAAAATTTTTTGAAAGGGAATTTTTGCACCGCCTGGGTTATTTACAAATAAAAAACATTTTAATTTTTACTATTTAAAATGCCACAATTGGCATGGGGACAAACTTTGGGCTGACAAAAAGGTAAAATTTAAAGTTATAAACTTTTTAAAAGGTTTTGGGGTTTTTTAGGGTTGAAGGTTTGATTTTCCAAGTTAAGTCCAAACACTTTTTTCCCCCCTTTCCAAAAAAAAAAAGGGGTTTTTTTAGAAATTTTTTGAATTTTTGCTCCCTTTAATTGCAAAGCCTTTAAAAACCAAAAGGGAAAAAAAAAACTGACGCAAAAAACTTTTTAAAAGTTAAAATTTTTAATTTTGGTCACCCATTGATTGGGGCTTTCCTCCCCTTGGGAACTGGTAAATTGGGGTTGTTTTTAAATATCCTTTAATTTTCATTTGGGGGTTTCTGTAGCCAGGGGAAAAAAAAAAAAAAAGGGGAAAAAAAAAAACAGTGGAAAAAAAAAGTGAAAAAAAAAAAAAAAAAAGAACTTCTCTGGGGGGAATGTAATTTCTGTAAAACTTACTCCAAAATTTATTTTGGGGGGAAATGGTTAGGACCCCCCTTAAAAAAATTTTTTAATTTTAAGGGGCCTTAAAATTTGGGTAAATTTTTACCTTTTCCCCGAATTTTTAAAATTTTTTCCCCAAAAAAAAGTTTTGGATAAACAAAAAAAAAAAAATAGAAAAAAAGGGTTGGTTTTTGCCCCCAAAAATTTCCAAATCTCACTTTGATTTCGCCTTTTTTGGGACATTATGTCCAAAACAAGAAATCCAAAATTATAAAAGAAGGTTTGAAAAAATAAAACTTTGATCTAAACTATTGAAAAATTACTTAAAAAAATTTCAGGACAAGAAGGGGAAAAGAAAAGGCCCCCAGAGGGCCTGAAGCCCAACCCCAAAATGATTAAAAATTCCCTCGGGTTTTTGGGGAAAAGCCCAAAAGAAAATTTTCCGGGATTTTTTAAACCTTCTTTAAATTTGGAAAATTTTTTGGTTGATTTTTTAAAATTAAATATTTAAAAGGTTTTTTATTCAAGTTTTCCCCTTTACTTTAGGGAAAATTTCTTTCCTTTGGGGGAAAAATTATTTTCAAATAAAAACCCTTTTTTTTAAAAAAAGGAGAAAATAGTAATTGGGGAAAATAATTGCAAAAACATGACTGTTTTAATTTTTAGATTTTAAATTAATTTTGTCCCCCAGGGTTTAAACTGTTTTCAAAGTGAATAAAATTTAAAAATGGGATGCTCACCAAAAAGGGGAAGCCGACAAAAAGGGCCCCATTTAAAAACCCCCTTTGAAATTTTTTAAAAAAATTTAACTCCCAAAGAACAAAATTGTTGCTTTTTAAATTAAATTGGAGGAATTTTTTTGGGGGATAAAACCCCGAGCTTTATGCCGGTTCAAAGGGGGAAATTTTCAAGTGTCCTTTAAAAAAGGGGACTAACCTATTGTTTGAAAATGCCACTTATCTTAAAAATTTTCTTCAAAGGAAAACCCCTGAAAACTCAAAACCCCGAAAACCAAAAAACTGGAAGAAAAAAAAATAGGAAAAAAATAAAAACAAAAAAAAATTATAAAATAAAAATTTTTTGTTATATTTGGTTTTGTAAAAAAAGTATTTTAACTAAACCTTTTTTGGGGTCTTTGGGAAAAAGTATGTTGTCTTTTAAATTTTATAAACAAAATCTTTTGTTAAACCCAAACCCAAAAATGCCAAAAGGCATGTACCTTTTCCCCTAACTAAAATTAAAAAGAATATGAAATTTACGCTTTTTTTAAAACTAAAAAATTTTTTAAAAAGGTAATGAATTTTAAAAAACCCGTCATTGGAACAAAAAGTTTATAAATTTTCCCCTTTTTTTTTCCAAAAACCCCTTTTGGAAATGATTTTTTGTTTGTGGTTTTAAAGCCAATAAAGCAAAAATCTTTATGGAAATTTTTCAATTTAAAACCTCAAAATTAAAAAATTTGTTTCAAAACTTTAAAAAATTTTTTCCCCCCGGTTAATTTTAAAAGGAATGTTACCAGTTACAATTAGCCCAGTAAAAATTTATGTGATGGTACCCCCCTTTACAAAAATTTTTAAAAACCCCTTTTTAAAAAACCAAAAAAACCCTAGTTAGGGGATTTTTTTAAACATCACTTTTTTCCTTTAAAATGTAATAAAAACCTTTTGCCATTAATTTTGATGGTTTCAATATTTTTTTGGTTTCAAATTAAAATTTTTAAAATAAACTTTCCCCTTCCAAGGGATTTTATACCCTTTTAAAAAGAAAAAAAAACAATTTAATTAAAAACAAAAAGAGGGGAAAACAATTTTAAAAAGGCCCCAAAGGGGAAGTTTTTTTTTTTGAATTCAAAAAAAATAGTCTGGGTTTTAAAATTAATCACTTTGTTATTAAAATTATTTTGGGAATCCCTTTAGAAAAATAAAGACCCCTCAGAAACAAAAATTTTCAGAAAGAATTAGGTTCCCTTTCTTTGGTGATTTAAATTTTTCCAAAAAAAAAATGGGGGTATTAAATATTGGTTTTTAAAAATTTTTTTTTGGAAAAATTGTTTTGGGGCGCTTTGTTTCAATTTGGTTCCCCAAAAATTTACCTTTTAAAATTTCAAAAGGAAAAAACAATTTTCCCAAATAAACCCAAAAGCGAGTATGGGCACCACAAAAGGGTTTTTGGGAAAAAGGGGCAAAAAATTTTGGGTTTTAAAAATTTCCCCCCAAAGAAAAATTTAAAAAGGGTTTTTTTTATGTTAGGAGGTATTTTAAAGGAAAATGTCACGTTTTTTTTTGCTTTAAAAAAAGGGGAAATTAATTTAAAAAAATTGAGCCCCTATTGGACCAAACACCCAATTATTTTAATTATTTTTAAAAAGTTTTTTAAATTTTGTTTAAATTTCAAAACCTAAACAATTTTGTTAATAAACATTTAATTTATCAATATGAGAAACGAATGTAAAAATTAGGACTTCAAGGGATATAAAAAGTTTAAAAAAAAACTTTGGGAAAATTTCCCAAAATTTCCCCTCAAAGGGTTATTTTGTGTGTTGCCATTTTAATTTAAAATTTGAAAATTTTTTTTCCCCCCAAATAAGGGAATACAGTATAAAATAGTACAGTGGTTTAAAATTATCACAGTTTCATTACAAAGTTATAAAATTACAGTGGGAGTTGACTTGTATGAAAGAATAAAAGATCCATGCACGGAGACCAAACAGATTAATATCATGATAGCACCTCTCAGACTCACCTTTCCACTTCTGGTGACTCAAATGGCCTTTGAACTCAAAAAAAAACCCAACATGGATCATTCAGTCATCATGGTTTACCTTATATGAAATCCTTCACTCTTACCCTTCTTGAGATATTGTGTTTGGCCCTTTTCAAGATTTTCACATTTGGACCTCGGCTGACCCCAAATGACCTTTGAGCACTACAAAAGCAAATGCAACCTATTATCCAATACAGGTAATCCACATGCTGAGTATGAGATCCATCAAGGGACCTTTTTGATGTAAAGTGTTTTCAAAAACCACTGGTGACTCCAAATGACCTTTGACCTCCACCAAAGTATGAGAACCCTCATGGTTACTGTTTCATGATTATGAGTACTTTTCAAGATATTCACTGTCTGACCTATGTTGACTACAAATGACCTATGACCGCCACAAAAATATGTAGCACTGAATATGGTACATCCATACACCAGGTATGGTATCCATCAAGGTTGCTCTTCTTGAGATACTGTTTTTATTAGGTTTGCACCCTTAGACCTCTGATGACCCATAATGACCTTTGAACTCTATCAAAACCATAGGGATCATCTAATCAATATGAGTCAACCGCATGCTAATTAAGTATGAGATCCCTCACTGTTACCTACTGCATGTCCTTACAAAAAAAACGTGTGGCAATTGTTCAAAATCCTCAGGTTTTCATGTGTGTCTGCCATTGGTAATCACAGGTATTTATGAAAACCTTTGTTTTCCCTTGACATCGGACACAGGTTAGGTAGTTGCCACACTTTGCCACAGGTTTTATATGCAAACTGTGTGGCAATTAAAACCAATGTTAACAAAGAATTCTGAGACAAAACCTGTGGTTTGAAATCAAAGGCAGGAAAGGTGTGTCAACCTGTCAAACCTGTGTCCAGAGCGTTCCAAAATGCAGGCTGTCACCCAAGAACAAGCATGATTTCTTTTGTGTGGTTATAGACACAGGTTGGAAAACATTTTTTATAAGGGTGGTCAAGTGCTTAGAGCATCCAACTTGCAGCCGGAAGGTCTGGGGTTCGACTCCTTGCCGGGTCATACCAAATACTTTAAAAATGGAACCTACTGCCATTGTGCTTGGTGCTCAGCATAAGCAATGGAGTAGGGTAAACAAGCCAGTGAGCCACAACTGAAAAAATGGCAGTGGCTGGCCTGACTTAAACCAATTGGTTAGAAACTGAGACGTAAAACCTCATCTAACTCACTCACTGTTACACTTCATGAGATAATCATGTCTATGAACACTTTTCAAGGTTTTCACTGTTTGACTTCCATTGACCTTAAGTGACCTTTGAACTCCACAAAAAATAGGGACCTAGTGCTAAACGTGGGACATCTACATAAAGTATGAACTTCATTGAGGTTACCCCTCTTGAGATATGAGGTTTACAAGGTTTTGACCTTTTGACATCTGATTACCCCAAATGACCTTTGACCTCCCCTCAAAACAATATGGTTCTCTTTCTTAATATGACAAACCTACATACTAAGTATGACAACAATCTTGAGTTCCATTTCTTAAGGTATCATGTTAACAAGGTTTTCAGTGTTTGACCTCTGATGACCTCATATGACCTTTGACCTCTATCAAAACCAATTGAGTACTTTGATTTAATATGGTGTATGCGCATAAGACCTGTCTGAATTTAATTTTATATTTTAATAACAGGGTTTCAGTATCTGACCTATTAAGGTAATGTCATATGACCTTTGACTTCCACCAAAAAAAATTGTATTTGGTAGGGTCCTTCCTCTCATAATGCTGCACTCTCATACTAAGTTTAAGACCAAGACTAATCTGAGCTTGAGGTATTGCAGTTAACAAGCTGTGTCACAAACACATACACATGCACACACACATACACATATACAGGCAAACTACCACAACTGCATAGATTCCTTTTGCCTTCAGCAAGGAATTAAAAACAAGGTTTTGGTCAAGTAAACGGAAGCAGACAGCATGAAACTATATGATCTAATCAGGTGTACAGCCCTGCCATGTTTTGTGGTACAAATAGGTTTACATGCAATGCCCATGACACATAATTTTCCTTTCCTGAAATCAGTCATAGCTACCACAGGTTTCAGGGGAAAATTGCTGTTCCCAATTAAAGTACCCAACCAATAGTTCTGGAATCCAATTACTTCCTCACATAAGCAGCAGCTCTATTAATAGCTTTTATGGTCATACAGTTACAATCAACAGTAGCTCAACAACAACGCAAAATTATATTACAATGAACAACAAATTCTTCCCTGAAACTTGCACTGGCAAAAAAGGAATCATGGTCATTTAAAGGTTAGGTCACCTTTCAGTTTAATCTGAGTTTATAGACCGACTGCCATCACCCTTCTGGAAATAAGCATATACTGATTCCATACAGATAACTTCTGAATCCAAACAGATCCCAGTCCTACTCTAAACCGACTTCAAAATATCCCAATCAAAACTGACTCCAAAACTGACTCTTTACCTCACCTCATGCATCCTTCACTTGGATAAACTTTTGTACTTTGCTATAAATTCTGAGAGTAAACGAGACTATTACTGACTGCAAGGAGATAGAATTTTTTTGAACCTGACATCCCACAGTAGAGGTATAGGAAAACTGGACTTAGTTTTTTTCATAGTAAATTTGGACTTAGAATTTTTCCATGAGATTGTAAAAATGCAACTTTTTTAAAACAAACCTGAAAACAGTCATATTTTCAGTTGGAGTTGTTGAGTCAGAATCGGGTTGGAATCAGCAAAGGGCAAAATTGTTTGTTGTTTGAAAGGTTTGGTTCCTGCCTATCATTCTTCTCATATTTCAAGTAAAGAAGGAAGGTTTGAAAGATTACTTTCTTACTCAGAGGGTTGCCAGGGATATGGAAAAACAAGTAATTGAAAGTAGCCAATGACAGGAGAAGTGGTCAACTGACTGATAAAAAGAGGCAGTATGAAACTGCTTGTTGGTTTGGATACATCACAGTAGTGACTACTTCACAAGAAAGTACATGCAGCTAGGACTGTACAGGTATTTGTTTCAATTCTTTCAATTACATGTTTGGAAGATTGTTAAAGAATAGAAACCTTAGGTTTGGATCCTAAGAACTTTAGAAGCTACATTTAAGTACCCAAATGTGTATTTAAATGGTAGTGAGAAGGCCGGAGAACAATTAGGACACTGAATAGCAGCAATGACAGTTAAGGTGTATATATGTATGTATATATACACTGTCATGACTTCTGTGTGGTACAATTAAGAAGCAGCACAGTTTACAGTAGTTGCAGATGAAAAAGTAATACTGTAGTGTTTTTATGTACTGTAGTCTATTATTTGTGTACTCCTTTGGAAAGTCTTTAAAGCCTAGCTACAGTACATAGTACTGTACCTATTTACTGTAAGAGCTCATGTATGTTTTTTTTTTTTATATTTGAGAGTTTCATTGAGAATGAACTTTTGTGATGTACCTAATTAGTATTGATAACAACTGCGGACTAGATTTGGCTTAGGAAGATTCTACGAAACTTGCTACACCTACTAACAACCGCCTTTGTAACACCTGCACAAAGAGCCCTTCAAAACTATTTCAACGTGAACAAAGAGTTCATATTGCAATGTTTACTACGTCACACAGAACAGATATAACTGTTTGACCACCTAGGGCAAGTTCTCTCAGAAAATGAACTGGATTCTTTATGCAGTGGTAGTAAAGTAATGAGACATTGTGCACTAATTATGTCTGGCCTCAAGCCAATTTCAAAATTCTGGCCGCAAGAATGTTTTACCTTTACAAATAGTTGAAACATTCAACTGAGGACTCTTCGGACCTTCCCCACCATCTCCATCTCTGATAGCTGCTACACTGAAAGAGTAGTTGGTGTCTGGATCTAGTCTATTAAATGTGTACATCAGGGTCTCTGATGACAATTTGCTACCAGGCAGCCAGTCATCCTCTTCTGTCTTTTTATAATATGGCAGATAGCCAACAACAGGAGGATCCCCAGTATCTTTGGTATTATCCCATGCTAGCCACTTGATGATGACTGATGAACTACCAATGGAAAGATTAGTAGGAGGATTTTTCATCTCTGGAAGATCTTTTGAGGGAAGACAGATGGCAAAAACATATATTAATAATCATGTAAGTATAAGTAGGCATTAAGTTTCAATTCTGACATTCTTGTTACACTTTTGCTACAGCCATTGTGCATTTCAACACCTTAAATCAACAAAAGATCTCCTCCATGGTGAAGTGAAAAATATCATCTTAACTAGCCAAATATAATAAACAGGCAAACTCATACACATTCAAATATAATTTGACTGAAGTTTTGTCTCCTTCAAAACTACAAGTTCTAGTATTCATCCTACCAATCTCAGCTCATCATAACTAATCTCAGCTAAATTCATACATGGCAACAATCTTGCCATCAAGATATAGAAAAATGTTAAAAGAGCACTGAAAAAACCATACCAGCAGTTTTAAAGTATCTGCAATCACCCATTGCCCAACACTGACGAGCTTTTTTAATGTATAACTAATAACCAATCACTACTCACCATATACATCAAAAAAATCATTATGACCCAATACAGCAAGCTTGCTACCATTTCTGTCACGCAGTTGACAATAAAACATATCACCTCTCTGGACATTAGCAACTGTGAAGTATCTTAGTTTTGTTGAACCATCTTCTTCACTTTTTCCAATAGTGATATTACTATGCTGTAAATTATCCTCTTCTCTTGAAAGCACCAGGTCTAAGTTCGTTAAATCCCCTTCTAGGCCTTTTACTGCTGTACAGATGACCTCTGCTGATGCTCCGTGATTGACCTTTAAAGTTGGATATGATATATTCTGCAATCCTGTGGAAATGTATCATTTCAAGAGTTGTAGGAAAATGTTGAACAGAGAAACTTGCCTCACTGATGTCAGCTGTTAATGGAAAATTCCCATAAATTAGCAGAAGCCAGTCATCCACTGGCAGCCTGCACTGCATAACCTCTCACAACCGGCCATGAAAAAGCAGCCAGCTGCCTGAATCTGCTAGCTACTCCAGGGTAGGGCACAAAATGGCATGATGGGATATAGCGTCAAATCTCTTTGGGACATGACACTGCAATACCATGTGCATAACTATATGCAGAATGTACAAGTATAGGCCTAGTAATGTAATGTTATTTTATGTGGAACAGTGCCTCTTGGAAATCGCAAAGAGGCCTTGAAGAGATCTGAAGTATAGGCAATCAAGTCATAAAGTGAGCCTATTGCACTGTTATTCCCTGATTGCTCCAAATGTTGGATTTCTATCCCCTTTTCAGAGTGTTTCTGCCTCGATCATTTTATATTTTACAGCACTCAAATAACACCTTGCTGACCCAAGTCATTTGCAAACTTCTAGAAAAAGTTGCAAGACACTTTTACCCATGCAACTTTTGCGACTGCATTAAGAAAGCTTTGTGCTCTATGTACTAATAATTGAAGTGTGAAACTGTACTACCCTATTTCCGTGTGGTCAGTGCATGTGTGTGTGCATTAGGGCCATTTTTCCACTTGTGCATGACAGCTAGCAGTCTAGATCTGGAGGGGCTTGGAATAGGTGTTACCTTGCATCCATTTTATATTTATCATATCTGCAGGATATTAAACTGGTTAAAGGCCATCAGGAATTTAAACCGGTATGGGTTTACAATCCTACATATGGTAAGCTTGGCTATATGATGTGTGGAAGGCCTAATTACCTAACATCATTAAAGTTATGCTGCAGCCTTTACTTGAACTGTGCTGTTACAGCAATGTTCTAAACATACTGTAGACATACAATGTATAGCTCTTTGTTCATTTTAGTTATACTAAGAGATCTTCCTTTGAAACACTGAAACATGACAAGGCTAAATGTAGATTCAAAGCTATGCCGTCACATAGCTACAAAATCTGACTGGCACAATTAATATTTAGGGACTTGTCAGCTGAAAGTATAGTGACCTATAATGACCCTGACCTCAAACAAAGCTGGAAAGGCTGTGTAAAGGGCCAAATTATAAAGTTTGCAGGTAAATTCCCTGTGACCATCTCTGATTTTGATGATTTTTCCTCAAAATGTTGTTGCATAGACAAAACAAAGACATCCTGTGGTCAATAGATCACGCAGTTTCGAAATTATGGCCTTCTAAAAAGTATTACACAATACCCTACTTTAATGCTGAATGTTGCCCTTGTGGTTTTTTGTGGCTTTGTACATTGCTGATAACTTTTCAAAGGAGCAAGATATAATGAGCCGAGTTAGTATAAGTGTTGTCTGGCTGACAAATTAATCAGTATCTGGTCTCAGATCAGGAGTAGATGACTTCATTTTGAAGATGTACGTCTCCAAAAATAACATTTTCACTTAAGGAGGCAAGTTTGGCAATTTGGGGAGCATGGATACTGTTCAGTCTTAGTATGGGATAAACCTCATTAGAAGATCACAATTGTTTCAAATCTGATGATAATATTGAGTTTGATCCCTGGTAACTGTTATTTATGTCTGACCTCCACTTGAAACAATTTTCATTTCATTTTCATTTTCATTTATTTATTTCGTCCGTACAAATATATTCAGAAATACAAAAACGGACAGGACACTAGAAAAACAATGTTTAACGAGCTAGTGCCCAGAAAGAGACTATACAAAAAAGAGTATAACAAGAAAAGAAAATGAGAAGAAAAAGAGAACAAACAAACAACGACGCAGCTAAGAAAACTACAAACAATTGTGATCTTCTAATGAGGTTTATCTCATACTAAGACTGAACAGTATCCGTGCTCCCTGTCTTATGTATCTAGAGATATTGTTTAAAACAAGCTGAACGTCACTCAGATCATACACAAACACACATGTACATAAACATGCACATACATACCAACATGATCTGTAATCCAACCCAAATCTCTACTGCATTTTTTTTTATCCTACATACCTGTTTGACAGGAATAAGGAGGATATAAGTCCACCCACTGTGGTAGACATCCACCAGGCTTACATAGCCCTGTCTCAATGTTACATTTGTCCTTTTTGCAATGACATTCCAGAGAACAATTGGTACCAAAGAAATTTCCAACACATTCTGAAGGAAAAAGACAAGTAGTCAAAATTTACAGGCTTCAACAAATTCTTTTTTCACTACTTGTCCATCGGGGAAGCTGTTCTCTTAATCTACTTGTCCACATGAATATCTACTTGTCCACTTTTAATACGCCTTCAAACTCCTTTGTGGAGGAGACTTTGTAAGGACTTGCCCAGCGGGCTATGAGATTGAATAATGCACTTTCCCGAGTAACTTTTTACTTGTCCCGGACTGTCGGGCGGGGGATTTGTCGAAGCCTGGTCAAAAAGTTTCAGAAAAGAGGCACATCCACTACAAGCAGGTGGTACTGAAAATGTTACTGGGACCTGCACATCTCTAGAAAGAGTCATCTGAAACTTTTGAATTCTGTATCAATACTCAGTAAACCAACAAAATGATAACTTCAATAATAATCGCTAGATACTAGAGCACATAGACTGAGCAGACAGAAAATAACAGAAGCTAGGGAACAATGAAGTGTGGTATTATGAGGAAAACAGGAAAATTAAATTATTTACAGAAAGCAGGTTAATATTTATTTGATTCTTTACTCTGCACTACTGCCATGTACTCATGTAGCAACCAATATGCAGTCATTATACATCCTTCTTTTTTGTATGTCTTTTGTAATCACTTAGAAAATGAAGAATGAAAAATAGATGCTAAATACATCAGATTCAATTGTACTACGCTAACATTACCTCTTAACTAGTAAGCTTACTTTTAAGGGCAGGACACATCTTTTAGAGTATCCAAACGAATTACAACATGCAGTCATGCTCTACACAGGCTTCTGCACAAAGAGCATTAAGTTATAAGTTAAGTATAGCATATTTGCTACGATTCTATACAGTTCCTGCTTCTGCCATCAATACATCAAATGATATAATTTTGTTAATCTACCTGTTTGTTGAAGTGTGTAATAAAAATCATGTCCTTGCAATTCATTTGGATATTCTAAAAGATGTGTCTTAAATTTAATGAACCCACCAAAAGTAATACTTAAGTGGTGATGTTTTGTACAAGATACACATTCTATTTAAAAGAGATTTGGTTAAGTAGTACTAGAGAGATTTGAGGTTTATAAATTAGCTGTTTATATCGCTTTTGATAACTTTCAAATGTCATAAGCATCGATCCTCTCTCAAAGTTTAATGTAAGATCATTCATTTTTTACACATTGTAAAGATCATAGTGTGTACATTCCCCTACCACTGTTACAGAAAAAAATCTGATTTCACACTTCTGAAGGATATAGCCAGGAAGGGTCAATCCCTTCCGGTTAATTAAACAGAAGTTTCAGGTTCCACCAAGCTACTAGATTCAATCTGATGTCAGCTTAGTGAGGCCAAAAAGTGTGATTGGCCTGACTGGCAGTCACTAACAGTAGCTCTCAGAGTGTGTTACATACCATTTAAACTCTAGTGAGAGTCTCAGCCAGATTAAGAGTAAAATTGGTGCCTTGAGCAATTACTGACATTTGAAAAATTGTAACCTTTGAATCCCCATACATAACTTGGGTCTGCTGTTTGCTGTAAAGCAGTAAGGGAGATGAACACACTATGTGAGCTTCATTTTGCGATGAGTTCAAGTTCAGTTACAGAAAACCTTGACAGTTGTCTCCAGTCCATCCAGTCTTACATCTGTTTGATCCTGTACATGTCCCTCTATATCTGTCACATCGATTTGATACACAGTGACAGGACTGTAGGCAGCTTGCACCAAAGGAATTTTGATCACACCCTGAAAGGGAAAGACAACTCTAAATACATTTCACATGATAAACTGGTAGACAGTATAAACTGTAGGGAACTTTATGACAACTTTCCAGAATTGAAAGTTGAAACTCGGGTGCATGTGAATGTATTTTAATGATTTAAGCATATCAGGTCATAGATGCTGATATGAAAGAATAGGTCTGCATTAAAATTAATTTCGTGCCATTCTGTTTATGTTTAATCTACAAATTTATAAAAGTTCACAGATTCTAATAGACTAAAGAAGATCAAGACTATTTCTACTAACAATTGAAATATATACTAGAAAGCATATTATGGCTCCCATATCAACTCTAAGATCTGTCTGTGTTCACTGTAGCCTTTTATACTCTTAAAAGGGGATATGGCATCTCCCCAAATCAGGGAGATGCTAGCACTTCCCTCTCCAAACATATTTAGGATTATCCTTAAGAGTTCTAAATAGTCCATGACTGCACTTTGACATTCGGTCAAACAATATAGCTTCACTCTGGTTGGCTATCAATGACTTGTATGTACAGTCAGTTGTGTTCCCAATTAAGCTCACACACTGTCACTGTGCATGTGTCAGTTCAAGTTATATGGCCTTGAGCAAATTAAACTCAGTGCAGGCTAGGTACTGTGCCTCTGCACTGGAGGTGCACCCAAACAGGTGTCAAATTGAAGGAGGGGCTAAAAGTAAATTTGGTGCTGTCTTATATCCTACCCCAGACAGGAAACTTCTCCTTAAAGGTGAAGTTTACTGTTAACTGTCTGAGATGACCATATTTGAGAACCTTTGATTACTGATGTCAGCATCAGCTATTTATTTGTGTTTTGGACTCAGCTGCCCTGAGGTCACTTTTCAACCTCCATCAAAAATTGAAGTCTTTCTCAATGCATTTGGAATACATATACATGTGCCTGACAACTGGTTCAACAAATGGTAATTGCATGGCATGAGGGATGGAAAGATAAAACCTTGGTGTGTTTGCAAATATCAAACATTTCAGTTATTATTATTAAATTTGGTAGGAGTTGAAATTAATTTACATCATTTATACCAAGTTCAACTACCTTTGTGATACTGACTAAAAGGGACTAAAAAGATCTCAATGCTAACTAAGGGTATGATACAGTTTTCAAAAAAAAGGAAGCATTGGGGGACAAAATGCAGGGAAAAGAATTTTTGTTCATATTAGGGAAATGAAGATAAAGCTGTTTGAAGTCTTCCTTTTCATTGCAAAGCTCCCATTTTTTTTTAATTCTCCAAAACAACATGACCAGATTTTATAAGCCAGTGCCTAACAGAATACTTGCTCCAAGTCGCCGTTGTTTCACTCATAGCCAAATATCAAGTCTAGCAAGTAATTTCCGGTCTCATTTCGTCACCTCTTATTTGCGGATCTAATTAAGAGCTGCATGGCCAGTGACATTCAATGGTAGATGGGACTGTACAGAATTTTTGCTATAAGTAAAGCATTGTAACTGATTCTTAAATTTAAGAAAAACAAACATTTGGGCCTTAACTAGTATGAGAATTCTCCTGTCCCTAAGCCCTCTTATGCCCCAATTTCCCCATGGGTACTTCTTAGCAATTACAATTTAAGTTCCCAATGATTTCAATGCATCACCATTTCATCAACACTGATAGAAATTCTGTCTTCTATATACCGCACATATTTCCCGTTTTGGTAAATTTTCATTATATATCCCAACTTAAAAATGACTTTCTTACTTTCTCACAAACATTTTTAATATCAATTTTAATCAATGTTGCAGTTAGCAAATTAATTTGAAGTACTGTCATATGAGATGAAAATGAGTCAAATGTATCCCTAGAATGTTTTCATTCTATCCATCTTGCCAATAGTATTTGTTGCGATAGCAACATGTTAAAGCTTAGATATGTTTAAATTGTATTATTCAGAAGTGTTGCAGTCTCTGTGTTAAATCAAATAATGAAAGTTTCTCGAATTTACAACAGTTGCAAGAGGCAAATGAAAATGTACAACTAATTTCATCCCTCCCACAAACAACCACTGATATTACATACAAGGCCTGACAGAATTCCATCCCTTGCACTAAATTCCGTTCCTCGCAAAAGTTCCATCAGTGACAACACACCTTTAAAAAAATGTTTTTGTTTCCATATTCACAACAGGTGTTCAGGTCAAAAATAAACTTGATACTTTGGAGATTTTCACATATATTGTATCAATGTTTCTTCTAAAAACAAAACCTTTGTGCCAAAAAAATTGGGAGGGACGGAATTGTCACTGACTTTCCTCACTTTTCCCTATTTTTGCCAAAGAATTTTAGGAACATTTACATGCAGTTAAATGTCTTTAGACATGGACATCAAAGTACACAAAAACAAAGTTACCTCATTCACTGTAATCTACAGCTGGGTAATTTTAATCAAAGTCTGTCCCTCCCACATGGTGAACTACATTTTGCACTTGTCTGTGCCAATAACAAAGCAAATTTTCCAAAACTTTTTTGACTTTAAAATGTGCATAATTAATGCACTTAATCTTATATGGACTTCTGTTAGTGACATTTGCACTTGATGGGAAGAAATATCAAGGTGACGAAAATGAGGGGAAAAAATGAGATTTTCAAATCAGTCATACTTTTATTTTGAACAACTACTTCTCATAAAAAATTTGTGATTTTTAGAAAATGAATTTCTCATACTTAGAACCTTGAAAAAATGTTTTTCTTTTTTTTTTAATACTTTCAATGCAGCTAGGTACTGAAGTGGGTATTGGAGTCTCAAAAACATGCCATGACATACTCTGTGGTTTGATCACAGTTTTTTCATCAGTGTAAATATGCAACACACTCAGTGATGTCATGTAGAAGACCTCCTTATATCCACCATATTTGGTAAATCCTCTCAATTAATTTAAACAAGTATAATATACCTTTATTACAAGCAAGTCCCTTCCAGCCAGTATTACATCTGCAACCAAATGGATGAACCAGACAAAACTGGTGACCCTCACACTTTTCTGCAGAATCAGCTGAAGAACACTTTATCTCACAAGTATGTCCGTATCTATTACCACCACAGGCTGAAACAAAGAGAATAATATAACTATTACAGTTGAAAAATAACTTGCTTCTGATACACACTTAAGCTGTACAACTTTCACATTATTTTTCTAATATTACATCAGGGGTAGGGATGGCAAATGATGTACAGATGATCTCTCCAATGACAACGTTTTATCCACATAACGAAAACTTTAAGTGTCATATGAGCAAACTTCCACATGTATGAGTAAATCTGTTAAGGGATGCCACTGAAATTCTCTTATGCATTTCTCTGCATCCCGTTGCAGCGCATTTTAATCCGTAGGCAGCGAAACGCCCATTGTGTAGCGCTCCGAGAGTTCCCCCACGACGAACAATAGCCATTCCGTAATACCAACGCGCTGCTCTGTGCCGCTCTTTGTTGCCGCATTTTGCAGGGTAATCCACCCGAAACACAAAGCAAATGCCGATGCGTTGCAGCGACGGTGTTAGGACTTATTCATCACTGACAGAATTCAACATTCTGTCAAGTTATTCACGATCGGAAAATACCATCTTTCTTTAGTTTATACAAACTTTGAGCTGTTTTTTTTTTTTTTTTTTTTTTGCTATGCCAGTTCCCTGGTGAAAGTATACTACGGCTTAGCATTTTGCATGTGTTTCAGATCATTTGTCACATTTACTTGTTTTTTAATCGTATACTAATTTTTATCGGCAGAACGCAATTAAATAGTTTGTGGTCTTAACATTTTAGCTTTGTGAATATTCCATGGCCATTAATTAATGTACACTTCTCTACAAACGGCCTTCACTCGGCCTAAGCTGCAGCCTATCATGTATATACTTTTATGAAACACATGCACCACGCAACTTTTATGTTTACATCGAAAAAAATGCGTCAGCTTAATTGACCCAATCGAAATTCAGACGGAAAATACAGCCAGCACCTACGCAATGCATTGGCCCTGAGCCACGGTTGATAACAAGCTGTATGTCGGCAGTCTTGAATTTACGTACCACTGTCACATAGGGCTTATTATATTATATATGAGGGATGGGATCATGCTAGCTCTTTTCTGTGTTTTACGAAGCCGTCTAGGTAGTAACTTTCTTTCAAGCCCACGATACACCTAAACAATACACCTAAAAATTTCGTGCATTTCTTCATCAGGCGAATTATTTTACCGTTCGGTAAAAACTTCAAACGGCATGCCCGTCAGTCGAATCAGATCTTTGGTTGTGTTTATAAGTTGGTTTCATAATCTGAATTGTTTGCATTGGAAACTGGGTACGCTTGTGCAAGATTTCTATTGTTGTTATTATAGCAAGGAAATTGGTGAATAAATTTTTACCTCGTGGGGGCTTTTTGTGGCTTCTAATTTCAAGTCCTTATAGTAGGGAGGGGGAGGCTTATTTCGAAGGCCGGGAGCCACGCGGACCACATGGGACTGGACGAAATTTCTGGTTGGTTAAACCAGCCAACATGGGCACAATATGGAGTAATGCCCAGCATGCACTGCTGTTGAAATGTTTTATTTGGTGGGAAAATCCTTTCAATAAAAGACGGGGTGAGAGGTGGGGTGGGAGTTAGTGTAATTGCAGGGTCAGGAGAGGCTCTACACCCTGTGTCACGGTCCTCCCCTACTATCGTTTTTGTGCCATGCTTCCCACAGCAGTCTTCAATATGTGAGAGATGCTCTAAGAAAGTTTGTCCCCCCCTCTCAAACAGAAAGTTCGTCCCCCTGGTCGACTTAAAATTGTCCTAGTTGCGCCACTACAGTTACACAGGGCTGCCTTTTCTGGGCATGATCACCTGTAACAATGAAATAAGTACACCTTGACCTATTTCAAAAAGCTGAAAATGCTTAAGTTTGTCTCGGAGCTTCATGACCGTATAGCCTATGCGATTCATAAAAACAATAGGTGGCCTATGGCATAGGCCTGTGGGTGTAGGCTAAATGTTTTAAGAAAAGATATCTCACAAATTTACCGCCGTCCACTTTGTTATTTACTTCAATAGTGGCAAATGATCCAACATCTGTGGAAAAATCAGAGGTGGATACAAGGGGGGGGACTTTCCCGGTGGCTCACCCCCCCACCTTTCGCCACATCAACAATAACAAATAAGTGTATTGTTAATCTAGGAGAATATTCAAAGGGGCGTTCAGCCCCCCCCCCCCTTTCGAAATGTCTGGATCCGCGCCTGAAGATAACTGCTTCTAGTAGCAGGGCAACGTTACCTTTTACCATGCACACAAACTCATTTCACTAAGCCCGCAGTTTATTCACCATAGACTCTTTGTGAGCTTTTCCCATCTCAATCCGCGGCACCTTCGCGACTTTCTTAATCCTGTTATTCGTTGTAAACTAATTGAGCAATCTAACGTAGTGGAAACCCACCACGCAGGCTAACAAGTCTCTTGCAACATGAACAAACGATCGGATATCGTGGTCGCCATTTTGATAAAAGTAAATTGCTCGAAAAAGTAGCACATTGGGCATCTTTTCAAAATCTGTTTACTTGGAATGTTACTTTTAAATATTTGCTACATGGGAATGGCTGTACTTTGCAAAGAATTCATATTTTCGCTGAAAATTCAGGTCTCCGATATTTTTGTCCAGGCAGCATGCTTCGTAATGACGTAGTTAGAGCGCCCTGTTAGGCTATGTTCACTTGATGTACATTCGATGTTGACCTATACCCCGAAGGAAACAGGGTGTAGACATCGCAATCTTACAGTACAGCGGCAGGGATTTTTACCAAGATCTTGGGAATATGGCATATTGGCACATCGACTGGGAAATAGACAAAAAATTTCAGGAACGTGTACTGCATAAATTTAGGGTTATCGTTTTGGCCCTGTCGAATGACCTTTCTCCTCTGGTCCTGTCACTTCCCCGTGGCCCCAACTAAAGTTTAGAGAGTGTTTCAGCTGAAAATGCTGAAACTGACAGCCAACCACAATTTTACTAAAATCCCCGGCCCCTAAAATTTTTGATTAATTGTCATAACACATTTTCACACATGTTGGTGGGTCGATGCTGTGGGTGAGGGGTAGGGGGGAGGGATAGAGAGCGCTTTAACCTTTCAAACAAACTTCCGTTGTCATACGCAATATTATATCCCAATCAAAATTACAGCTCAAGTTGCAATAAACAATATTAAAACATACTTATAGGGGAACATAGGCGTACCGGGGAGACGGTGATCTCAGCTGGGGAGGTCTGAACTAAACATTGTTTTGGACACCATCCTGGCGGGATGGGTCAAAGGGAATACTTGTCCCCAAGCCTGTATCCGAGGGTGAGCCCCTAGAAAAAGTTTGCCCTGCAACATGCATTGTCTCAACGCAGTTTAAATATCTCCCTCCCAATAAAATGTCTCCGGCCTGGAAACTTTCTTCCTCTTTCAGTAGGCCTACGTTGTCGGGCAATGGGCCTGAATGTCCCCCTCCCCTTGGAGAATTTTTCGGTACTTGAATCCCTTTGAGGGTGCAATTTGGTGAAACTTTCGTATTGTGCTAATTTGAAGGATACTTCCCTTTCATTTCCTTTGTAAAATTATTTTTACAGAGGGAATTAAAGGAAGTTTTCATCGGTCTAGGAACAATACTGGTGCAAGCAAGCTTTCGTCCCCTCACATTTTGACAAAAAAGCTCGATTCCCGCCCCCATCCCTCCCCGACTTCTAACGTCTCTCTACAGAAGGAAGTCTAACTCCCACTTTAGAGAGCTGAAAGTTTCTTTCAGGTTCACATCGTGCTGTGCATCCCAGTCTAAAATTACTATCTAGCACAGGCGTAGGCTATTCAGTGGATGGCTCCTCACCTTCCCTTCCCCCTCCCCCAGCCGAATAGTCAATTCAGTTAGAAAAATTACCTTTATCGGCAAGGTTACTGTCATGTTCGTTTGCCACTTAGGAAATTTTCATAGCCGCATTGTTTCCCCTGTTCGAGGAACATGCACATTTTTTTGGAGACTTCTTCGCGGAAAACTTGGTCGTTTTCATTACCCAAAAGCTCATGGCAACATACTTAGAAAAAAATAGGATAATTTCATTGCACCTTTTCTTGTGTTTAAACGAGAAAAAAAGAGAAGAAAAAAAAAACAAAGAGAGAAAGAAAAAGATGACAAAATAACTAAGCGAATAACAAACATGCGACGTATCGCCAGGTAACACTTCTTGAGATATTTTGAATTCTGGCTACGCCACTGCGTATGAGTAAACCTTTCTTGGCACAGGCATTTTTCATTTTGTCGGGAATGAAACTTTTTTTTCGGGAAAATGTCCAGCACCCCCACCCCCAACCCACAGATCCTTAGGTACGTCCCTGCCCTTCCTGCAACTCGTAGAACATCTCAGGTCATGAACAGCCCTGTCCAGTAAGGGCACTGTTACGTAAGGCCTTCAGTATCCTATCGGGATGGGAAAATGCTGCATCTATGTTTTACCAAGCAAGATGAGTAAGTGGTTGGCCCTCCACTTTGTTTTTGGTCGGGAATTGGCTTTCTTCACGTTTTGGTCCCTGTTATACGTGAAAGACTACGTGTAAAACATGTACGTTACCTCGCGACGGGGTTACCCTGACTATTGCTTCATGAACAACGATCAGATCGTGGTCGCCATTTTGAGAAAAAGTAAATTGCTCGAAAAAGTAGCACATTGGGCATCTTTAAAAGATCTGTTCGCATGGAATGTTAGAATTAAATATTTGCTACATGGTAATGGGTTTACTTTGCACAGAATTCACATTTTCGCTGCAAATTCTGGTCTCCGATATTTTTGTCCAGGCAGCATGCTTCATAATGACGTAGTTCGAATGCTCTGTTAGGCTATGTTCACTTGAAGCACATTTGATGTTGACCTATACCCGGAAGGAAACAGGGCGAATCATCGCAATGTCACTTACAGAGTTGCAGCAGAGAGCTGCCTCTAGTGGTAGCTCCCTGGTTGCAGACATTTATGGTTGCAGGGATATTTTCCATGATCTTGGAAATATGGCACATGGACTAGGAAATAGACAAATAATTTCGGGAATGTGTACTGCAAATTTACGGTTAGGCCTATCGTTTTGGCCCTCAGGCTGTCAAATGACTTTTCTCCTCTGGGGCCGGTGACTCGTCCGTGGCCCCACCTAAAGTTTAGAGTGTTTCGGCTGAAAAATGGCCTAGCACCACCTTCCAAACATCCCTCAAAATATTTTTAAATAATTGCCATTACATATTTTTACACATGTTGGTGGATCCATGCTGTGGGTAAGGGGATGGGGAGGGGCTTTAACATTTGAAACAAAATTCCCCGGTCATACGCAAAAAATACTCAACCAAAACTGCTTAAGTTGCAATGAGCAATATTAAAAAATATACTGGAAGCATAGCGTAGGAAGATATGATCTCAGCTCAGTGGGGAGGGGTCTGAACTGAACATTTGCTTTGGAACACCGTCCTGGGGGATGGATCCAAGAGAATGGTTGTCCTCAAGCCCGTAGCTGAGAGTGATCACTCTCAGCTACGGGCTTAAGGACAACCAGGGCTCGAGCCCCTAGAAAATTCGCCCCTGCAAAAATTCAAAACAACTATTGTTTCAATGCAGTTTGAATGTATATCCCTCGTAAATGAAATGTCCCCCTGGAAAATATTTCTTCCTCCTTCGGTAGGCCTACCTTGCCTGGCTACGGGCCTAGATGTGCCTCCCCTTGGAAAATTTTTTCAGTACTTGAGGGGCCCTACATGCAAGTTGGAAGTTGGTGCAACGTTCGTATTGCGCTTGTTTGAAGAATAATTTGTTTCATTCGTAAAATATTTTCCTTTGTAAAATTATTTGTAGAGAGGGAACAAAAGGGAGATTTTTTCAGCCCTGGAACAATATCTGGGCCAAAGCACAATTTTTCGTCCCCTCATATTTTTGTTAAAAGGGGCTCAGTCCCCCTCCCCCGGGCTTCTTCCGTCTCTCTACCAAAGGGAAGTCTGCCTCCCACATTGAATAGCTCAAAAAAAATTTTCAGTGTCACTGACATCATACTGTGCATCCCCAGTCTAAATGACTATCTGGCAGAGGCGTAGGCTTAAGTCTGTGGGTAGGATCGACCCCACCCTCTTCCACCAGAATTGTCAGTTCAAGTCGAAAAATATAGCTCTACACAAGGTTAATCTCATGATCGTTGGTACTTTCGAAATTTTCACGGCCGCATCGTTTGTCCTAGTGGCAAGCTGTTCGGGGAACGTGCGCGTTTTCTTGGAGAATACTTCGAAGGAAATTTGGTCGTTCTTATAACCCAAAAGCTCATTGCAACATACATAGAAACTTTAGGATACTTTTATTGCACGTTTTCAAGGCTTGTGTTTTACCAAATAAAAAAAAAGGACAGCAGCGAGTGTGGCGTCAAACATGTGACGTACCGCCAGGTAGCTTTTGTGATATTTATCTCTGGGCAGTTAAAGGCCTGCGTGTTCAGTAGCGAGCTTACTCGGCCATTATCATTTAGGGGAAAATGCGGTATAGGCCTACCCCACCTTTGACAAAATGCTTAAAAACGGGCGAAACATTAGGTTAAGGTGTAAGATATTCAAAGATGAGAAGTAGAAACTATCAAAGACCGCACATACAGTCTTCGCACTTTCTCAGTCAGTAGTAACTTGCATCTGGGTGTTTAATATAGTAGCCTATAGTCTATGGTGGAGCAAGTTCCTACAATCGGATCGAGGAGTGTCTCTTTTCAATTTCCTTCAAAGTATACTTGGTATGAGATGGCTATGGCAAGCGAAATGTCCAATAATTAGAAAAACCAAGTTTATCGATCGAAAAACCAAGTTTATCGGTCGAAAAACCAAGTTTATCGGTCGAAAAACCAGGTTTATCGATCGAAAAACCAAGTTTATCTCCAAATCTTGGTATATCGGTTGAAAAACCTAGATTTTCAAAATAACTTGGCTTATCGGTCGAAAAACTTAGATTTTCAGTCGAAAATCCAAGTTTTTCGATTTATCTGGTATATCGAAAGATAAACTTGGTTTTTCTTAACGGAATGTCCAATAATTAGAAAATCCAAGTTTATCGATCGAAAAACCAAGTTTATCGGTCGAAAAACCAAGTTTATCGGTCGAAAAACCAAGTTTATCGGTCGAAAAACCAAGATTATCGGTCGAAAAACCAAGTTTATCGGTCGAAAAACCAAGTTTATCGGTCGAAAAACCAAGATTATCGGTCGAAAAACCAAGCTTTCAACGCCAAACGTCCAATAATTAGAAAAACCAAGTTTATCGGTAGAAAAACCAAGTTTATCGGTCGAAAAACCATGTTTTTCGGTCGATAAACCAAGTTTATCGGTCGAAAAACCAAGTTTATCGGTCGAAAAACCAAGATTATCGGTCGAAAAACCAAGCTTTCAACGCCAAACGTCCAATAACTAGAAAAACCAAGTTTATCGGTAGAAAAACCAAGTTTTTCGGTCGAAAAACCAAGTTTATCGATTATTTCGAAAAACTTGGTTTTTCGATTGCCATGGTGATTTGCCGGTACTACTTTCCGCGACCACGACATGCTAGATGGCGGCTAAATTGATGGGCCTATATGTATTATGTAACAACATTTACA
The DNA here is from genome assembly GCA_029531755.1 of Holothuria leucospilota. NCBI lineage: Eukaryota > Metazoa > Echinodermata > Holothuroidea > Aspidochirotida > Holothuriidae > Holothuria > Holothuria leucospilota. The sequence continues at coordinate 55,374,432 of CM055966.1, read as the reverse complement.
ATAAATCAATGTTGGTCAATGCTTTTGTTTTTGTTACAACATTTGTCAGACAAAGCAACAAAAAGTCTTCATAGATATTTGTTATAGTCACCTGTCAACAAGTTTTTGGGAACACCCCCTTTTGACTTGGACACATCCATTATTACCATGAGGTGGATTATTCAATTATTTCAAGGGACTTGGGATTTGGGTCGCTCGTAGTTAACTTAGATCCTGGTAGTGGTACAGCTAGCTAGGACCAGCGCGGGCCCGTACAGTACTACTGTACTACTAGCACTACTAGCCCAGTTGGACGCATACTGTCTTGTCAAAGGTCATTTGAGGTCACGAGAGGTTTAACTGTGAAAACCTTGCAAATGGCTTGTAATCATGACAAACTAAGCCCCATAGCAATAATGGATGTGTCCAAGTCAAAAGGGGTGTATCCAAAAACTTGTGGACAGGTGACTAAAACAAGTATCTATGAAGACTTTTTGCTGCTTTGTCTGACAAATGTTGTAACAAAAAAAAAAAAAAAAACTGACAAACATTGATTTATTGTAAACGATCGTATTTGGAAATTTATTAAAATCTGCACTAATTACAGAAAAATTACATGTTTACTTAAACTTGAGTCCCTTGAAATAATTGTACAATCCACCTCATGGTAATAATGGATGTGTCCAAGTCAAAAGGGGGTGTTCCCAAAAACTTGTTGACAGGTGACTATAACAAATATCTATGAAGACTTTTTGTTGCTTTGTCTGACAAATGTTGTAACAAAAACAAAAGCATTGACCAACATTGATTTGTTGTAAATGTTGTTACATAATACATATAGGCCCATCAATTTAGCCGCCATCTAGCATGTCGTGGTCGCGGAAAGTAGTACCGGCAAATCACCATGGCAATCGAAAAACCAAGTTTTTCGAAATAATCGATAAACTTGGTTTTTCGACCGAAAAACTTGGTTTTTCTACCGATAAACTTGGTTTTTCTAGTTATTGGACGTTTGGCGTTGAAAGCTTGGTTTTTCGACCGATAATCTTGGTTTTTCGACCGATAAACTTGGTTTTTCGACCGATAAACTTGGTTTTTCGACCGATAATCTTGGTTTTTCGACCGATAAACTTGGTTTTTCGACCGATAAACTTGGTTTTTCGACCGATAAACTTGGTTTTTCGATCGATAAACTTGGTTTTTCTACCGATAATCTTGGTTTTTCGATACAGTTTGTCCAGTAATTCGAAAAACCAAGTTTTTCGACCGAAATAACAAGTTGTTTGTCCAATAATTAGAAAAACCAAGTTTATCGGTCGAAAAACCAAGTTTATCGATTGAAAAACCAGGTTTATCGATCGAAAAACCAAGTTTATCGGTCGAAAAACCAAGTTTATCGGTCGAAAAACCATGTTTTTCGGTCGATAAACCAAGTTTATCGGTCGAAAAACCATGTTTTTCGGTCGAAAAACCAAGTTTATCGGTTGAAAAACCAAGATTTTCGGTCGAAAGACCGAGTTTATCTGCGAAAAACATGGTTTTTGATAGATAAACTTGGTTTTTCGACCGATAAACTTGGTTTTTCGACCGATAAACTTGGTTTTTCGACCGATAAACTTGGTTTTTCGACCGATAAACCTGGTTTTTCAACCGATAAACTTGGTTTTCGACCGATAAACTTGGTTTTTCTAATTATTGGACATTTCGCTTGCCATAGATGGCTATAGCTTCGGTGTGATTAAGTAAATATTGCTAATGTCAAAAAATACAGTAGAAACGTGTTTTAGCCAAACTGAATTCGGCGCTTCTTGGCATGTCTGTAAGATACGGCTAACGTAACGAAGTCGTAGGCAAAGGCCTAAATTATGGTATATTTGTCCTGTGCTCATTTTCGGTGCCTTCAATTGCTACGATCGTTTTGATTTCGCGACCAAATAACCCACGCAAATGGATAAACAAATTCATCACCATAACATCCCTACTGTACGATGGAATTGTATCATCTCTCAAAACTTTCGCAATGCGTTTCTTTGTAGGAAAAAATCGATATCGTGAGCATTGAGCACCTCCTTAATCCCCTAATAGCGATGCATCGCTACGCTGTGATTACGTACACAATGGTGTTCGTTTCTCTGCATAGGCCAACTGTACACTTAAGCTGGATGCATTTGCGACGCCAACGCCTCGCCGACGGGATCCATTGTGTTTGCGCTGGTATGGGTCCGAAATGCATCTCAACGCATAAGAGAATTTCAGTGGCATCCCTAACCCCTAACACAGTGACCCATACTCTGTCACCAGTATTTTTATTTCTAGGTTAGCCCTTGCTCAAACTGCAAAAGCACATCCATATTACTAAGAATTTATATTTCATTTTTCATTTCACATGAAATTCTACTACAAATAAAACAAACTATCCACTAGGTATCACAGACTGCCTATGTACTAGGTGTTGATATTCTTTGTGCTGTCACAGTTTACCCATTACTTCACAATTCACACTGCCCTTCCATAAGCGGTATTGTACAGGGGTGGACTGAGCAGTCGGGCAACCGGGCACTGCCCGAGGGCCCACACAGATAGGGGGCCCACACTGTCATTCGGAAATTTTAATGAAAATCGGAAAATTCGGAAATCCAGGGTGAGGTGAGGGAAAGTTGATTCAGGATGGGGAGGAGGAGGGCCCAATACCCATTTTCTCCGGGGGCCCAGTTCATTGTCAGTCCACCCCTGGTACTGCATAACACCTTATTAATTTCTTTACATCTGACTGGAGGATTGGTGCACTCATGCCAACTAAGCCCTAGACCCAATCCTATCCTTGAATCAAATTGTGACCAAGATTTATAAGGTGCTGTTATATAAAACAAACAATGAATGTTTTTCATTCATGTGACAGTCTGAATAATTTCATTCATTGAAAGATTTAACATTCTTTTCAACTTGGCTTGACACTTCGCCTCGTTGAGTAGAACATTCCATCTTTAAACTCATGAAATAATTAATTCATACTATTGCACTCATAAAAAAATGCCTTTATTATTTGTATACTATTCCTATTCAGTCAAGAAGAAGAACCACCAATATTATACATATTCATTTGCATATTGAAATCTAACACATTCTGCACTCGCAATCCACCAAAAACAAATCCTCAGCAACTATTTATTACCAGTTTTGCAAACATGGAACATCACATTATTGAAAAGGTATCACAACATGTGAAAACAGAAAGGCATGCTAAATTAGTGCCCAGTGACTTAATAATGTCGTAATCAGATAGTTTTTAATTGATCGAAAAAAAGATAAAATTGTTTTCTTAAGTATTCAACACTGAATTTCAGCTAACACAGTTTCGGTATGAAAGTTTAGGCTCAACTAATGAAGCCTCTGTATGACAGCATGGTTTGTGTATAAACACATGGGGACATAGCTTAGTATCTGTCCGAAGAAGTAATACATATCCAACAATTGCACAATCCATTAACCAACAGCCTTGTTCTAATTACGATCCTTGTTCTAAGGATTTCTATACTGCACTAGGCTGTGTTATTTTTTATATAATGAGGTGACCATTCTAAGATAAAATGACTGCATGCTATGAATCCTTTCAGAGCTGAAGACAGATATATCTGCCAAAATTCACCCTAAACTTCGGTGCTGCAGGCAGATACTTACCCACCAAACATCTGGAAAAATATATTTTCCCAAATATCTATACTCAACACACCACACAGTTAATATTGACAGACCAACTGACCCGGCCACCAACCCACCGACTTACAAACTGGACTGGACTGAACTAGCTGACTGGCTGGATTGATTGACTTAGTAATACAAACCCAACAGGGTTTAAAACCCAATCAATATAAGCTGACCTCTCATGGGATCTTGAGTTTATTAAGCATCACGCATACAAGCAAAAACCTTCAGAGTCTGGAAGTTTTACCCCAAAATTTCCTACCAGTGAGTTTTATGTTTTAGTGTAACTTGAGGTGTGACAAGCACTCAAGAAGAATTCCACCTAAATCCAAAAATAGAAATTGTCAAAATTTTGTCAAGTCCAAAATGGAGGTTTTGTAACACACTTTTTATGTTATTTACCTCCAAAATGTGTATGGATCAAAGGTTTTAATGATACCTTTGTACTTGAAATGGTTGTCTGACTACCTTTTTAGAAGTGCATTGTGCAATAACCACATTTTCAGAAAGAAAGCCACCAGTGCCATTTCTTCAGATGTTGAAAGCTCATACCTTTTCACAACCAGAAAGCCAAAGGGCTTAGTGGTTCGATGCCTCCTGGATATAAATTTTTTTAGTACAATCTGGTTTGCTGTGGACATGCACAATATATCATGGTGAAGTTACTGTGCTATAAAGTTAACCAAAATGCAAAAATGCATTGAGGTTTCGATGATATATGTTCTATTCCAAATAATGCAATGATGTCCCATATCTTTCAGTCAATGGTCAAGTGCTATCTTAACATGTTGGAAAATAATTTTAGGTTCATATTTGATCTTGGGAATTCCTGGGAAATTTTGCATTTTGACCACTGATGACTCACAATGATGATCTTGGGAATTCTTGGAAAATTTTGCTTTTTGACCCCTGTAACCCCAGATGACCTTTAACCTCCACCAAAAATGAAAGCATTCATCTTTTCACCATAACGCATCCACAGTACTGAGTATGAAATCTATCCAAGCTTCCTATCTGGAGATATCGTGTTAACAAGGTTTTCAGTGTTTGACCCCCAATGACCTCAGATGACCTTTGACCTCCATCAAAAATTACAGGGTTCACCTTCTTATCATAACACATCCACATAACAAGTATAAAATCTATCCAAGCTTCCTAACTGAAGATATCGTGTTAACGAGGTTTGCAGTGTTTGACCCCAGTGACCCCAGATGACCTTTGACCTCCACCAAAAATAAAAGTAATGCATCCACATACCAAGTATGAAATCTATTCAAGCTTCTTATCTGGAGTTATTGTGTTAACTAGGTTTTCAGTATTTGACCCCCAGTGACATCAGATGACCTTTGACCTCCACCAAAAATGATAGGGCTCATCTTCTCACCATAACGCATCCACATAACAAGTATAAAATCTACTGGAAAACACACCGTCTTTTGAGAAGTAGCATGAAAGAAAGTGCTGGAAATTTTTTAGACAGTACATTTTGTTGGGGGTACAAGATATATACAGATATATACATCAATTGGCCCAGTATTTATATAACTAGATTGCAAACTTACCACTTACATTAAGATGACATGGTTCCATCGTCTTAAGAAGTAAATTTAGTTACACAGTTATTTCTACATATAAAGCTATGCACATATTCCAACCAAAATAACATTAGGCAAAATTTGCCTTTGCTGGAATCAGTCATAGCTACCGCAGTTTTTAGGGGAAAACTGCTGTTCCCAAGTAAAGTACCTGACCACTGGTTCATTATTTCAATTAGCTGCTCCAATGAGCAGCAGCTTTGTTGAAAGCTTTGATGACTATTCTGGTACAACAGTAGCCTAGCACTGTGGGGCTTACATTAAAACAAACAACAAATCCTACCCTGTAATTAGTACTGCCAAAAAGGGATCAGATTACTCATGGACACTGAAGGTTAGATCACCTTTCAATTTAAACTGATATAAACTGCAATCAAATGTCAACCTTTAGGGCTATTGACAAATGCTTGAATGAGCACTTAATTGGTATTGATAACAACTCTCAACAAGTTCTGGCATAGGAAGATTTTGCGAAATGATATTCTTTCGTCCCAAATCAATCGCTAAAAGTTTGTATTTTTGGTGGAGACAGTTTTTTTGGAAACGAAATTCACTTCATCTGCAGCAACATGTATTCTTGCAAGGGGTATCTCGCACCATGTGCATAGGAAACAAAACTATCTTCTATTGATCCTGTTACACCCTTAAATATTAAAATGATTCCTATCTTTATGTTGCTAATAATTTTTCATTGCTATTAAAACTATGTGCAAAATATTTTGATTCCAAACAATCAAACAAATGTCAAAAAAGAGCAAAATGTTTTCCCCATTTTCTTGTATACCCCCTCCTTAAAGTGGAGCATGCCAAAGTAACGTTATCCATTCACTGCTTCAGCACAACATATGGAACAGAGCACCCTGGTAGCAAACAAACATTCCCTAGTTCGTATATGTGATAACGACATGCACAGTGTGTGCTGTATCGTGCCTAGCTGTACATAGTACTGTATGGGTGAAATCTTGGAGCAGGAGATGTATCAGAATGATTTTTACTATCAGTATCATGAAGGAATTAAGAGTGTGTACAGTAGGTAGAGGATTTTTGAGAAGGGTAAGGGGAAAGCAGTTTAAAAGAAATTTGAACACACTGCTGAAGTGTTTTAATACTTATGTTAAATTTTTTTATGATGCATACGTTACGGCACATTGGACACAAAGCCACAGCAGGTAATGACAGGACTTGTTTAAAATGTGTCTGACTTCACATAGCATTAACGGCGCAGAAGTATATCATCAAATGAAATATTCTCGTCTCATTTTCAAACTCACGATATTAAGAACTAATGGCACCATTGAAGTAAATTTAGTAAACCATTGTGTCATATGTATATTTTTTTATCTGTTTGTCCTAATGACAGAAGAAAAGATCGAGGGGCCAATAGGTCAAGTCACGAATCGTACGTTTACAAGCACTGAAGTTAAATGTTGCAAGATTATGGTCGGGTACCTGACGGGTAATGCGTTCCTGGTATCTGGGTATGAATTTCCTACCCAGAGAAAACACATATCCATGTTCCTAAAGATTAAGGGGCTAGGGTCCAAATTTGACTTCTATTCAATTCTGTCTCATGGGTCATCACAATCTCATGGGAGCGAAAAAGCAGACCAAACTTTTCCTGAATGTGACCCGGCCTACAGTAAAAATTTTCCCTGTAGAAACCATTAGTTTAACTGTTAATTAAACCCACAAAAATGATAAAAAATTTAGTAAATTTGAATTAAAATTCCCATTATTTGACTTTTAATGTAAAAGTATTGACCTTCAAATATCAATTATGAGTTAAGATAATATAAATTTTAGACCTGAACTTTGATATGACTGACAATTAATTTCATATTCTGTGACTGTTGCAGTCTAGATATTCAAAACTATCTGCAAACTTATAAAATCATATTGACATTTTACAAAATGGCAAGGTGTCAAAAGTATTGTACTGTAGCATTGATTATAATGAAACAACCAAAAAATATGTTACATCTTTCAAGTAGCTAGCACTAACCTGTCGAACAATTGTCTCCCATAAAACCAGGAGGACAAATGCATGTCCCATTGTATTCATCACAGATACCTCCATTGTAGCAGCTATCACACACACCAGTACAGTCTGGTGGACCCCATCTACTGGCTGGACAAGCTGTATGGATTAAACTGTTTATATAACTTTTATAACCAGAAAGTCAAAAGTCTATAGTGATTCCTCGCCAAAATGGGATGCCTTTTTACACTGAGGTTCATCTCTCAAAGTTTTCATCTTGACTATACCAATTTTTACAATGTTGTAACAATTTGATCTCTGCTCACCTAACACGACCTTTGTACCCCATTAAAAATTGACTAACAAAAAATGAAACAAGTGTCTGCACGTCCTCCCTTGTAATGTCATGTTTACAGTTTCAGTCTGACCTCTGGTGACCTCAAATGACTTGTGACCTCCAGCAAAAACACTAGGGTTCCTCTCACCATGACAAATCTACAAAGTATGAAAAGCTTCTGTTTATTCTCATCTTCATATATCATGTTAACAAGGTTTTCAGGTTTTGACCTCTGGTGACCTCAAATGACCTTTGACCTCCACCAAAAAACAACAGATTCCTTCTCTCAACATGAAAAATCTAAATACCAAATATGAAAAGTGTCCATCAATGCTACCTTGAGATATTGTGTTTACAAGCCATTTTTGTAGTTTAACCTCCAGTGACCTGAAATAACCTTTGACCTCCACCAAAAACAATAGGGTTCTTCCTCTCAACATGACAAATCTATATCGCAAATATGAAAAGTGTCAGTCATTGCTGTCTTGAGATATCGTGTTTACAAGGTTTTCGCACTTTAACTTCTGGTGACCTCAAATGACCTAAAACCTCCAACACAAAGAATAGGGTTCTTCCTCTCACCATGTCAAACCTATACAATAAATATGAAAAGTGTCCATCATTCCTTGAGATATATCGTGTTCACAAGCCATTTACAAGGCTTTTGTAGTTTAACCTCCAGTGACCTAAAATGACCTTTAACTTTCACCAAAAACAACAGCGTTCTTCCTCTCACCATGACAAATCTATATCAAATAGTGTCTGTCATTGCTGTCTAATTGAGATAACGTGTTTACAGGTTTTCGCAGTTTAACCTCTGGTGACCTCAAATGACCTTGAACCTCCATCAAAAATAGTAGGGTTCTTTCTCTCACCATGAGTTTGTTAGTTATATGGGATTTAATGATACACCAACACGAATGTGTTACACAGTGTCATAAAAAGATAAAGTTCAAATACGGTTCAAGCTCGGTTTCAAATACACTTCAAATATGGTTCAAGTCCTTCCCTTTAGTCCCCTCTTACAACGGGGGGGGGGGAATACCAAGGGCACATTCTACAACCCCCAGCCCACAGGGAACTTCTCTCACCATGACAAACCTATACAATAAATATGAAAAGTGTCCATCATTCCTTGAGATATATCGTGTTTACAAGCCATTTACAAGGTTTTTGCAGTTTAACCTCCGGTGACCTAAAATGACTTTTGACCTTCACCACAAACAATACGGTTCTTCCACTTTCCATGACAAATCTAGGTACCAAATATAAAAAGTGTAAGCCATTGCTGTCTTGAGATACTGCATTTACAGCAACAGTTTAACCACTGGTGACCTCAAATGACCTTAAACATCCACCAAAAACAAAAGGGTTCTTCCTTTCACAATGACAGATCTATGTATCAAATATGAAGTGTCCATCACTGCTATCCAGAGATATCGTGTTAACAAGCCCTTTACAAGGTTTTCGCAGTTTAACATCTGGTGACCTCAAATGACCTTTGACCTTCACCATAAACGATAGGATTCTTCCTCTCAACATGACAAATCTATATATCACATATGAAAAGTGTCAGTCATTCCTACCTTGAGATATCAACAATCATGTTTACAAGGTTTTTGCAGTTTAACCTCTGGTGAACTCAAATGACCTTTGACCTCCACCAAAAACAATACAGTTCATTCTCTCATCATGACAAATCTATATATTTGTTATGAAAAGTGTCCGTCATTGCTACCTTGAGATCGTGTTTACAAGCCATTTACAAGGTTTTAACGCTTTAACCTCCGGTGAACTCAAATGACCTTTGACCTCCACCAAAAACAATAGGGTTCTTCCTCTTACCATGACAAATCTTTATACCAAATATGAAAAGTGTTAGTAATCATTGCTGTCTCGAGATATCGTGTTTACAAGGTTTTTGCAGTTGAACCTCTGGTGAACTCAAATGACATTTGACCTCCACCAAAAACAATGGGGTTCTTCCTCTCACCATGAAAAATCTATATACCAAATATGAAAAGTGTCAGTAATCACTGCTGTCTCCTGATATCGTGTTTACAAAGTTTTTGCAGTTTAACATTTGGTGACCTCAAATGACCTTTGACCTCCACCAAAAACAATAGGGTTCTTTTTCTTACCATGACAAATCTACATACCAAATATGAAAAGTGTCCATCATTGCTAACTTGCGATAATGTGTTTACAAACTAAGTGTCACACACACACACTCACATGACATCACCATCCCACAGATTCCTTGCCTGCCTAGCTTTGGCGCTCAGCAAGGAATCAGTAAAGGTACAGTAAGTCCTACAGTATAAGGCTGTTAATAATTGGTAACTTATCAAAGTCCATATATGGGTTAAATAGAAACCACTGCTGTCTAACACACACTTAAAAAGTATTATTTCATAACATCCACATTTACCTCACACATCAAGAAAATAGTTGCCAGATCTTTTAAGCCATCAACAAAATCATACTGTCCATCTATTTCAGTCTGATGGATGGTATATATGAAAATCAGTATGGTATAATGGTCTGTCGGTCTACGAGGTAGGACCACTTAATTGCAACCATTATGGGGTGGTAATTAACCACTAGCCTTGTGTTGAAATGGCCAGTAATACCAATATGCAATCAGTAGCGTGTTCAAAGGGGGGCCCACCTCCGAAGTCAGTTTCGGGAAAATCCCTTAGTCAGGGGATTTACTGGTTAGGGGAAGAGAAAAAGATCGAAGAGACACACTGAACACTGAACAGGGATGGCGCCAGGTGGGGGCAGGGACGCCCATTGGGGAGTCTTAATCAATACAATAGAGTATACAGTCCCTGATGGCGCGTGAGAGAGGACAATTTCTCTAATAAGAACCGAAAATTTTCAGCACGCTACGAGCGCTGTACAGTCACTGCAGGATCCTCAGCAGTTCCATTCCACATTGCTACAATCTTGGACAAAACTGTTAGGACGCTTTGTCATAATATTCTTGAATCTTCGTTCCCAGGTTTACACAAAACACCCGCTCCCCCTTCCAAACTTGTGCAGAGAGAATGACTGTATGCCGTGAACAGGATAACTATGATCAATTTGTGAAGGGGGAGCAGGGGTGTCCCAACGAGTTTTGTCTAAGATTGTAGATAGTACAGGTCCTGCCAACCTTACCACGAAACATGTCGGTATATAGAGTACACTGTTTATGTGGAGGTTGAAAATTCCACCCCATGTCGCTAAGCCTAGTTTCTGTTCTTTTGTGTGTATCATGTGGTACCGTCAGTTTTATGAGTGACTCATGGACCAAAGTTTGGCTAAATGTATGCTATCCAAGATATGTTCTAGAACCTACAGTTTTTCTTTTTTTTTCTTTATGTTCGTAATGATCACATTATCTTTTTTGTGTAAGCCTACCAAAAATTTTCATGCGCTTTGCAAAGTCAAGTTTCAGATTCGAAGGAACACTATATAAAGTGCGCAACTCGGCTCATGAAGTATTAAAGTGATATTATGCAAAATATGCCCTGTAATGGCATGGGATATTAAGTCATATCCCCTTGCCACCACCTCTTCGACAGAGGGGCTGTCGAAGCTTGGGGTTGCTGGCATGGCCGAGCCCTCTGTCGGGAAAATTCTGTCGCCATCCATGATCGGTTTACTTAATATTTTGGCTTTCAAAGGGTCATTTCTGCAATGAAACCCAAGATTTTCGGTACGCTTTGCCCAGTCTTCCTCAGTTCTGATACTTACAGCTAAATATGGTACAAACCATTTCCACCTTTTCAAGTAACTGAAGAAGTAGAAAACATGAATTTATGTAAATGTTGGGAATTTCACCTCATTTAGCCAAGTCCATGTTCTCTAATTGGGTCTGTCGTGCGGTAAGGCTATAGTGACATGAAGACAGAAGTACAATGTAAGTTATGCCCGATAGGGACCAACTGCCAGGACAATTGACCTTTATTAGCTTTTAATAAGTACCGATTCTTTTTAGTGTAGGATAACCCAAAAGATTTAGCGCTTCGCGCGCTTTGCAATTTTACACTTTAGATTCTGGGGAAAACATTAAATCAGCACTGAAACTCCGTTCCTCTAGTATATACACATTTTATGAAATATACCCCACAATGGTATGGTTAAGTACACAGGTTTTCTTCAGATCCCTCCTCACCATCCCGATGACGGCATCGGGGCTTCAGGTCGCGGCCTCCACCCGTCTGGCCACCCGTTGGGCAAATCCTGGCACCATCCCTGGCACTCAAAACTTAGAAGTAGCCTAGGGTGATTCCATAAATTAGGGTACCAAACCATGACAAGGCTTTTTTGGCCTTAAATTCATAAATCACCTTTTTTATATGACACATTTTTTTTACCTATTTTATATATTAATTACTTTGATAACGATGTTGAGTTAGTTCCATTCATATGTGCCTGAATTGTGAACACCCTCAAATTTGCCTCATTTAAGGAAAAATGTATGTTCCTGATGTAAAGGGGACACCAAAATACTGAAAATCACATTAAAAACATATCTGGATCTTCTTCATATTCTTTTTGTGTATTCTTAAGATGATTTGCATGTGTTGTTACAACACCTATTTTTTAGTCAGTTTGTCATTTTATCTCTAATTCACAGTGCTAAAACAGGTGTTCCTCGTGTAAACTGGGTAAGGGGACACCAAACGGAAAATGTGTGATAATTCAGAATTTCAAAAAGTCTGCAAAGTTTTTTAAACTGCATGTTTTAAAGCCTCATGAAACCTAATAATTCAGCTCAAAAAATTAAACATAACGAGTTTGGAGCTTATGTTATTTACTTCTTAATGTTTCCTACGTAAACTTTTCAGGGGACACCAAATCATTGAGTAGAAGTCGAAAATAGCCTTTTTTCGCATATTTTTTGGAAAATTCTCTGGAATGATTTTTAAATGCAAAATGCTTTGTCCAGGCTTGAAAAATCCATCAAACTTAAAAATTTTGAATAGTTCAAATGGGCAGTGTTATTGAAAAGGGGGTACACAGTCCTCGTGGAAAGGGGGACACCAAAGTTTACACGAGGAACATCCGTTTTATACAGTCATCATGTTGGGAAAATGTGAATATATTTATGAATCAAGTGTTTTTTTGTCACAAGTGATATGTCATCAACAATTTTGTTGCGAAAATTTAATAAGGAAAGCCTAAAATAAAGGAAAGTCTAGCTTATCAAATGGTAACTCTTAAATGTGATAATTTTTGCCCCAAAAAGCCCTAATTTTGTGTCGTTTTTTGTCAAATATTGGGAAAATTAATTTCCATAATTCAATTTTGTGGGAAATATGTTATTAACTTAGTGACTGTGGCAAAAAAAGCACAACAGTGACCATGTAGATTAAACTCACAAGACAGCTCCATTCAAAAGCATTTTCTTACCACTGGTACCCCTAATTTATGGAATTACTCCCTACAGAATGAGATTAGAAGAGAAATGTTTTCATTATTTGGTCGTTTACCAAAGGGCAGAGCTCTTTCAATCGCCCTATAGTGAATAATCCAGACAGGATGCTATCAATATGAATACCTGGCCTATGGTGCAGGTAGGCCTACTATCATTTAGTTTCCTTCCTAATTACTTAAACCATCTGTAATGGTACAACTATATCTGTTAACTTTTGCGATCATCTCAAGCAGCCTTTTTGACTGGTCTGGTGATCTTAAACATACAGTCCTGTCAATGTTTGTGACACATACTGCACACTGCAGCTTTACAACACCTAGAGGATAACCTAAACTCTCCGTCATTGCATCGAATTTCACAAAATCTGAAACAAATGAAATCACATCAATCAAAAGGCCTCTAGAATCGATTTACGGCGGTCTTATTACCTTATATTTCAGGAACTTCCGGGGGCTTTGCCCCCTGGGCCCCCACCGGGGCTCTGCCCCTGGACCCCACGCATTCAAACTCGCACTTCGCGCTCATGGTGCACCTTCAGTGCGCTGGTGACACTCCTCCATGTCAGTCGGGGGAATCACAGGTTGTGTCCCCCACCTCCGAAATCCGCACACGCCACTGTATGCAATTATCAAACCCAGTTAGTACCACTTAAGTGATACCAACAAGCAATATGACACAAGCATTATGTGTCAAAACCTAGTGTGCTACACAAAGAAATTCATTTAAATGGGGTAAACATTATTGAGTCAGACATCAAAGATGTAAGAGTTCAAGAAATTTCCTGATTTCAAGAAATTGGAAGTCTTAAGCAAATTCTCAGGAAATCCATTTTACTAGCCAATTAGTTTTGCAGTGGTCATGGTGGGTGAAATGGCCAAGGGTGGGTAAAGTTTTGGGTTTTTTTCTTGAAATCTCTTTACAAAGGAATTAAGTAACAAAAATCTCTACTGCATGAACATATGGTGACCAACAAAGAAAAGGATAGCACCATTTTGCACCTTGGCCTCCCTCCTGATGGAAGAGTTTTCTTACAGGAAAGCCCCTTAGACCCAGGGAGGCAATCCTGGACAACAACAATTTTAGGAAATAGATGTCTTCTTTGCTTACATAGATTCTAAGACATATTAAAGTAATTAATCTTTGTATAGACAGCCTAAAGTCAAGAAGTATCAGTACTACAAATATAAATTTATGCCATATTATGATAGGGTCCAAACATGTCAAGGAAATTGGCTGTATTGTTTTTTAATATTAAATACTGCATGATATTCTGGTCATTATTACAGTACATGTATGATAGTTAGTCAAGAAGCCATAGACTATCGTGTTTTATTTGACTGTGGGGATAGCAAAGAGACCCTATTAGGTACTTTTTTCTATATAAACTGACTGGAAGACAGCTACATTATGCACCTGCAACCATGTATATACTGTACTTGATTTCCTTGTGGCTTTAACCAATATTAACGATCAAACAGTGAAATACACATTTGACTCAAAAGTGCAGAGGAAAGCAGAAAATTACTTACCCCTAACTAGAAGTAAATTTAAACCATGTCTGCTTGGTGTCTTTCTCCATCAACATGACACTCATAAATGCCGGAATGATTCAGCTGGATAGGTTCCACTAATACTGAAAAGTAAAACAGTATTACTGGTTCTCTGCATTTTAGCAACTGTATTATTTAACGGTCTCCATATCAAGTTGATGGCCATTGGACTGGATGTTCATAGTTATGTTAACACCTTTATCACCACTGTTAACGAGTCTGGGAGTGATACCAACATCATTTCCCGGTGTAATGTAAGCTGCAGTGAAGGCAACAGTCAATACTACAATAAACACATAGTGCATCACTTGAAGGTAAACTTATTCCGCTGTAAACTTGCAAAGCAAGGATGCACCATGCTATCTGGGAAGTACCAGCCCTCATGTATGTGTTTAGAAGGATATAACTAAATGTGTTCCAGCCCCAAAACTTGAGAGAAATCTGGCATGCGGACTACTTTGACACATCAAAAGATATACTACATCATAAACCGTTCCTTCCAAAATATCGTACAGTCAGGCACACACTTTTTTATTTTGTTTTCTTTTCTTTTGTCCTATTTTTTTTTTGTTTTACCCTGTGTGCTTGCTAGCTGTAGGCATGGACGCAGTTTTTCAGGCACTACAGCTATACAGTAAATTTACAATAGCTAAAACATTGCATTTGGTTGGACCGCGTTGAACTATAGTGAAAACGTGGTATTTTAGAGCGCAGTTTCCAGCATTCGAGCGTTTGTGGTGCCAAATTTGGTCTGAGAAACTCGTGTATGATAGACGAGAAACTCTGGTGACAATGTTATTACTTAAGAGCGCAATTTTCTGTAATTTATGGCGACCGGTGTATGATAGACAAAATTTGTAGTGACACGCTTGTGCTTTAGGATAGGGCATTCTGCAATCTAGGGCGTTTCCAGTTTTTTTTTAGCCTCAGCTCAAACCATGGTGAGGGCAGAGGTCAGGTGGCCAAGGAGCCAGAGTCACTCGTGATAGGATAAAGTGTGTTTACTAATCCTCTTTGGCGAACAGTCTCTCCGACACTTTACCATGTGCTTGCTTTTCAGGGGTCGGTTTCTTTAACGAGAACCAAAAAATTGTATAGCTCTCTTACTTTTTACAAATATTACAGATTCTCAATTTCCCTCATATATAGGCCAAATATTACAGAACAAGTTTCATCCTTACTGTGCGTAACCCTCAATCGATTAATTGTTGTCGTACCTGTCTCGCGGTTTGTTAAACGAGCCGGGATGTGTTTATTTCGTCGCCATAGACGAGGTAGATAAGGTACTGTGCATGCCATTCCCAATAGGGGTAAGCTGCCCCTACAGTCGAACTTTTTTCTTTTTATGATTGAAAATTTTATTAATTCAGAACTACCAAAATTTTTGCTAATGCTTCGAAAACTGTCAAACTGCCACGCACTAAAAATTCATGGCTATATGCTTATAATCTATATGCAGTATTAAACGTATGAGCATCATTCAACGGAAAGGGCTGTCAGAATTGTGCCGATTAGTTTAGGTTTGTGCGTGATTGAGGAGTAACACAGCGTTATACTTTTGGAAGACATGTATATTTCAAGAAAATCGAACGATTTAGAGGATTCAGCATTGTTTTGGTAGACATATTTTGTTTGGAATTTGATAGAGTCTCTGTGCAGAGTCTGGACGCAAGATTTGTAATGGAAAATGTATTTTTTATTTGCGCTTCCGCGCGCATTCGTCACGGTTTGCACTCACATCTAACGGCAAAAATACACCAGGAAAAACTCCGTGGAAAACGTTTCTGAAAACTGGAGTAGATCTTCAACCACCGTTGGCGCGGACATTACTATGGCAACATGTACCATCAAATATAAAGAGAACGCTAACGCACGTAGCATGATCTACAGGAAATGAAGTATACAAATAGAGAAACGTGACGTAGGTGCATAAGCTCTATAAGAGCTTATGCACCTACGTCACGTTTCTCTATTTTTCCATCCAGGCGTACATTGTGCAACAATTGTTACTAAGGTGCTGTCGTGAGCGCGTATCTTTTTTAACACACCTACTACGTATGGCAGTTCCATCCAGTAAGCCAAATTGAAACGCGCTGACGTCACGTGCATAAGCTCTATAGGCCTACATCATCCTTTTCAAACAACAATTCTTCTACGCGCTTCGCCCCCTCCACTCATTGGTAGATCCTGAAAGTTCGAAGTCAGGCGCCATAGGTGCGTGTATAAATACCGTGCATGCACGTTGTAGTGTACAACTGTAGTGTAGTAGTGTACAAAACATGTTTGTTCCACATGTGCCCTCTACATGGTCGCGCAAGCAAAACATGACGTCATGTGACACGGTCTACTCGAACCCCCTTTTGGAAAATCCAAGCCTCGTACGGGCCTGGATATTTACAAAATTGTGGTCACTGAAGAAAAGTATTTACTTTTTTCCAACAGCAATTAATACGTATTAAAGAGATTACAAAAAGCATAATTCGATCTTTATGTGTAATAGACTAATCACTGTTTTCTTATGTAAAAGTTTAACTCGTACTCAACTCCCAGCAACGGATTTAAAGAACAGAGTCCTTTCAGCAACTTGAGGCAGGAAACCTCTCCCCCAAGAAGGTGAGGCGGTGGTTGAGAGAGCGGTGCTACTGGGCGGGGGAGGGTGTGGTAGGTGGGTGTCCCTCCCAGCTCCGAGAAATTCTCTGTATGTCCGAAAATCAAGTTTTTGAAGCACGTTTTATGTCTCATTTATTTATTGATTTATTTGTTTATTTATGAAAGGTTTATTGAAAAAATGGCATTGAGGCCCGAAATGTGGTAGTTATATAAAAATATTGCACATATTCACAAAACTAAAAGTGCAAATCAAGTAACATGAAACTTATCTTCACAGAAACAGACACAAACACAATCAAACACACACACGCATACGTGCACGCACAAACCTCCATAATTATAGTAGGACATGCCCACTCCAGCTCACACGCAAAGACACACACACACTACACGCACACTCACATAAACACACACCTTCTTTTCACTTGAACGTATCCAACCCAACTCACTCTAAGAGACAGACGTTCACATCATCTGATAAGATGTACCCCCACACAAACATAAACAAAGCACAGTCAAAACCTTTCACGCATGGTTGATCCACCTATTGAATAAACATAATTGGGCGTTGGAATTCATACAAAACCCTGTGCAAAACAAAAACAATAACAACCCAAAACCACTATATAGTGAATTAGGGGCGGGATTTGACGTCTGAAAGTGGGCGGACAAAGCCGGGTGGACTGTCAAACGGCGCCGAAGGCGCCGCGGGAGCGCGAAGCGCTCCCCAACGGCGTGGGGTGCAGGGGCTCACCTTTGGGCCCCTGGCGGGGTCCATGGGCAGAGCTCCGGTGGGGGTCCAGGGGAGAAGTCCCCGAAAGCTCTGGAGTATTTCCGAAATTGTAGGCATTAGCTTCAACTTCAAATGACATAAGGTGGGTTATTAACTTCGGCCTACACAAAAATCACAATTTGACATTTTTCAATTATATTTTTACTCCATGAGACTAACAGTCATATGGGATCGACAACGCTGAGAGCTTGAGGAAGTAGGGGAGAATGGATTATTTTGAGGGTCTACAGGGGCTTTGGAACAATAATTTTAAGAATGGGAGATCTAGTATCCAGAATGGGTGCGCGGGAAGCGCGTTGAAAAAAATCGCATTTTTATACTTTTTTAGTAATATGAGTAATAGAAATGCTAAGAAAGAAAAGTATCCTTCGCTAAGCGCCTGTCTCTTATAACGGTACCGAAAATGACACTTTCCGTGTCTTACAATTTGCATCTAACAACCTTTAAAGAGTCGGTAAATTTACACGGATGGTGATACAAATTTTGCTTTGAAAATTTCTGGGGGGGGGGGGACTTCCCGTACGCTGCATAAGGCCATGGGGGCATTGATGGTTCAATGATAATAGAAGAGTTTGTACAAAGCTATGAAAAGCAGGATGTTCTACAGGAAGTAACCTCGAAACTCCGAAGTAATATTTAAAACGGGTGAGCGCTAACTAACGGGGTAGCGCATTTAATTGTAGCCCATTGTTTTTTTTTTTTAGTTTTAAATGCAGTATTTTTATTGCATAAAAATTTTCCTTCTTCTCCCAGGTGCCTGTTCTTTTCATGGAGCAGGATATGGGAACCTAGGGTTCTCCCAGAGAAATCCTTCTTAAATTTGACGGCTTTTGCGGCCATTCTGGACCATTTCTTGAGAAAATCCTGCTTCCCCCAGGTGTAATTTGAAATGCCAATGAAATAGTTTTCATATGATAATCTCAAATTTAAGATAGCAACCGTCAGTTAATTTGCTGAGGATGCGGTGGTAGTTGGTGAGGAAATTGAACAGCGAGAGATTTAGCGAGGGATTTGGAAATGGTAATTTAGTCAAGCTGTCCTACAGGACGTAATGACGAGGCAATTCCACCAAAGTTTTCCTAGGCACAGCAGTACAGCAGTACTAAAGAGAACATCTATTTATATGAGGCTCATGGGAAGCACGTCGGTTCTCTTTTCGAAAATTGCGGTTCCCTATACATGGGTAGGGTTTGGGACTTTGTTTGCAAGGACCATGGTGAATTTTATCACTTACATTAGTAATTGCAGTGACCCTTATATCAGAGCTTGAAGTCATAACCGTTTGGCGGGTAGGATGAAAGAAATTTTGCGGTGCCAGACAAATTTTCAACTGTTTCGTCATTTTTCTCTGGAGGTGCGTGCGAAGCGCGCCGAGAAAAGTTTTCCTAGTAATTTATGGTTTTTGATATTAATATTTTCATTCTTTAAACTTTGCAAAATTTAATCATAATAGGCTATTGATAATTCTCTTATAATTTCTCTGGTCTCGCTTACTTTCGCTCATTTTTTTTTAATATTTTTAGTTTTTAAGCTCTGGAAAAAAGTGGGGGGGGGGCAAGTGCCCCCGCTTGCCCCCCGTAATCCCGCCTATGTAGTGAATGTTGATCATATTTATTCATGAATTGAATTAATGAACTTATGCGAATTTATTTATGAATTAAAAGTATGGAATGGTCTAGGTTTGTTCTGGGGACTCTTAAAAACTACACACCGTGCATTCGGAACTACAACAGTACAACTTTGCACTCCAAGCTGCTTTAGGGGATCAGAAAACTTTGACAAAATTTTTTTTCCATAATTCGAAAATTTGAAATTCCAAGCGAAATTCTCGGAATCTTCGTCGGTAGAACCCCCTCGGAGATTGCATAAATGGAAAGAGTATCCTGTTTCAAACAAACTAAGCTCTAAGCCATGGCTGTGGGGTATAACCTAAGTCGAAATATAATTTTCTGAATCCTCATTACAAAAATTGTCATGTGGGGGCACAAAGGGTTACAAAACGCTCGTAGACTGTACAGGCGACTCGACACAAGAAAGCGCTCAAGTTTCCAAAACTGTGGATCGCTACATTCTTGTATATGGCACGTATGATAAGGTGTATCGATGGGTGATATAAATTAATCAAAGGAATGCGTAGATTGGGAGACGTGTTGGTCTTTTTACTCAACGCTTCCGCTCTGTTGGTTCCTTGGATTCTATGTAGAGCGTCAGAGAGGATTTAGTGGGATACTATCCCACTAACATGTAGAATGCAGAGATCCTTCGGCAAGACCGTTCAACCCGTGACCTTTACCCCGAACCTCCCTTTACAGCCTTCGGAGTCGAAAAGAATATTTCTAATCATTTAGTTTTGACTTCCCATCCACTACAGCCCACGGCAAACACCCCAGGAACATTCCCCTATAACCGTGGTAGATGCAACACATGCCCAGTGGTTGGCAAGAACACCCTCATCAACATTTTGGGTCCTAACGGCAACAGATTCACTGTTAACCAACACTTTACCTGTACTTCGACGAATGTGGTTTACATTTCAACTGCATGTATGTGGGAGAGACCAAACCTCGCCTCCCTGACCGAGTCACTGAACACCTCAGGTCCATCAAGCAAAACCTCCAAGGTTATCCGGTAGCCACAAATTTCAATCCCCCATCACCTTGCTCGATAAAGGATTTGACCGTTACCGCAGCTATAATGTGCAGAGGTTCTGACCATGGTCACTTGACTGCCGAAAACCGGCTAATCATGCAGCTCGGAACCCTCTTTCCACACGGTCTTAACGTTAGAATGGACTTTTTTTTAACTTGGCCCTTTTTGAAATTACTTTTCACTTGTTTTACCCAGCCTCCATATCGCAGTTTTCCACCGTGTTCCATTTTTACAACTGGTTTGCTCGTGCCCAGTTTTAATGTGTGGTTTCTCTACTTATATTTCGGTGTTGTTCAGATGCTCTTTTGCCACCTGATGAAGGGTTTATACCCGAAACGTCGTGGAATTTTCTGCAAACTGTCATGCACTTCTTACTACCTTTATCGACCTGCACATTTCTATAGTGCTCCTCAGCATTTCGACCATATATATACATATATATATATATATATATAGTGTATATATATATATATATATAGTGTATATATATAGTGTATATATATATAGTGTATATATATAGTGTATATATATAGTGTATATATATAGTGTATATATATAGTGTATATATATATATATATATATATATATATATATATATATATATATAGATACATTTTTCACCAAATTTTTTCTCAGAAAAATGTTTGCTTATGTATTTAACATCGCCTAATGCCAAGAAATCGCATCACACAGTGTTTGATTAAAAAATGTTCCAGGCTCCTTTCTCTTGACCACGTTTCTAGTACATGATAATAAGCCCATTGACTGGTTAACCTGTTTCGCCATTGCAGTTGTTGCACTTCTAACACCGGAGTTGCATATAAGATTGATATTTACTCGTGCAGTTATATTGATTGCAGGTGCAAGGAAATAGCAAATTCTAACTTCAAAATTTTTCCCGACCCCTCCCCTCCATCGAGACTTCCAGTATTTGACGCTCGCGGGTTCGAATTTTCCCTCACGGAGTTAGCCCCACCCCTTTTGTAAAATCCTGGATCCGCCCCTGAGGCGATCTACTCACTCTACCACATATAATGGGTGTGTTTATGGAAGCTGTTTGATAAATTTCTTTCATGTACAATCACAAGATGAGGCTGTCTGAGGTTTTTTTTTATAAATATCAGAAAGATGACTCTAGTGGCAACTCCCTGTTTAAAAGCCTTGTGCCTTCTAAGGTCAGGACGGGAAATAGTTTCACGTTTTCATCTCATGTAAGTACCTTTTGGTCGAGCTACCTTATCACTTCGGAGTAAAGCAAACGCAAAGAAAACGTGTTCTTGGCGGTAATCTTTAAAAATATACAGATACTGCAAAAGAGCAGTTTACCCAAATGCGGTAGATGGAGATTCACTAATGAAAAATGTTTAAGAATTATTTGAATATCATGCCATTGTTTTTAAGGTAAACCTCTTCAAAGGTTGACCACTTTGGAAATTTCTCGTTTTCTTTTGAGATTAGTATTAGGCTACATACGTTATCTGTTTATTACTTACGACCTGGTTACCCTCATTTCTTAAGAAATGTGGACATTTTCCAAGAAGTCAACAATTATCTCCAAAGGTGACGGGGCATCCCCTCATCCATACCTTCAAATTTGCGTAACACTTCCCCAGCCCTCTCCTGAACAAAGAAATGCAGTTTATGGGAGCGATCAGCACACAACTTTATGTTCCTTAAATTTCTGCTGGCTCTCCACTTACCCCTTCGCCTCTCCAACTTTTTGAAATCCTTGCCGCGCTATTGCTCGTGGGAGACCTACGTAACGAATTTCCTTTAAATGAAGGTGAAACAACATAGGATAACATGAGACCTATCTTGTGAGTCCCTTCTCCTACGTCACGAATGTATTTGTAGCTCATGTTAATTTACTCTGTATGGAGAAATTTGCCATACAATGGTTAACTCACTTGAGGAATTTTGATGTATTGTTTTTACGTCTTGAAGCTCTCTACATGATGAATCGGCCTCTCTCAAATGATCAACTATCACTTTCCTGGATTTACTGACGATGACAGTTCAGGTGAACTGTCATTGCGAAGGCACATTTTATTGCCACAAGCATCTTAAACAAAAAGGCTTCCCTGCATTTGCAACAGCCGTAGGCTACAGGACTGGTTATATTATATACCCCACTTAGATAATAGAATTGTGGGGTGTGAAAAAACAACTTCTTAGTGCAGTCAATACAGCATCTACATCAAATCGGCGTTTATGACATTAACAAACCTTGGAGAAAATCCTACAGGCTATTTTCTCATAGCAGGTGTATAGATAAGTTGGAAGTTACGTTCGCAGATTTGAATAGCAAAGGATTTACTCCTAACTGTGAAAGGAGATTGTTTTCTCGTTTACCGTTGACGAAGAAAACTGATGAATTGACTTTAGTCGTTTACGGTGTATGGAGAACAAAAATTTCAAGCTGTAGTTGGCTACTGAGTCGGACAATAGATCCACTATAATAGCCACAGTCAGTATAGCCGAGATCAAAAGAATTTGTATAGATCTGTTTTGAATCAACAGGCTAGTTCGCAGCCCATTTACCACCTCCTAATTACCTGCCACCGAACATGGCACTCAGTTAGAAATGGCATTGTTTGCCCCAAATTCACTTAAAGGGAGAAAGCAGTCGCCCCAAATTTATTTTCAAAATCTGTTAAATCTTACAAATCTCCTCTGATTTCGCTCACAAGTATCTTTCATTATGTGTCTGTATGAAAATATTGGATACTGACAGTAAACCAAGGAGAAATTCTGCATGAATTTAACAAGTAAGTAACAAAAATATTGTCACGTGATTGATAAGAGCTATTCCTGCAATTAGGATGACGGGGTACACTAATTCAAATGGGGGGGGGGGGGACTGCATTTTCCTTTTAAGTGTCTTTGCATCACAGTCTTTACAGCATGAAACTTCGTTAATAACCGATGCTTTACGTGTTAAGAACAGGCCGGGGAGGGGGGGGGGAGGGATGTTATTAAACCCAAGAACACAACCCAAGTAACTTGGTTCGTAAACCAAGTACATAAATCTACGGCGTTGCTATTAATAATGAGTATAATTGTTTATAACTAAACCTCTTTTACACTTTTCGCGATACGATACGACACGACACGATAAAAATGTCCCCATTGCTTTCATACTGCACGCGAACTTTCTTCCTCACTCAGCGATATTCCAATGACCTATTAGTCATGTGATGTAAAAATAGCAATTCTATCTCATCACTGGTCAGTGGTCACACAAAATATCGCTCGACGACAAGCGGTTGAAATATTAAACTCAGTTTCATGGCCCCCTATCCTAAGTGTGAAAGGGTCTACTTAATTATTTTTTTCAACTTTTTGTTGTGTCGTATCGCGTCGCGTCGCGGCTCGTTGTGAAAGAGCCTTTGTCGTCCAGCATGTTAAATCCTCAGTCTTCAGTAAAGAACTCCAAAAAGGCAAGAATGCATTGGTAATTAAATTCTGTTGGAAAATTCTAAGTTTTTACGCTATAAAATAAAAAGCTACGTACAGAATCGGAATGCTTCTTCTAAACGAACCATATAACAGTTGATTTGAGTTACCCGTTGATGACGCTGTCTTCACGAGGAGATGACCTCTCCTTCTGTTATGGCGTTTCAGGTCTTCCGTCGTTGTTTGTGCAATTCCGTACACGGTCCACCAACTTCGAATAACTTTGTTTTATGAGTGTGGGTGTTAGGGCCTCTTAAAGATGCCACTCCCAAGTTAAACGTAGTTGAAAGTACAGCTGACTTGCTACAGACGTTTGCGCGAGTGGAAGGTTTTAAAACGTTCTTTGCAGGTAAGAAAACTTCTCAAATATTGTTTTATTTTCATTTCCCTTGAATGACTTCTAAGTTTGTTTTTCTCTCCTGACGAGTGACTTGAAAAGCTAGGATTATTTCTGGCGTTCCACTAATAAATTCACACAGTATTCTTCTGTGTGTCTAGGGCACCCTTTAAATTAATGTCTTTTACATTATCTGTGTCAATGTACGTGTAATGCTTTTGATATTTGCAGAAATAAATTTAACGAAGTTTCCGTGGCAACGAAAGATGTATAACTGAAATGAACCTTCAAGGACTTTAAACTTAGTAATAATAAGACAATTTTACCGCGTTAAATCAAAACAGTGCTCCTAAGCCTATTGCAACTTAGGCATTTACGATAAAAGCAATACGGAACACCAAAACAAAATATAGGCTTATTGCATCAAGTTAGAAACTGACGAAACAAATAAGATTTAAGCTTTGTTTAGGAACTGTTGAGGTGTGGCAGCAAAACGAAAATCTCTTGGGAGGCGATTCCACTCAGTTACTGCGGCTGAACTAAAGGAACGTTCACCACAGAATTTGGTGTGAGGTCGAGTTTTCACTTGAAAGAGATGCTCAGAGGAGCAACCATAGACGCAGCGTAGGAAACTGTTCAAGACTGGGACGGGGCGGGGGGGGGGGGGTTGAGTTGTTTCGGAAGGCCATTCTGGGGAGGGTCCCAGGGAGAGGTGTCCCTCCTCTTTGGAAATGTTTAACTACTTGAGGGCCCTTAGATACAATTTGGTGCAACATGTTAAGCAAAGTTTAAGGAAAATTTTTGATACTTTTTACAAAAGAAATAAATAAGGGGTTTTCGTCCTTGGATGGGGGGGGGATACACTTCAGCCCCACCACACTGGGAGGCTAAAGTCTAAAATTCCCCAACCCCCCGCTTCCTACGCCTTACTTGACGGACGCAGAGACCGTCTAATACAATACTCACTGAACAAATTAGAGATGAACGAAGGTGCCATCCCATGGATGGCCTTGTAGGTAATGAGCAGGATCTCGAACCGGGCTGTTTTGGATTGGCAACTACTGCAACTGTTTGAGAAAAAAAGCACGTGCTATGATGTTGAGATGGTCCAAGAACTAAACGCGCTGGGATGTTGTGCACGCGTTCTAATTTGTCAAATTGGCACTCAGGTAGACCGTAAAGTAGGGAATTACCGTAATTCAATCTGGACGTGACGAAAGGATTAATGAGCAGTAGCGTAGCTAGGGGAGGGCAAGGGGGGGGGGCAAGTTGCCCCGGGCGCCACTTAGAGGGCGCCAAATCGAGATCACTTAAAAAATGTTGGAACTACCATTTGCCATGAGCATGATATTGATATAGCAATTTCATCTTTTAATAAAATCATATTTACGATATTGCTAGTGTTTCCTCTTTTTATATGCAGTAAATAGGCCTTGGAAGTGCCATTTCCAGCTATCTGGGAAGCATTTTGAGCCAAAATTTTCTTGCGCTCCGCGGCAAACCATGGCGGGGGGGGGGGGAGCGCTGAGAGTATGTCTATGGGCTTTGCCCCCTCCCCTTGACAAATTCCTGACTACGCCTTTGTCAACACTGTGAAAGTAGCATCTTAACTCTTTCTGGGAGTAAAACATTCCCATGAAAAAAGTTGGGCCCCCTAAAACATTTTGCCCCCCCCGATTTTTTTCTGCGGACGCCCATGGACATTTGTTCTGTTTAAGATATTGAGTTGTGTAAGTATTCATAAGATTACCCCCCCCCCCCGAAGATGGAGGTAGGGGCGCTAGTTTCGTTTCTTACCCCGGGCGCCACAAACCCTAGCTACACCACTGTTAATGAGCTTCTTGGTTGTATTAAAGTTGAGTTATCGCCTGAATAGACCTTATGTCATAGAGCAGAAAGTGCTCTCATTTGGAGGAAAATGACGTATCATTGCAAATTACACCAACAATGCAGACAGCTGATTTTTGAACCGGGGGATACGCGAGTAAGTCTACTACCCGCGCGTGCGAAATCTACGCCGTGAGTACACGTGTGCTTCATTGTTTTCCTCCAAAATGACGTCGTTGAGATGTCAATGCATTAGGTCTATTGTCCGATAAGTAATCGAAGCCTAAGATTTGATTACTGGATTTGCTCACGTGAATTTGTTTTGTGTGTGTGTGTGTGTGTGTGTGTGAGTGTGTGTGGCGAGGCGTATGAATTTTTTCAATGTGATACTCCTCCATTTCCTCGATTTATACTATGAACATACCCGGCATTCTTCATCTGCCATGCAGTTATTTTGACTATTTCATAAAGTGGAAAATTTTGACCATTCCCCGATTTTACCAACTTAACCGTGTTTCAATGTGAATAATCGGAACATTTGAGGCAGATAGGAAGTCTTCATCTCGAAGGACGATGAGCCGTTACGCAGTTCTATTGACTTTTATTATAGCTTGGCAGATAGTGTTATCAGTCTAAAAATAGTTCCAGACTTGAACCCAGCTACGCAGGCTAACCCTGGCACTGACTTCACGACCACACCATCGAAAATCCTCCCTTATCTAAAAAGCTGATCTGTCACTTAAATTTAATCGAACGTCTCATCTTTAGCTGCGGGTGCCCGAATTTGGTAAAAACATCTTACAGCCGTCTTATTGGAGAAAAGTTTCTTATACATGCAGTAAGTACACAGTTGCCTTGGCAGCAGAACATTT
Organism: Holothuria leucospilota; assembly: GCA_029531755.1. Lineage (NCBI taxonomy): Eukaryota > Metazoa > Echinodermata > Holothuroidea > Aspidochirotida > Holothuriidae > Holothuria > Holothuria leucospilota. The sequence goes on along the minus strand of CM055966.1, from coordinate 55,347,316 downwards.
TTGCTCTGAGAAGTAAGCATGGTAGGCCGTTTGCTTCTTTTCGTACGCTTTTAATTTTTATTCGATTGAGAAATCTAGTGGCGCAAACATTTGGGATTTTTATCGTCGTTTTATACCATCTTCAGTGGCTTCGATCAGTACTTGCCTGCAAGTACAAACCATCTAGATCAGGCGCGGTTTTACGGGGGGGCTTTGGGGACTCAAGCCCCCCCAAAATTCGCTCAAGCCCCCCCCAAAAATTTCCGAGGTTGTGTGTTATGTTCATGCTATATTTGCGTGTATTGAGAAAAACAAAATTGTCCAATACATTTGTGCACATTTTAGTCCAGTGGATTTAGTTTCTCAAATGTGTCATGCAACGTAGGCATGTGATCACGTTTCTTGTATCCACGTCCACGTACGTACACCGTTGTTTTGACTGCATGTAGTACGACAGCCACGCTTCGCCTTAGTACTGTATTACGACCGTAGGCGCAGTGCGGGCGCCTACTAGCTTACCCAGCTGCATTCTTACGTTCGACGCCAGTCCCAGGGGCGTAAATACGGGTGTAAGTGGGGGGGGGGGCGTGAAAATCAAAAGTCGGTCTCTGAGCGCCAAAAAGTCGGTCTCAAATCCAGTGATTGCTCAAATCCAGTTCAGTATGCCTTTGTAACAGTAGACCAGACATGAACAACATTTGATACCTTGTTGAAATTCCGGCAGATATGAAGTAAAAGTGAAAATATTGCCCTAATTTTCTACTGAGTTCCCGAATTTTTGATCGAATGCCCGAAAAATGTGCAAAAATTTTCGCGCGCTTCGCGCGCCTGTAGTGGTTTAGTGGTCTATTTCATGCACCTGAACTGCAACGGATTTCTGGCAACTTTTTGAGAAGTTCGGGTAAAAAATTTTCTGGACCCCAAACCGTAAGAGTCCCATACGCCTACGATTATTACTATGAGTGGCGTACGCAGGGGGCCATGCCCCCTCCCTGATGCCAATTTTTTTTTAGTTCCTAAAATACGTAAATTTTTTTAACACAAACTCTTCTTCAAAATGTAGCGTATGTGGCACCAAATTGCATGTAAGTACATCTAATTTTTCAAAAATTTTCAAAGGGGAGGGAACCCCCTCCCCTTAGACCCTTCCCCAGGCCGGCGATCACACAACATACTGCATGCCCCCCTCCCCTTGAGAGAAATCCTGGGTACGCCACTGATGGAGTCCTCCTTAGCATCATTCCCCAATGTCAGTATTGATAATGACAAAATTTTATTCTTCCGTTTCAAGCCCCCCTAAGCCCCCCCAAAAATCTCGGTCTAGAACCGCGCCTGGTCTAGATCTTATTGGAATAACGGCCCTGCTCCTGTTATTTTCATATTCATTGAAACTAAAAGATGAATCGAAAACAGCACCACTGATTGTGCGTATGATCTGAAGTGTGAACAGTGAGTGCTATTGCCGATTTTCAAAGAAAACAAAGGAAGTGGGAGTTTTCGGAATTTGGAAGAAAGTGAACAACCTCAGTTTCATTGTCATTTAACATCAATTTGTTTGAAGTACACTTTGACCTGTACATCGTAAATACAATCCTCAATTTCTTAATGACGTTTTGGAGGTCAATTGGCTTAAAAGTTAGGTATAATGTTCTGTATCGTCAGCGTAAACAACGCTACGCATGCCATTAGCTTTAATAATATCGGGGGTGGGGGTGGGGTGGGGGCATGGTACAACGTAAAAATTTCTGGGCCGGCAACAGAACCTTGCTGAACCCCACGTCAAAGTAGATAGGGGATGAGATGGCAGGATTGATAACCACCGACTGCATCCGCTCTCGCATGTATGACTAAAACCATTTTAAAAGCAACTCCCGTAATACCATAACGGTGAGAGGGACGATGGAAAAGGATATCATAGTAAATAACGTCAAAAGCTGCCGTAATATCCAGCAATACGAGGATCACCTCATTAAGTTGATAGAGAGTATTAAGTTGGCTATGTCATTTTGAACTAATAGGAGGAGTACCTGTTCTGTGCTGTGATGAGGATAGTAGGCTGTTTGCAAAGACTAAAGTTGACCAATGGCGATGACTTTGCCCAAGAGGATTGGACGGTAATTGGCGTAATCACTGATATCGAGAACACTTTTCTTCAGTCAGTTAGTTATTTAGATGAGGTTTAACGTCCCAGTAACAGTTTAACATGGGCGTACTTTAAAGAATCAGGAAATATACTGGTGGAAAGAGAAGATTTTACGATGGCAGTAATAACCCGGATTAAATTGTCTAAACACTGTTTGAACATGGAAGTATTACCCTGACTACTTCCATGGTTTGAATAAGGACGTAGGCACTGGTTTTAAACTTTTAACTGACAAGCTGTGTTCCTGATGAAGACCTAATAATATCACGAACGGCGTCATCTGAGACTTCCGAAAATTCACAAAACAACGTGCACATGTCTCAACAATATCAACTGTAGTGAGTAAAAATCAGCAGTGCTCAAATTATCCTTGAATTTCCTTATTTTTCCTTTGAAAAAGTTAGCAAATTCATCTTCTACAACATCCGGGGAAGTATGCGAGGGGAGCTGCTGCCTATCAGCTGGTGAAGATAGTTTGTCAGTTACACGAAAAGGTTGTGCTGACTCAGCATCAGCTACCTGTGTGCCCGGTAAAAATGAGTTTTGGGATCTATTAAACGACGATCGTACAGGAGGCATACGACCTTGTAACATTCTTTATCTACAGGAGACCAGAGTGCATCCACTTGCGCTCAAAGTGACGACGTTTTTGCTTCTCATCGCGTAATATCGCAGTAAACCAAGGAGCACTAGCTAGGTCTACAAATAAGTCGGGCATGAGATGAGGTGAAACAGAAAACCACATCCTTAGTATTTTGCTGAAATTCTTTGAACTGAGCCACCAAAAATGTGTTGTCGTGTAACTTGATTGTGAATCGTTTTAGCACGCGATAAAAGAATGGCTATACCTGCTTGGATTTTTTCATGAGATAATTCAGTTGCTATCTTTTACTTTTCTGATTTCTAATCTACTAAGTTTGCAAGATTAATTCATGTCTCTCTTTCAAATCATCGATTTCCGATAACTCGTGCATATAAAAAAGTCTCACTGAGTGAAGGCCTGTAAGGTTTTATGGTTGGAACTGATATCAACTTGAAGAACAAAATTTACCTTAGTGTGACAGAGTGCACTAATGTGTCTGCCCCATCGTTATTATAAAGATGTATGCAGTATAGCAGGTAAATTATATGCCGTACAAGTTGTTACCAGGGTAGTGATGTGTGATAAATTATGAGCTATATACTGAAGAGGGATTACTTCCACCCCATGGCTTTCTACACCAAGCAAGCCAGCTAGTCTTTTGCACAGTCTGTAAACACGGTCGTGGCAGTATTTGAAGCTAAAATAGTCCAAATAGTTACACAACTTCTGCCTTCATGCAGCACTTTACTGGACAAGGTTACTCTTTCCGATTGGTTTATAAAGAGTTAATCTCGTTCGTCAGACTTTTGGTTTAAAGTTTAGTTTAGCTTCTTCCCTTCAGGTCGCCGATATGGGGAAAGGGTCTAAAGACCCCTAGGGGTCTCCCCGTTTCCTGAAACGTTGTAAAAAATTAAATTTTATTAGCCGTAAAATGGTAGTATCTTTATTGATTTTCCTTGAAAACATTTTTTAAAGTTTTTTTCATTTTCATATTCACTACAAGCACTTTATGAAGTTTTGACGTATTCATGACACATTCAAGATGTTACAATGTTTGCGTAAATCACATGCAATAAACGAAGACACCTACAGAAGTATTCTTAAACACACACATATTTGAAAACTGCATTTCCACGAGCTGTTAACATGCTTTTCAGAGTCAAAGAAAGAGAAGGAATACTAATGGAAAATTAGAAAAGGAGCAAAGCTTTCAGTGATGACTCCAGCTTCCTAAAGATGGAAACGGCAAGATCTGTGAAGGATTGGTATTACTGATATTTGTCTTGGGGAGGGGTTCATTGAGACCCCCTTCCTTTAATAATTTGGCTCTCAACAAATTCGACAAAATAGTTATAACACAAAATGCGGTTGGCTGTAATAAGGCCGAATCTGATGCGAAGAGCCTGGTACGAACTTTATACAAACTTCCCAGCCAAGAAAGCTTCCTTCTAAAGTTGATTCCTCCTGTCTCTAACGAAACTTGAAGAGGGTCAGAATGTTTTGATGTTTTTGAGTGGCACAAAAATGGGCGCGTAACTTCGTTATTTTAATGTCTGCCGAAAAATTATTGGGCACGGCCGTCTGCCTTCCCCTGTAACTTTGGTGCGAATAGTTATCAGAAGCAAATCATGTGTTAATTATGCAGCCTGTGTTTATAATTATAAGTAAATGGTTTCGTTTTGTTTTGATCGATTTGCTTTTCTTCATTTGATACTTTCATTGTCTTTACCTCCTACCTATGTTTTTTTCCCAGTTATTGTGTGAGTATTGATGGGAGCGGTCGTCCGCCCCCCTGACGCCAATTTGTCTGATATGATTTCACCAAATCTAGTTAAGTAAAACTGAATGCAACTTACATTTTTCACACAGATATTACATCGCTACTGTACAGTAACATCATGCAAAAGTTTACCCTCGTGGCGATTCTCGTGATGGCAGCATCTGCTCTCGCCTTGCCACTCGGCGACGAAGAAGATCTTCAGATGTCTTTAGACTTATGGCTGGAAGAAGGTATTGTAAATAAATTAGTGGCGTACCAACAGGGCATAGGCCATGGCATAGTGGTAGGAAGCTGTTCTCGACTGGGAAATTAAACGTTGTTTCGCACCGCCGTCATTCGGGAGTGGTCTAAGGGGATGTTCCCTCTAGCTCCCTTTTGGAAAATTTTTGAATATTTGAGGGTACTACAGATGCAATCTGGTGCAACATATTGGGCATATTGTAAGAAACTTACCGCAGACTTTAAACTTTTTTTACAGAGGGAACAAATAAGGCCTTTTCGTCCTTGAGTTGAGGAGGGGAGGAGGCATATTTCCGCCCACCACATTTTTGAATGCCTCCCTTGCTTTCTACGCATTAGTGGAGGGGGGGGGGTGAAAAAGTGAATACTTGGTCCTCTCACTATAAATTGCGTCCAACTGCCAAAGTCCGATAAAAGCTGTGATGTCTGTCTCGCTAGAAATAAATTATATACCAAGAACGTACCTGAACGAAGTTCCATGCTTGCAGTCCTGGATACTCTTGCTTATTATACCACTCAGTATTATGGATCGTTTGGGTATGTTCTGCAATAAACTTTAGTTGATAATATGAAATTGTTACTGAAGACTGTCAAAATCTTCAAAGGCGGAAGGAAGGCTACACCAAGGCTGTAGTCAGGTGCCGGAGGGGGGGGGGGGTATTCCTGGGAAAACTCCCGAATTTCTCAACACATGGATGGATGCATTGATGGATGTATGCAAATTTCACACCCCCTCCCCCCCCCAAAAAAAACCCATGAACACCCTTCAGATTTGTCATGTTTGCTATATAGGTCCGACTAGCACGCTTCTGTTAACAATATGGTGCAGAGGCAGAGAAGAGAGCGAAAGGAGCAAAGTCCCGCCTGGTTTTTCACTTTGCCAGGCGGTGGTCTCAATATATAGATACACCCCTTTCCCGTTCATGTACCTCACACATATATATTTGATCAAGATATCAGGTGGCACCAATATCTGGGCTCTGCACCTTCCTTCCATTTTCAGGGGTTTCGATCTTTACTTGCCTTGTAAGTACATACTTGTCTAGTTGTAATATGATTGTCTTTGGTCACTGATCATCTTAATTAATTAAAGAAAACAACACTTTAGATGAGTGGATATATCGCCAGTGTCACGTGATGTGCCAGTGATGTTACTTCAAGATGTATAGTATGCCAAGCGACGATGTCTCCCACAATTGTATCATAGTTCTCTACGATCTGGAAGGCATTTTCGGGAAACAAAGCAGTAATTACCCTTTCTCAGTATAGACCAAATTAGGGGTTTACCCTGCCCATAACTCATCGAGTGTCACTGTTCAGCTGTTAGAAGTCTCTTCCAGTAACAAAAGGGTAAGGAAAAATTGCAGCTACCTTGTGCCTTGCTAGTTTACAAGGAGTAGTAGGGTTCCCTTTGTCGAAATTGTCTTGGATTGTCTGCATTTTTCTCGCATTGGTTTTTTTCTCAAAATTGTCTTGAATCGTCAGCATTATCTCTCATTTTTATTTTTGATTCAGATCGTCGAGAGGTGGTAAATGCTTTCCTAAAACGTCTCTATGAGACTAACGATGTAGGAGATGTTTTTGAACGAGCCCAACATGCCTTCAAATCTTGTGATGCCTTGAAGACGAATACGAATGACTGTAGTGGTCATGGATCCTGCACCTCCCTTGGAAGGGGTTGGTACAGATGCAGGTGTGATTCAGGCTTTTATGGACCTAAGTGCAACAGTGAGTTTATTTAAAACTATTAACCCCGAAAATAATTTCCCGTTTATGAACCTAGAAGGTAGTGTAAACAAAGGGTTGTGGGCACAGAGGGCATTTAAGCAGCACTAGGTCAAAGTTCCTTTCTTCCTCTTCGGTTGTTATGCCAGCTGCTGACTAACTGGCAACATGCATGTGATGTTACTCTGAAGAAAACGATGAGATAATCCCATGACTACATGTGGGTAAAACTTTGAAACAATACATTACATAGAAAGCACTGTCACGCCTATTGCTTGTGTGCGTTTTGCCTCTTTAATCAGAGAGCTGCAAGACGTCTTTAAAGCTACCTGCTTAACCCAATGGAGGAATACGACAGTTATCACTACCATATTTCTGGTAAGTTCGTGACGTCATGCAATACGGACTATCGGCACATGTCCGACTTGTCAGTACAGGCGATCAGGGAATGGTAACGTCACCGCACCCCTTGTCATTCCGACTAATTTGTCTGTCAAATTCGTTACCTAAAATCTCATGTTTTAAATTTTGAGACGCGAAAATATCTGGGGAAAGGAACTAGCTGAAATATTATCCAAAAAAGAATGTCTACGGCAAAACGCAGCCACCATTTCTCGTAGAGTGTGCCAAAAATTTTCGCGCAAAAACTATATGGGCTATTGTTACAGATTGCCGGTAATAAAACTTACCAGGATATTAAAGTCGATGATAAAATAAGTTGAATAAAATTTTGGTATATGGCAATTTGTAGAGCTCAAGACAGAAAACAATTTTAGTGGGGGGTTCTTTCAAAATTCTGTTCTGAGGGTCAGCTTATAGCATCTTGTGACGGGAGTTCGACTGGAAACCATTCCATTGCGAAATGAAAAGGTCAGAAGTTCTATAAACCATACATGTGCCTGAAGGTGTTGAAACTATAGTGAAATTATACAAGAAATAATTGACACAGCTAAACACGCTGGTGTCTGTAAGGATTCCCTGGGGGTAGGCTAGGGTCTGACCTTTAGATAATGAATGAGAAAATGTGAAATAAATGACTTATATGTGGTTGACATTCTCACCAAATATCATCCAACATTTTCAGTTTCCAAGATACTGTATTTAAGTTTAATACAATTCATTAAAAAAGGTGAAAAAGTGCACCTTCATGACAATGAAAAAGATGTCACCTGCCCATTTTAATGGAAAAGCTGATAGTTACACGTACATCATCACAATGAAATGTATACTAATGGGGAAATATTACTTTTGTGGTACAAAACCCGCGAACTCAACTCAAAGAAGCTATAAACCCCGGTACCTGAAGAAAACACTACATTTGGAAAGTGAATTAAAAGAAGGAAAGTCTCTTAACCCGCTAGGAAAAAAAAAACCTTTATTTATTTGGGTCTTTACTTTAGTAAAGACCCAAATAAGGCTTCACTTGACCAAAAATATGATTAAATTTTGACCCAAAAATGTTGGTTTAGTCCCCCCGTGGCCCAAGTGTTTTTAGAGAGTAAATTATGTGCGGAAGAATATGACATATTTTCCTTTTGTTTCTTTTGCAGGGAGAATGTAAACTTGCTGATGTGATACCGATGGTGTTTGTCCTGGCCCTGAACATTATATAGTTAAACAATATCATTAATTACGTAATATGGGCATTACTTTTAAGGGCATTATTGTATTATTCTATTCATCTGCTTTGGTGTGAGGTGGATTCGTATAAAGAGCTCTCAGTAACAACAAAAAACTATATTTTTAAAGAAAGTTTGCGCTAAGTTATGTGTAGATTAAGGAAGTATGTTACAACTCAAGAAGAAATAGAAGACTTGAATGAAAGTAATGATAAATGTGATCAATCTCTCAATTTGTCATAATATCTACAATTTTTCGTTATCTTCAACATCTTCGTCATTCTACTCTTAAAGGCAATAGGCAGTCGCCCCAAAATTTTCTTTGAAAAATCGGCAAACTCTTGCAAATCTCCTCTTATTGCATTACAAACACCTCTGAAGATGTTTTGCACATAACTATTACAAACAATAGGTAAAGCAAGGAGAAATTCTCCTTGAATTTCCAATTTACCAACAAAAATATTGTCACATGATCAAAATAGGCCAATCATGAACTAGAGAACACTCACTCTGACTGGGGAGACTGCATACTGCCTTTAATATCATAAAAAGTAGGATTCCTGCGAAGGCATTCTTACATCGAATACACTTTTCGGCTGCTATTGTTGCCTAACAACCAACGACGCAAGATTGCTGTGCTAACATAAAACAAAAACCAAGAATATAAAAACACAGGAAAATTCCAGATGGACATAATCTTCTTGCACGAGTGAAGTGTCCTTCTCCATGCAGTCAGCGATAATGTTCGGGGTTGTACATACGGGAGAGTGTGGAGCAGGCCCGTAGTTCAGGTGAGGTACTGAAGGGTGGCGAGATGGCTTTCATGGAGGCGAAATGTTTTTAGGGGGCAAAGTGCACTTAAAGGGAAACTGCAGTTCCCCTAGTCTGAACTAGTGCACCCAGTCATCCTCATTCAGGAATAGCTCCTTTCAGTCATGTGACACTGAACATTTTTTTTGCTTATTTTGTTAAATTCATGCAGAATAACTCTTTGGTTTATCTTTGATAGACAATATTTTTATACAGAAAAATAATAAAAGATACTTGTGAGCGAAATAAGAGGAGATTCGTAAGATTAAGCAGATTTTTTAAATAAACTTAATAGTAACTTTTATTCTTCTAAGGGATAAAAATTTTTGGATAAAGGCTTAGGGTGTGTGTGTGTGTGTGGGGGGGGGTGTACACCAAAAATCAAAAGTGGGTCTCCAAGTTATTCTTACTTAGTTGGTCTTCAAGGGAAACTAAAAGGAAAGGAGGCTATAAAAATTTTGGATGAAGGTTGAAGAAATTTGATAATTTTTGCAACGTTAAATGGAGTAACAGAATAGAGGCTCAAAAGATGTGATTTTATACCACCCGCTTCACCAACACCATTCGTAGATCGCCGCCTCATAACTATTTCCTGCAAGGCAGCTTAAGTGCAATTATCGTAGCAAAGCCCCATGAAGACCCTACCATCTTTCATCCCCCTTTTTTAGAAAAAAAAAACTATTTCATCCCCCTACCCACAAGTCTCCTGGATTATTGGTTTGATCAGCCGATATTCTCAGTTTAGGCTATTTAACATTTTAACTAAAAATGTTTGTTAAAATGGTCGAATTTGGATTTTTCACTCCGATTAGTGTGTTTCCAATGTCATTTAATTAGAGGTAATATTTCATTCTAACGCTAACAGTTTCGCAATTACCTTAGATCAATGTAAAAGGATGTAAAATGACAGTCTGCAAGATATGGATCACGACCCCAGGTTTGAGCAGTGAAGAATAATCAGAATTTTGGGAGATCCTGTCCGAAACAGGGGAGGCAAAGATGGACAAGTTTCCTGTAACTTGACATAACAGAAACCAAAGGTAGGCAGACCCTTGGCAGACCCAAGGTAGACCCTTGGCAGACAGAACTTTTGGTCTCCTCAAACAGCTTCAGTTGATAATGAAAAAAGCTCCTTTTGAATAAAGTATCAACTTTGTTTGGAGAGTTTATTGAAGTATGTATAATTCAATTAATTACTGTACACTGTGTATAGTTCTTCTTTTCAAGTAGGAATAAAACAATCAATCCAAGCAGGTATTGATGATGTGGCAACCCAAATCCTAGGAAATCGCACACAGTGCAGGGGTGCTAAATTTCTAAATTTCCGGGTTGGGACCCCTGCTTTTGATAAACATTGAGTGCTCTTAACGAATGGCCACTCCTATCTTAAAACTTTTGTATGTATGTCCTAGTCCTCAGTAAATGTCTGTGTATAGCGGTTACCGAAAGCTCCCTATATTTACAGGCGTCTTAACGACCCACTGAAGATCTGGGTCTTCGACAAGGAGTACAGTACTGCAACGGCGGCGATTTGTTCTCAATATTGGGGGTAGGGATGGGCCCATTTTCAAACAATTTACTGTGTGAAAAATCAAAGTCAATGGGCGATTTCTCAAATATTGGGGGGCATGTCCCCCTGTCCCTCGGGATCGCCGCCAATGCAGTACTGGTCGAAATTGATTATGTCCTATTGCAAAGTTAATAGGCCTACCAACCATCTTTATTGGCTAGGATAACTTTCACTTTCAAAATCTTGCACGATCACTGCAGTTGCATTTAGATACAGGGTACAGAAAACGTTTTAGTGGAGAGGGTCGAAAATGTGAACTACCATCATCAGTTGTCACGCCGTACAAAATAATGTTATAGCTACGGTGAGAAACTGTTAATATATGTTGTGACGTAACAATGCAGCGTTACGTCACTTAGTGCATTTGATCTAAGGCTGGGCCCATGAACCAACAAACAATTTGTCTTCCATATGAAATATCAGTCTAGCACATATAAGGCCAAGCATTTGTAGAGGATTATGGCACTGTTTCTATTGGTCTAAGTAAGGACTGTGCTCTGAGCGAACGACTACACACAGGCCCCTTGCCAAGTTGCTGATAGCTGAAGGGAGGATGGGATTGCGAGACATTTTGGCAGTGGAGTCGCCAGACTTTTCGAAGTGGAGGACACTTGGGCCAAGCGTTCCGCCGGAGGGGCACACCAAAATGAAGGACTGAACGCCTCTGGAGGCGTCGTTATGACGCACAGTGCTCCCCTGTAGGTGTTAAGCAGTGGGCTCCTGGTGGGGTCCAGGATCAACGCTCCATTGGGCTCCAGGGAGCGAAGCCCCCGGATGCTCAGAAGTATAAATTGTTACGATTAGAATGTAGCATTTGACTATCGCCAAAATGGCATTGGATGTGCCCTAAACAGGCCACAAAAATAGAAATCACAATTCGACCATTTTTGTTAGCCTTACTCGCACTAACGATTTAATGATTGGGGAGGGGGATGAGTGGGAGGAAGGGTCATGTAAAGGTTTGCATTGGGCTTTAAAAGGAAATCCACTCATGATGCATAATAGGAATTAATGTTGGGACGACTACCTTCCAGGTATGCCACTGAGGAAAAGCCTTCACATTAGAGTATGGCAGGTGCATATACGGCTGCGGATACGGGGCCAACCGGGAAAATTTGGGAAAAGAAACCCTTGAATCATTGGTAAACTTGGTTTTGCGTGCCTTAAAATTATAAGAATGACAGATATATTTCCTGCATTTTCTTCAGAAATAAATGACAAAAGGGTGGCTAGCGCCCTCTGTTGACCCTTGGTGTTGGAAAAGGCAACGTAAATCCAAACTTTCAGTTTTGCGAACATAAAATCTGACTGAAAGATAACCAGTGTGGGAAATGTTTTAGATAGAGAGGACTCACGACCTCAGTAGTCCCATAGCTGTTGAAAATACATAATGAAACAAGAGCTGTGGATTACATCTCTCAAAAAGGAAGTCCTTCACATAGGTCAACAGATAGAACCGCGCGAAGATAATATTTTGTGCAATTTTAACCACATGATCGATTGATAAAGTGACGGTGGGTCCTTGTGTTCATATCGATCCTGTCTGAACGGTGTGTTTGTGCATAATTTTTCTCATACCCAAAATCTCGGAGGGGGGGGGGAGGCACAGCCAACGTTCGGAGGGAGCGTACCCCCTGGCCCCCTTGGCGACGCCACTGCATTTGGGGTCATGGTTAGATGCCTGGGATTTTCATTGGGTGTTGGAAGGTTATATGAGTACAATGATCGTGCGCAGTATTTGATCTTTTCAACGAACTTCTAATCAAAACGGTTAGGGGAGAACTTCATGCTGCAAGGAATCCCAAGCCCAGTTCTTCAGGCTGCCTTAATAGCCACATGGACAGATCTAATGGCCCTCCGCAAACCATTCGAGAAATGCTATTTACCAAATCTTGCTCAAGAAACATGGAAGGTGGCCCTATACCATAATGATTGTATCTGGGCTTCCTCGCTCCATTGCTTTTTCATTACTTCGCTCGTTTCAGATTTTGAGTTCAAGTAATGATACATAGCTTTAAAGAGGGATTTCCCCTAATTTTCATTGTTCGTTAAAAAAGTAAGAAAGAAATTAAAGTGATGATGTGAGCAGGAGGGCAAATACTCCCAGCTGAATTAAAAAGATCACAAGCCGTTATTGAGTTTACTTTTGTCATACAATTTACAATACACCACCAATTTAAAGACGTACGCGGTTTCTAAAAACCCCATTTTGTTGCCACCGCACAACCTTAGTTTTGAAATTTATAAAGTTTACATCAATTGCGGCTGTGTATTATGGGAGCAGGAGTTCTTCCGGCCAAAGAAGGTCATAACCCATTAACCAACCACTTCGGATTATGCGCTCTGCAATTACACCATCACTTCTCAAACAACATTCCTGACAAAAGATTACTGTTGTGTCTTTTTGCCGTAAGGTCGGTGTAACCAGTCGCCACTATTTCTCCTGAGTTCTGTGATTGTTTTAATTTTTTACAATGCTTTTTACTTTTTGAAGGATGAAATAGAGGATAAATGGTAATCCCTCAGTTGAGTCTTGTAGTATAGCTATAGAAGGTACTTATTTTAAAAGGGGCCGAAAAGTTTGCTTCTGGGTAAACAATAACTAGACAAGTTTTCTGGCAACTTTCGTCGAATTTGTAGGATTGAAGGACCACGAATGTTGGTAAAGATGGTTTTACTTTATGTGGTAAGGGCCTAACAGAAACAGTTAATCACAGTTAAGTAATTTGAGGGAGACGGGGCCTGAACTAGTAATTAACCAGTATCTTACATGCAGTGATTAAGTAGTACTGTGTACGCGAGTCCCAAGAAAAAGATGTTAAAATCCTAGCTTGTAGTGAAATTCCAGGAGGAACATCAGTAAGCAGGGCGAAATTATCACATTTAAACAGGGGCGAAGCCAGGGTTTTTCGATGGGGGGGGGGGGGCAAAGCATGCTGGGTCGGACCCAGCTTTATTGTTTTCGGGGTGCAGATATTGAAGACTTCCGATCCTCACCCCACCCCCCCCCCCCCCCCCCCGTATCCGAACCTGCATTTTGGGCGTTTTCATTTTCTTGGACTTTATCTTTCTCTCTCTCAAATTTTTTTTTTCTAAAATAAATACGAACTGTGAGAAGGGTTGGTTGTCTGTCAGTGAAAAAAATCGGGCCCTCACTGAATGAGACGCTTCAACTATGCAGCAGGCGCGGAGAGTAAAAGAAAATTTTTGGCTTCACAAACCCTCAAGATAGCCGGAAATGGCACTTCCCGAGTATTCTAAGCTGCATGTACCCAGCCTTGAAATATGGATCATATATCTGCAATTTCTCAATTAAGGAGGAAAATAATCTATGGAAAATGGTAATACATATTTCTAAGCGGAGCGCCACCATCAGTTGGTGCGGAGCGTTCAAGAAAATTTTTGGCTTCACAAAACCTCCAGATGGCCGGAAATGGCACTTCCCGAGTATTCTAAGCTGCATGTACCCAGCCTTGAAATATGGATCACATGTCTGCAATTTCTCAATTAAGGAGGAAAAATAAATCTATGAAAAATGGTAATACATATTTCTAAGCGGAGCGCCACCATCAGTTGGCGCGGAGCGTTCAAGAAAATTTATGACTTTGCAAACCCTTCAGATGGCCGGAAACGGCACTTCCCTAGTGTTCTAAACTGTATGTATTCATCCTTGAAATATGGATCTCATGTCTGCAATTTCTTAATTAATGAGAAAAAATTAATCCTCATCATGTGATTTTTTTTCTTGCTTATAGAAAAGCCGAATCAATGAGGAAGGGTTATACGCAAAATTGAATTTTATAAAAGGGAGAGGAATCATAACTCTTATGAGATAACATTAAATTTTTACCTATAGTTTTTCGAGTTTTTGAACCAATGATATAACCAAATTTGCAAGCTAAGGTAAACTTTACGCAAACAGGAGTGACGTTATTTCCTCGCATTAATAGACTGATTTATGTATATCGTTAAATTTAAATCCGATTTAGTGTCCTTCATAATCGTATGGTATCATTACGTAATATGCATAGGAGATATTGAAATTTTGCAAATTGCACCCTTAAGGGTCTGTAAGTCAAAACGATTGAAAGGCACAGAAAAGGGAGAACTGCTCATCACTGTGAGAATGTGAAATCACTCCAGCTTGCTTTAAGTTCACTTTGCTTTGAAAATACAGTTAAATCAACTTTTTATATTGAAAGAAACTGGCATAGAAAATACATATTTTGGTCTACAAAGAACTGCCAAATTTTAACTAAATTTAAAGTGTACCTAAAGGCTAAAAATTCAAAAACATATGTTACAAAGCTTGGAAAATGAATCCAAATGGTCTAACTGCCATCTTTACAGGAATTCCTGAGCTGAGATATATAAAATGTTGGTGCTTATTCCATTCAAAATGGTGGATGGCGCAATAATTTGTGGTGTCATTCTTGTACTACTCAAATTACATTCTTTGTTTTCTTTATTTTTTCGAAAGCCTCTGCACCTTGTGCCAAAATGTGATCACTTTCTCACTGTTATAGGGTGACTTGACTGTACAAAACCTCTCCGAACAACAGTAATTTTTGCAAGGTTATATAAACATTTCAATTTCAAAAGGAAACAAAAGCAAGTAATGTGAGTTTTACAAGAAGATCATCACAAATTATTGCGCAATCGACTATTTCAAATAAAGTGAATAAATTTTAACTTTTCATATCTCAGCAACAGGGTGAGCTATGAGAATGAGAGTTGGATGAGTGAAATTCGTTTCCAGCGTCTAAAATATATATTCCTGTAATTCTACACTTTAGGTCCACTTTAAACTCCTAAAATGAAACGTGCATGTATGGGATAAGAGACAAAACTGATTGAAATTCATTTTATTGCAGTATTATTTATGTAAAATTTGGACTTAAACCTTAAGAATGGATTCACAGGCAGAGGTATAAATAATTGGTTGGGATGGCGTCACCAGGGAGGGAGAGGGAGGAGGGAGGGAGGTACCGTAACACACGTCAGTCTTTAAGCGCCTGTCACACCTCACCGGATTGCAATAACGGAGAGGAAACGAAGACCCAAAATGGCACTCCTTTGATATATGTTAGTATCCGTTTAGTCTCCTGTTCTCCTCCGCCGACTTCGTTTCATGAACGGGAACGTCCGGTGAGAAACGGCGAGAGATTTTGAACATGAACAAAACTTGGACCGGACGTCGACCGAAAAAGGTCCCCCTTACGTATTCGTTACTTATTCGTTAAGCTTCCGTTTTATCATTTTCTCGTGCGTTTCTCATACTGGACTTCTCTGTTAGTATCCGTTCGTCTCCGGTGATTGCTATTTGCTCACCGGATCATTACCGGACAACAAACGGATGAAACGTAAAAGTACAGTACCTTTACCGAATGTTCGACGGATACTGACGAAAAAGTAACGGAAGCGTAAAGAAATAGAACTGACAGTGAACGGATAGGTAACGTACGTTTAACTGGAGAAACGAAAAAACACGGGCAAAGAAACGTATAGGGGACAGACATAGACCGAAGATGCAGAGTACTTGCATCCTACTCCCTCCTCATACCATAGCTTAACAAACGTTTTTGCCGTTTTTTCTTGAATTTTTGGGTGCGACTGCATCCTTCCCCCTGCATCCGCCCCAGGCATTAGATGAGTGATCGCGGTTCTGAGGGAGGGGTTAAGGGGAGGGGGTGTGAAAGATTTTTCGACTACCGGGAAGCCTTAGACGCAATCTGGTACAATCTTTTGCATCTTTTGAAGTCTTATTTTTTCTTGAGAAATCTAGTTTCTAGGTAAGTAATCCAACGTTCTTTACTTTTGGCTGACTACAGTTTTCCAATTTTGTTGCACTTATTGTCGACGATTACATAACAAACGGGCAAGGGCGGCGATTTGTGTTGGCTATTGGGAGAGGGGCGCAGAATGGAAGTTGCCATCGAAGCGGAGCGCCATCATAGTTGGGTGCGAAGCGTACAAGAGAATTGTCGCCCTACAGACCCCCCAGACTGCATGAAATGGCACTTCTCGGGATCTTGGAGGCAGTTTTGAACCGTACGATACTTGATACGTGACGACTGACAGGCATGAGCGTGTGAACGGCGTTTGGTTGCGTTGGTATAGAAGCGTAGCGCCACTAACGGTTGGCACGGAGCGTACCGTTTAAAATGTTGCCAAAATGGCTTCTATATCGCAATTAAATGGTCCTTCTCAGACCTTTCAAATTGCACTGAAGCCATCTTGATATGTTGCATGATTTCTATTGGCTGGCGCTGACTGCGCCGATAAAATTTTCGCCAAAACAGCTCCCAGATCGCAAGAAATGGCCCTTCCCAGATCTTTCAAATTGCACTGAAGACATCTAGATATGTTAAACGCCTCGTATATATTTTCCCACTTTCACGGAACTGCTTCCTCTGGTATAACCTTCCCTGCGTACCAATTTAACCATTTTGTAATTGTTGTGACATGATTGAACAGTGGCGGATCCAGAGGGGGGGTCGCCGACGTCCGGACCCCCCCTCAAATTTCCCAATTTGCCCTTTTTCAAAATTGTTTTTTTTTCACACTAGCCTAAAAAGTAAAAAATAATAATAATAATAAAAAAAAACCACGACATTTTGACAGGTAATGACAGTTGTCCAATTCCGAGGAGATTTTAGTTACCCCCATCCAGTATCGATCAATCCACCCGTAAAAGTCTAGCCATGTATCGCAGAAACTTTCAGCAATATATTTCACTATGGTGGCCTATATTGCCCGCCCCGAAACACGAACAGCGCAATCGTTTTACAGAGATTGTGACTACAGTATTTCTTACTGCCTGCAATGGAGTAGGGAAAAACATGCCAGGTGAGCCACAACTGCAAAAAAGGCCGCGGCCGGCCCGACTTAAACCAGTTGGTTAGAAACTGAGCCGTAAAACCTCATCTAACTATAACTCTTGCTGCCTGCGTGACAGTGAGGCATTCTAATCACTTTTCGCTTGGAACCACGTGTGGCGTGCTTGGGCTTTCAAAGTAATACAGTAAAACGCGCAGATATTACGTCATACTCACTAGCTAGCGCTTTATGCAACGTATTACCACTGAGTTTTAATATTGATTCCAAAAGGTCACTGCTAGTCTTTTGGTCTAACAAAATAATGATCTGTTCACACTTCCTAAACGCTACATCTACGGAACCTTCCCTCTACCCGCTAGTATCCCTCCTCTCATGAACACGATATGATATTCATGGTCTGGAATTGCTCTCTTCATTTTTTAGTGTTGCCCTAGTGATGGGAATAAAAGCCAATCTTAGTTTAAAGTCCACTGCCAAGAGTTGACCAGAAGTCGCAATGGACGAATCGGTGTTTGTTTCATTTTAAGAATACTATATAAAATCACCACCAGGTCAAATAACGAAATGTTAGTCGGTTCAATTTTTTTGACGTCTTTGGACCGATGACCGGTCTGCTGTCGCAAATAAAAAGCAAACATTCGATTTCAGTCATCTGTTCTGACAGAGTATTTTGACAGTCGCGCCGCAACTATATAGGGAACACAACATACAGTGTTTTAACCCCCTCCCCCAGTCGAGATGGCGGTGGCACCAGGTGGGGGAAGGGTTCATGCCCCCGTCGGGGAAGGCTGGCCAACTATCGGGGAAGTTTTCCAGGTTCGTCGGGGAGTCCTAGTCGAAAGTATGCAGTACCCGACGACAACTAGTCGCCCCGACGGCTTACCTGTTCTTTACCCTCAAGAGGATAATTTCTCTAATAAGAACCCAAAATTTTCGGCGCGCTGCGCGCGCTGTAGAGTCACTCGATTTTCTTCAATAGTTCCATTCTGCAAAGCAGGATAGCACAAGTCTTGTCCACCTTATCAAGTAACATATAGGCAGAGTACATAGTTTATGTAAAGTTCGTAACTTTCATTTCATATCGCAAAGCCTAGTTGGTGTTCTCTTGTGTGTGTGTGTGTGTGTGTGTGTGTGTGTCATGCGGTACAGTCAGTTGGTGAGCGACTTACGGAGCAAAGTTTGGCTATTTCATCTTGTAGTCCAGGTGGTTTCGATACAAATGTATTTTACAACCGATACGTTCTACAAACCCACAGTTCTTTTTTCGTTTCGTTATATGTTTTATGTGTTAGCCTATCAAACATGTTCCCTCGCTTCGCGCGCTTTTCAATTTCACGATCCAGATTCAAAGAATACTATCAGTGCGCAACTCGGATCTTGAAGTATTAAGTGATATGATGCAAAATATGCCTGCAATAGCATGGGATAATGAGGCTCCTCCGTTTGCCCTTCTCATCATCCCCTCGAAATAGGGAATGTCGGAACTCATTGGGGTAGCAAACATGGCCCGGCCCCCTGTTGGGAAAATTCTGCCTCCACGCATGGTCGATTTACTTATTTTGGCTTTCATGAGGGTAATTTCTGGGATAAAACCCAAAATTTTCGGTACGCTTTGTCCACTCTTCCTCAGTTCCGTTATACTTATAGCTAAATATAGTACAAACCCTTTCCACCTTTTCACGTTAATAAGTAGAAATACATGGATTTATGTAAATGTCGGAAATTGAATCGCATTTCGCTAAACCTGGTTAACGTTTACTTGTGTCTGTCGTACGGTACGGCTAGTGACTCGAGGAGGGAAGTACAATAAAGTTTTGCCCGATAGGGCCTAACTGTCCGGACAATTGTTCTATATAAGCTTTAAATTAGTAAAAATTCTTATAAGTGTACGCTTACCCAAAAAATTTTCGCGCGCTTCGCGCGCTTTGCATTTTCACCGTTTAGATTCCAGGTTTTGATTCCAGATTTTGCATGTCTCTTGGTTTATCCTTTCTTTGTCAATTTGCCGTAAATTGTATAATCGCTGACGTTTATGGAACCAAAATTTTTAAAAAATGAATGTGCCCTTTTTATGTTGGACCCCCCCTCAGAGAAGACCCTAGATCCGCCCCTGATTGAACAATGTACACGGAAGTGAAAATCCTACCCCCCTCCTCCACTGATTGGATACGATACTGCACTACAGACATGTCACTGCATGTGTAGGGCAAGTGTACAACTAGAGCTGGTAGGTACATGCGTACTGGATTTACACACTAAAATGTGATGTAGGCCTACTTCTCCATGAGCCACGGTCGTGAAGGTAGCCATGGAATTCGTAATATATACCACATTCGCGCGTAGTCCGAGAATTTACAGAATATTGATAAATACGTCGGTCAAATACGGATTTGAATTAACTTTTAATCACTGAAATCAGTCAGTTTAGTGTTGAATACTATGTTTTGCTTGTTTTCAAATAGACAGCAATTTTCACAGAATCTCGCCAGGGGATATACTGTATTTTGGCCCCCCTATTGTTTACGCTACTAGGTATAAACCCTTAAAAAAAAAAAAAAAAAAAAAATCAGAGAGAAATTCAATCATGGGTCTTCTGGGATGTAGAAGAGGCCTGAGTGTAAGCATTGAGGTGGATGAAGATAGCCTATATAGGCTATAGCAAATGATGAATGCGTGTATACTCGAACATTCCAAATATTTGCACGAAGGACTATTGCAGTATGGGGGCGGATGTACAATGAGTTAGACAGAGAAGACAACACGCGCCAAGCGCGCAAAATTTTCGAGGATTTACACCGAAAATGTCCTATATGCGACGGATAATGTATCACAATACTTTATTCCATGATACAGTTACACCTCACCCCACCGACTACAAAAATTATGTGTCTTAAAACGTTATTTAGACGATTTTATTTTTTGGGTCAAAAACCATAGGGGGGACAAATGCCTGCCCTGCCCCCCCCTGTGGCACCGTCCCTGCATTTAAAGGAAATACATTTGTTATAGGGGGAATTCTAAAATGTTTTCATATATTGAGTCTAAAGGACATGTATATTGGAGAGGAAGGTATTTTGCCAAATGATGAGCTTTTGTTAGTTAATTTACAGGGTTGTTTCTTCACAGCATGCTTTCTTCATTATGTTGATGCCAAAGAGGCCATCTTACTTTTGGTAAAGGGTTGCACCACGCCTTCTCTTTATGTTGTGGCTTCAGGGGAGTCCAGCAGTTCTTTTTGTATCCTAACTTCCTTTGGACAGAAATCTTGAATCTGTAAAATAATCCTGCTACCTTGGTGTTACTCTTGACTCCAAGCTTTCTTGGTTCCCTCACATTAATAATGTAGCTGCCATAGCAACTAGGTCATTAAATTTTCTACCCCGTAACTTACACGGTTGTCCTTCCCATGTTAAAGAAAAGGCTTATCTTATCTATGTGCGTCCCCAACTTGAGTATGCTTCCCAAGTTTGGTCTCCTCACACTTCAACTTATGAAAAGGGACTTGAAAATATTCAATCTAGGGCCGGTAGGTTTGTCACTGGACGCTTCAAGAGAACTGAAAGTATTACGGACATTTTGTCATCCTTGAATTGGCCCACCCTTGAATGCAGACGTAATATTACCGATCTTTTTACTTGTCATAAAATTTTACATAACAAATTTGCAATCCCTACTCAAAATATCTTTGTTCCCCACGCTAGTCGAACTAGAACAAACTCACAGTCTTTCAAAAATATTACTTGTAATATTGGCGCGTTTGGCAATTCTTACTTCCCAAGAGCCATTTCCAGTTGAAACAAGTTCCCCCCAGACATAGCCCAACTGGAAAATGAGTCCACTTTCAAGAGGGCATTTACTAACTGGTTCCAGTCTCGAAAATTACAGTAACACACCAACTTTCCTCCATCGAATGCCTTGCTCGAGCGCATTGGAGTATTTTTAAGAAGAAGAAGATTAATTGGACTTGAGATCTTCCAAAGCCAGAGTTTATTATCAAGTTGAGTAGAGGTGGCGCCAGGATTTGCTCGAAAGGGAGGGGGCAGCGTCCCGAAGCTCCGATAGCCCCATTGCCGTCGGGTATTGGTAGGTAGAATTTGAAGAAAACCTGTGTACTAGACCATGTCATTCGGGGCATATATTGCATGAAATTTGTGTAAACTAGAAAAGCATCGTTCCGCGTTCTTTAAATGTCTTTCCCGGAATCTAAAGCGAAAAGTTGCAAAGCGCGCAAAATTTTTGGTAGGTTTTCACAAAAAACATATGTAATCATTAAGAATAAAAAGAAGAAAGAAAATCTCTAGGGGTTGACAGGTTGTAGACCATATTGGAGATAATATACATCAGTGTATCGAAACCATCCCGACTACCCGATGAAATACCGGTAGCCAAACATTGCTCCGTGAGTCCCTCACCAACTAACGTACCGCATGACACACACACACACACAAGAGAATAGTAACTAGGCTTTGCGATATGAGATGAATTTTACGACCTCTACATAAACTACTTTCTCTACATGTTACTTGGAAAGGTGGAAAGGACTTGCGCTATCTATGCAGAATGGAGCTATTGAAGAAAGTAGGGTCGCTCTATGGCGCGCGTAGCGCACCGGAAATTTTGGGTTCTTATTACAGAAATTATTCACTCATGAGAGCAAAAAATGGGTAAAACTATCACGATTTGGGGGGGGGGCAAATGACATTTGGCCCCCGTCAAAACATATTGGGGCCATGGCCCCCTGGCCCCCTGCCCCCCCGTTCCTACGCCACTGTTGTCACCTGCTTGAAGGTTAGCAACGAAAGCTTTGTGTAAAAGTTTCCCTTCTTTGCAATCAGTTTCAAAACTTATGTAAGGGGAGGGTGATGTTTTAACACTGGAAGCGTATTTTAAGTTTCATATGGTAAAAAGAAATAGTTCCATTTTGGATTTCACTGTACTATTTCAAAATTTCCCTCGACTCTCTGGCTAAGAGCAAAGGGGCGAAACCAGCCATTACTCCCGAAGGAGTTCTGTTCCCCTGAGGAGCTACGTCCCAGAAGGGCACAATTCGTCCTCTAAAGAACAACATAACTGACCATGCGTGGTCCCGTTCTAGACTGGCTGAATAGAACAGATACCACGGGTCCCCCTGACCCTGAGAGTCCGCCTCCGTGACCGTGCAATTGACCCTGGGAGGTCCGCCTCCGTGGCCACGGACACTCCTGCGTCAGTTTTGGATTTTATTGTAAGTGATAAGGAGTGTTCTTTTGTGTCTTGCAACTGGTCTTCCAAGTATTCCGCTATTTATACGGCAGTTGTAAAAACCAGGATGTGCTGAGAAAGCAGTTAACGTTTGCAATGGGTCTGATCGAAAAGGAATAGTGGTGAATCTGACCCTAGACATATTGACATTTCCATGTTTTAAATGTTTTACCCTTTCTCTAAGTAATGTTCAGCCTTTTCTCCTTAAAGGCTCTCTATTTTCACCCTAGACAGTAAACCTCTTTTGCTTTTAGCCCCTCCTCCAATAAAACAACTGCCTATTACATCTCCAAGACAGGCTCAGCACCTAGCCTGCACTGAGTCTAATTTGCTCGATTTCTTATATATTGACACACAGTGACTGTGTGTGAGCTTAATTTGGAACACATCTGACTGTGTCCCCTTTAAGTTCCAAGCATCAGAGGGCTATGAAAATGAACAAACGTTCATTATACTGGATATTATTCAATTCAATCCAGTTCAACTTTATTTCAACCAGTACGGAAATACAAAGAATTTACAGTAATCACAAGACACATAGAAGCAACAATAATAGATGGTTAGGGGATAACACGAGGAAGCTACTGAAGCTTGTGGGATGTGCATAAAAGAAAACAACACCCCTGGGAAAATAACTAGACATAATTAACTCGCTTGAGGACAAAGGCATGAAAAAAGGGAAAAAGCATGGCTAGATAACAGTAGAAATGAATGTTAAATGTAATTAGATAGCAAATAGGATTTGAAACTTCTTTTAAAGCTTAGCAAGGAGCAGTGGCGTAGCTAGATATTTGTTGTGGGGGGGGGGGGGGGCAAAAGCAAAAAATTTCCTACAGATTATCTTGAAGTAATGATGTACTATCCAAAGATATTATAAGCATAGATTCCAAACTCCTATACCTACACTATTACGCTCAGTGACTCTTCATGGAGACGTATTTATCGGGGCGGAAGTGTAAATTTGACATGCGCGCAATTCTATTCCGCGATCTGCCTACAAAAATAAGAACGCGTCCCAGAAAATTTCATTGTTGAAAGAGGTTAGCGTGTGTGCACTTTTACAACGCGTTCTATACGCGCAGAATACATTTCTCTGTGTATTATCCGGAATACTTGACGCACAGTTCTGCGCGCTCTGGAAACAAACGCGCTAGTTGCTTTCCCGTTATGATCGCGTAAGTAATTGAACGCGCATATAAAAGAACGTCACTTGAAGATACCATAGAAACTGACCAATGAATGTCCATGAACTTGCAAAACCAGTCATTGTGCGTTCATGTTCAAGTGTAAATACGTGGAATGCCGCGTTGAAGAAATAATTTATTCTTGTTCAAGTGGAATTTATTGAGGCGTAGTACTTCTTCAGTCAACAACATTCCGAAATAACAAGTATTAATACTTTTGTAAGACATTTATTTGCTTGTTTGTTTTCAAAACGACTGAGCAGTGATCAGCACTTCCGCCCCGATATATTGGCTTCCATCGGGAGTCAACGCGCCATTTTAAGTTTGGAATCTATGATTGTAATATCTTTGGTACTATCTAAGCCATGGGCGTAAATCCCGGGGGGAGGGGGGATGGGGGATATATTCCCCCAACATTTGACTGGGAGGATGGCCTATGTAATCATCCCCCCCCCATGTTTCAGTCTACAGATACGTGTATGATGGAAAGTATATTTTTTTATATTCTTCATTTTTGTAAGAAATTTTTTCAATCTCTTTTCACTTTCTATCACAAATGTTTCTCAAACTATCAGAATTTTAGCAAATCGTTGGCAATCTATCAAAATTTCCGCGGGCGCCGCGAGCTTCCAACCTTACGTCAGTGTCACTCATATTATCAAGATCTTCCGATAGTAACTTTCGGAGAAGCACAGCAGCAAAAAGTTGAAAGTTTACGAATTAATAGCTAAAAGACTGGCTTATGGCAGTAGCATGTAGGTTTGTTGGGCAATTTAAAGTGTCTCGATGTAGAGTCTGAATGTAGGTTTTGCCGGTAATGGAAATATTATTCGTCACTGTTTACACTCCATGTCATGACCATTGTTAAGCTAATAATACACGAAACTGTTCTCATCACAACACTTTCCGAAGAACAGAGATGCATCTCCAAATATCTGTGGGGACCTCGCATCACTATGGGATCTTTCAGTCTAATATGTAGCATGATGTAGAAGGTTGCAAGTACGTATCTGCCGTTACACATTTTTCAAAAATTTTTACCAGAGCGTTGCCAGTTCGCGCTAAGCCATTATCGGCATAGATGGTGATTGTTAATACACTTATGACGAAAACAGCACTCTGTAACGCTCTTATTAGTCCTTCACCCCTTTTGCTATACCTATCAGGGAGGTCTAACATCACCTCCCTGCACCTATACTCTCCCTCCCTCTCATTTTCCATTGCTGGCAGCTGTTCGTCCGGATTTTAGTTCAAAAGTAGTAAAAATACGATAGTTGTAAAGTGTTCGGCGCCGTACTCTATATTATCATTTGGATTTCAGGTAGTATACGCATTATGTCATTGCCCCCCTCCCACACCGGCCCCAATTAATTTGATTAATGCAGAGCTTCCACGAGGTCCTATTCAGGTATCTGCTAGCCTTAGATGCGCTTTCTAATGCACAATGAAGGAAAGGACATATTTCGTAATAACTCAAAAATGTTTCTGTGGACTCCACGCACATATTTTTGTGTAAAAACTTTCCCGAAATAGAAGGCAGTAAAATAGAAAGAAGGGAGGGGGCTTCAGGAGATTTGTTGACAACGTATCTGTCTCTTAATAGACAACATATTCTCCTCTTTTACATTACCAAAAAATAGCATTTACTAAATTATGGACATTTTCCTGCCATATATGATCAGTTCCAAAAACATCCCAAAGATAGCACCATTTTGCATCTACAAGACCTTAAATTAATAATAAAAATTCTTAAAGGGGGAGGGGGGACCCTTTCCCCAGGACGATACCTTTATGCAGTGACAAGCGAAAGATCAAAACTGCTGCATGCAAACGCAGGAACGCATGAAAAATAAAGGTGTAATTTACGCAGACTTGGGGGAACCGAGGTATTATTACATCATCTATGGGGCCCCCAATCACAAAAAACCTGGCGACGCCACTGATCTTAAGCCAACTGCAGGTCATTTAATGATCTCAGAATTCAAGATCTAGTTGTCTGGGACGACCCTATATGTTGACCCTGCCTTTTTAAGCTTAACAGGACATGGTTGCTCTTGTATGATTTCAATCCAGTGTAGCTTATCAAGAGTTGTGCTCAAAATAGCATTTCCTAAATGTATGAATATACAAATAGCCTACCAAAGAACATTACCACTGAATCTAACCCCTTAAAACAGTCTTCCTGGCACTTCTGAGACATTAAAACGCAGGACCTTCCGGGGGCTTCGCCCCCTGGACCCACCAGGGGCCCCTAAGGCGGGCCCCTGGACCCCACCCGTCATGGGCTCGCGCTTCGCGTGCACATTTTCCACATTTGCGATAGTTCACCCCATCCCCCCAAAGTTGACAAGAAATCTACGCCTCTGCGTAGCGTCACCATCTTCTGGCGTGTAGCGAGCGGAAAAAACAATAGATTAAAATGTCCCCGCGATTGCCTTTAAGCCCGGGTCCCATATATACGATTCAACTTGCGATTCAACTTTCAACTAAGTTGACACACAATTTGCATAGTGGGACCGGGGATCAACTTGACAGTCGATTCAACTCGGTCGAGTTGAAACAGTAGTTGAAAGAAAAAGTCTATTTGCTGCAACTTTACAATCAATTTTTTCAACTGCGCATGCGCCACAGTGTGTATTCCGTGAAATTTGACCGATCAAGCGAACACGAAGTTTGTAAATATGGCAGCAAAGACAGCCAATTACTTCGCATTTATAGAAAAAGTATGCGTCCTTAGAGTGTCTCTGCCAAACGGACTCAAAGGATAACAGTTAACTAAGCTTCCACCGGTTAGCTTTGGAAAATACTGCCAAGGGATTGATTTTGCAGGTAAAAATGTGTCAGAAAGATGCGTGTGGATGCACAACCGCTGTGCCCAACGTACAGGCGAGCGTACATACTAGGCCTATAGACAGTGCACATGACCATCTATACACTCGTCCTTGGCTAGGCTTTGTAAGCTATAGACTTTATAGTCTAGTCATACAGGAGTCGAGGACATAGTGTTAGTTAGATAAGGTTTAACGTCCCAGTTTCCAACCAATTGGTTCAAGTCGAGACGACCACGGCCCTTTTTCCAGTTGTGGCTCACTAGCTTGTTTCCCCTACTCCATTGCAGGGGTCGAAATTCCCACTGTTCCGCTGTTCCGAGAACAGTGCTTTTAGTGCTGGAACAGTAACTTTTCAAAAGCCACTGTTCCCTGGAACAGTGTTTTTCCACAGGAAGCAAAGTGCATATAAATATACGCACATGCTAATCTCTGATAAAGTAATGATGCCGTGAATATAAAAAATCCCCGTTAATTTTGGCATATGTATGAAATGCAATCTCGTTCCACCGTTATCAATTAAAGTCGGTTACACTTGCATGTGTTATTGCCTGTGCTGCATGGTACAATACTGCGTAAACGCACATACTGAAGTTTTACTACCAAATGCAGAAAAACGTTTAGTACAGTATGTCATTTATTGCCCTGCAAGTGAAGGTCACCTTGCATCACCCCTTGTCTTGCGTGGTATGTTCCAAATGACCTCTTAACTGTTGATTGATATTCCTTCCACTTTATTGTGTTTGTAGGGGGTTTTGTATTAATATTCCCTCTGAGCTAGCAACTAAGCATGGAAACTTGAAACGACTAAAAGCAATTATGGCTGCTGATATCTTGCAACCAAAGTCAAAGTCTAAAAGGTCTCAATAAAAATAAGGCTGTTGGACCTGACAATATCCATCCTTGGGTCCTAAGAGAAATTGCATCTGACTTTGCCCCTATGTTGAGTCACCTTTATCAACAATCCCTCTCAAGCGGGAGAATACCCGTTGACTGGAAGAGGGCAAATGTTTGCCCTATTTATAAAAAAAATGACAGCTCTCTCCCAAGTAATTATCGGCCGGTCTCACTTACCTGTATTTGTTGTAAATTATTAGAACACATTATAAGCTCAAATCTAATGGACTTCTTTGAGTCAAAGAATATCCTTTCATCAAAGCAGCATGCCTTTAGAAGATCACACAGCTGTGATACTCAACTGGTGTCAGTCATTGAAGACTGGGCTTCATCCCTGGATAAGAACAAACAAACGGATGTTTTCATTCTGGATTTTGAAAAGGCTTTTGACACTGTGCCTCATGAGCTACTAAAAACCAAGCTCTTTAGCCTAGGTGTATCGAACCAGATCCTCCAGTGGGTTGACGATTTCCTATCTGATCGTAAACAGGCTGTTGTAGTGAATGGTACTCGGTCTTCTTTTGAGGATGTCGTGTCTGGAGTCCCTCAAGGGTCCGTCTTAGGACCCATTCTCTTTTTGGCGCTCATTAATGATATCGTAAATGTTGCCAGTTCTAATGTCAGGCTTTTCGCCGATGATTGTGTTTGCTATCGAGTCATTGATGATGATAGTGACTGTCGTAGGCTCCAGGATGACATTGATAATCTAGGTCTCTGGGCTAAGACGTGGGGTATGAGATTCCAGCCTTCAAAGTGTAATATCATCACTTTTGCCAGGAAAAAGAAGCCTGTTTGTTTCGATTATGTCTTGAATGGTGAAAGGTTACTTAAGGTTGACTCAATTAAGTACTTAGGGGTTTCTATCACTAGCGACCTTAGTTGGGATAAGCATGTCCAATTTATTTGTAATAAAGGTAACAAAATCTTAGGGGTACTTCAAAGGAACCTATCGTTTTGCTCTAGTGATGTAAAGCTAGCTGCTTATAAGGGTCTTCTCAGACCAGTTTTGGAATACGCAAGTTCTGTGTGGGATCCACACCAGATTTATTTACAGGATAAGCTTGAGAGTATTCAAAGGAGATCGGCTCGCTTTATCAGCTCAAACTTCTCCCGGAAGCCAGGGTCTATGACTTCTGTTCTGAAAGACCTTGATCTCCCTACGTTAGCGGAACGTCGTAGACAAAACAGATTGATCCTGTTCTCTAAGGGTGTTTTTGGAAAAGCACAAATTCTTGTGGATAGACTTCGGCATCCCACTCGTAGAACACGTTGGATGCATAATCTGCATTTTTGCCACCTCTTTACTAGGACAAACTGCTACAAGCATAGTTTCCTCCCTAATACGGTTAAGGATTGGAATAGTCTCCCTGCTTCTGTAGTTGCAAATTCCCTTGATCATAAGGACCCTGCCCAGTTTATTGCTAACAACATTAGGGCTTGATACCTCTCGACGCATGCGTGGTGAAGTAATGTCCTTCTGGATGTGTCACCATATTTCGAAAGAAGAAGAAGAAGAATGGGTCCTAAGTGTTTGCTTTTCCTTGCAAGATCTTCCCATTGACTTACTGTGTGGAATGATACTTGAATCAAGGTTATGGCGAAGGATACGACTAGAACGATTTCACGTAAATTTGCTGCGAGAAAATAACAACAGTATGTACACTCATATGTTTGAGGACCCACTCATTGCTATGCTATAGCAGTAAACTGCAATGCAAAGGATGAATCAAGCAAAAATATTCCTTTCCCGTGGAACTTTTTTGCTCTCACTCAAATACGCCTTCTGCATCAATTTTGAGTCCTACAGTAGGTTTTGGGACACTGTAATGCTAGGTCTCGGGACAATGCAAGGTTATTGGCGATAAATATGTGCTTAAAAATACAGTAAGAACCAAAAGAAAATCAGGATATCCCACTGGCTAATCCCCGCTGCAGGCAAAAATTCACCCTCCCCAAGTTACGGTCAAGTCGTGCAGTCATACCACTCGAATACAGTTAACAGCAGTTTGCACCTTTGCAGTTTGCACGTGTGCACGAACTGTACGTTTGCCGAGGTACTGTGCTCCAGAACAGTAAAATCTGATCCGGAACAGTAATTTTGGAAAAAGAGCTGTTCCGTGGAACAGCAGCAAAAAAATTAAATTTCGACCCCTGCATTGCTTATGCTGAGCACCAAGCACAAAGGCAGTAAGTTAGGTTCCATTTTTAAAGTCTTTGGTATGACCCGGCCAGGATTTGAACCCTAGACCTTCTGGCTGCAAGTCGGATGCTCTAACCCATAGAGCAGGATAGTTCCTATATCCTGCTCTATGGATATACCATAGAGCAGGATATAGGAACTAGAGGGCGGACTCCCAATATTGTGTACGTAAATCATCTGTGATTGCATGGGGACACGTCCGCCATTTTAAAAAGGGGCATGAAGTCATGCCGTGTGCGAGTAAGTGTGTACAAACTTTATGAAGGTAATTGATTCGGCTAAATCCTATGGCGTTTTTCCCTAGTAAAATGTGATTTAAGTAAGAGAAAATGCCCCAATCCTTAAAAACTATTCAAGAAGATTATTTCTACCATGTTATGTCAACACGAATTGTCCAAAAAGGGTTAGGCTAAATCCGGTTTCCATCGGTAACAAAGAGTGAAGTAACGCACACGTATGTAATGCAGATGGTTAACTCGCCTCCGTAAGACATACTCGGTCTTTGGGGATCTCTCAGGTCCAGTTTAAGCTCGGACATCTCAGCACATGTGATATGCTGAACCTGAGATAACTCGGCATCTAAATGGCAGATGTTGACCACTGCGACAACTCTGCACCAACGTCAACTCGGCGCGGAAGTCAACTTGTCGGGACCCTGATTAATTTCTGTATGGATTGTGTAAAAATTTTCTCATGTTTTGCTTGCACCTGGTCAATAAAGATTGCAATTGGATGCAAAGAAGAAAGTATACCCATACATCATTCTATGTAACAAAAAACTGGGGGATTTGTAGAGGTTTTCTCAAATGTTTTTATTTGTTTTTCTGGAATATTAGGGCAATTAGGGACTTCTGACCACCACCGCTCTAGAAAATGATTTGCTGTAGGCCTAGGCCTGGTAACAGTAAGGGATTTGAAGGTGAAATGTTGATTAAATGAACAGGGAATCTCTTACAGCTGGATATTGAAGTGTGGAAAAAGTGAGAATGATAGCCTTATACTGTACTAATTCAGCCTATACTTTGCTTATGAACAACGTCAGACTGGTAGAACTACCACCGTGACTCTGGGAATATTAACAAGAACGTATAGATCTACATGTACTATAACTTTCATTGCTTTATTTTTGCTTCTATTAATACTAACAAAGGATACAGGACATTCTTAAGGATTTCAGTGCTCAACAATTGCAAACATTTAGTTTAAATGGGTTTTGAATTACCTACAGGCTACAGTGAAAGGAAACTTAGGAAAGGAGGCCCAGTGAGGATACCATTTCTTTAATTCTTTTGGAAAGAATGTCAGAATTTATCATAGCAGTTCATATCCCAAATGCACATATAATCACAGTGCCATCATGTTGCAACTTTGTTATTGTAAGTTCTTGCTTGTGAAATTTCTCCATGGAGAAAATATGGCAAAATTAATGCTTTTGACAAAATTATACTTACAGTAATTGAAAGTTCAAAACAAGCAACAAAAAGTGAAACATAATATGTACAGTAACCAAGAATGTCTCTTTTATGTTGACAATGCTGATGCTGAACCTTCAAAGTTCAAACACTGAAAGCAACAGCTACTGTACAGCAGCTGTCCCCTAACCCCCAGGGAAAGACCTGTTGCCAAGTGCTTTATTCTTCCCCCATTTCCTCATGCATCCCCATCCCAGGTTCATTTTCCAATCTTGGCAGGACGGCGTCGCTATTACTAGTAGTGATAATTATGCAGTCCTTAAAAGCAACTGGCAGCAATATTGCTCCCAACAGTTATGTGCTTTGGCTCTTTGAATTTGCAATATTCACCAAGGTACAGTTGGTGATGCAATAATCACGTTCTTTCAAAATATTGCAGTTTTATGATCAACTAATTGAAGATTGACAGTCTGATGAAAGATTGTAGCTGAAGTGAGTCTGGACTTTGATGGTAGTCACTGTTTGCTTTTCGTGCTAATGTTGTGGATAACTCAACAACTGGTGGCAAAGTAGACACTGCGGCATAAGGAAATTAAGACTTCATGCTCAGCAGCTACTGTACGTAGCACCAATATGGTCTCTTGGGTGTATCGCTGATAAAACAAATAAAATGCATAAACAGCCATTACTGCAGTGCTCAGGCAAAGCAATTAAACTGCTATGATATACTGTAACCAGACTCATCATGAAAAATGAAGCACAAAGGATCCCTTTTTAGGGGAATCCTATCAAAATCCAGAATTGAGCATCCTTATGAGGAGCAAGAATGTCATCAAATCCCTTTTAAAATGTAACAACTGTGCCTGTACAGTAGTTATGGCTATGTAGCACATATTACAGTCTGGGTACTATATTTTGGTTAAAAAATTCTAATGAATGCTTTCAGATTCTCCGAATCGGTACAGAACTAGATTATCGAGCCATGAAATAAGTCCACGGCATAGCCGGCTACGCCGTCACACATGCTTCATGACATAGCCTGCGTAGCCACATCAGGGGAAAGCTTTTTAAATGCGTGATGTTAATGTGCATGTATTCGATCAGTAGGATGTCTTTTACGATGTAGTCGCTGGAGCCAGCATAGCCACTCCAGGAGAAACATTTGGACTTAGGTTTTTTACAAAATGTATTCAAAGTATTTGTAAATATAGGCCTAGGCCTAGGCCCATATATCTTCATGGTGTAAGTAGCTGATGCACCATGTAGCTGGCGTATAGCCATTTGGGGGGTAGCTTTGGACTTCGTCTATTTTTGCAAGTCCACATAGACCTTGTGCATCAGGTATATTATATTCATGAGTCGTTCTCAAAATAACTAAGTTTGGAATTTAACGAAGTAGCCAATTCATTTTGGGGGTGTTTTTGTGTGGCGGGGTATTCTGTTATTGCTCCTCAGGATCTAGACTAAACATAGCCTAATGGAAATGGACTGGTTATTTTTGTATATGCCTTGGCTATGTAACATTATGCAAAGCTCAGCACTACCAGCAAGGGTAGTAGTGTAGTCATCTGGAATATGACTGGGTACTACTAGTACACAGCAGGGTAGTACATGTAGGATGACCTCAGCACGGCCTCATCTATGTAGGCCCTCTCCCAGAATACCTTCAGCTATACACAGCTCTTATTACCACAGATGTTTGAGTCGTGCTGTAAATACTTCTAATACTTGTGACTATCTCATTATTTG
Organism: Holothuria leucospilota; assembly: GCA_029531755.1. Classification (NCBI taxonomy): domain Eukaryota; kingdom Metazoa; phylum Echinodermata; class Holothuroidea; order Aspidochirotida; family Holothuriidae; genus Holothuria; species Holothuria leucospilota. Next base: position 55,314,516 of record CM055966.1, on the reverse strand, counting down.
CCTCAAACCTGCAGCTGTCTCCATCCTAATATAACATGTATCCTTACCACTGACCCTGACACAAAACTGAATGCAACCCCCAGTATAGGCCTAGTATGGTGCATGCAGTACAAAACAAAACAAGAATGACACAATTGCAGTCAATGTCTTTTTTCAGTTATGGTAAGCCAAACCTTACTGCATCAACTCAATACTAGACCTAGGCCAATATTTGGTATATATTTCATGTAAGCCAACCTCAAACTGAAGTGAAAAGACACCTAGTCTTACATGAAGTATCTCCCCAATATTTACCTTTAAAAATAAAAAGTTTTGTTCATAAGATTTGGGCTAGCCTGGATGCTTAAGCTCCTGCAATCGATTTGGTCATTTACTGACTGAGTAATGGAGGCCTCGGGTAGACTAACGTTGACCTGTCACGAAAAAGCTCCCTGCACAAAGTTTGTACAATTCCTGGTTCAATGCGACTGGCCAATGTGCAAATCCAGTGAAGAAAACCATGTTTATTTTTAACGTCATTGTGACTAAAATACAAAATTACTACAAGAATCGTACTATTCAAGTCAGATGCTACTACCTCCTCATCTGTGGTTGATGTAGATAACTTACTGTACCTGAAAGATTTTTGCATCTTTCTGAGCATGGAAAAGTGGTGTAATTTGTACGTGTTTCAATGTAAGTTCAATGGTGTAAGAGCGACTGTTGCCCCTTTTAAAATGGCGGCTGAGTCCCCATGCGATCACAGCTTTTTCGGAGAGTTAGCCCTCTAGTTCCTATATCCTGCTCTATGGGATATATACTAACTAGCCAGGGAGTATAGGGCTTATGCATTGACGTCATGCGACATCATTTTGGCGCCAAAACAGTGAAGCACAGTGCACACACGATGTAGACTTTGCACGCGACAGTAGAATACTACGCACATATCCGACCGATACACGAATCAGCTGTCTGCATTTGCAGGGGTAAGTTGCAGTGATACACGCTTGCCTCCATTGGAGGCAAGCGTGACGTCATATGCATAAGCTCTATACCCTAGCCAAGGATACCTGGGCCCAGTTCTCATGTACACTTTGTTCCCTGAACTAAGCCTAGGCTATTGCAACACAAACTTTTGACCGCATGTACTGTGAGAGTAACATCGTCTGCCTGTGTTTCTGCAATGATTGTTGCTACATACGCGTACATGTTGCTACATATGTGCGTACATGATCGTAACCATAGCTATGGACTATGTCACAATTGAACAGCAATGCATGCTATTTAGCATACAATAGACGTCCTAGTTACACGATTTAGCAGTTTCATAGAACGTTTAAAAAACAAAACAGGATTGTTTGTGTAAATCAAAATTTTTGGTCTCTTTTTGGACACTAATTAGTGCAAATAATCTTAGAATGAAGGGTCTTACATACAACTGATACAAGTAAAGGACCCGTAGAGGTCAATTATGTAGGAGTATACACGAATTTGAGAAAGTTCGAGACCATTCAAAATTTTTGAAGGTGCGGTAGCCCAATTTTGACAATGGGTATATTGCTGACCTAGTATGGGAAGCCCCAAAGCTTCCCAAATACTGTACTAGGTCAGCAGACTGCGGACTAAGTATACCCTAGCCACTGCATTAGGCTAAATACTGTACTGTCCATCACTAGGCCTAATACTGTTGTATGATACCTTACTGTATCGAGTGACTTTGAGAGATATAAGAACCTACAACTTAAATGATAAACGTTCATGGATAGGCCTAGGCTGTGATACCCTAGTTGTAAACACATGCAGTTCTAACGTTATTTAACGTTAGTGCATCATGTCGTACATAATGCAAATAAGAATTACATAATGTTTAATTGTATGTAGGCCTATGCAATAATCGCAAATACATAACATTATCACCGCCTGTGGTTGTGAACCTAACGACTGGAATGGTACATGAAATCTTAGAAGTTAGGGATTATAATCACAAAGTCAACCGCATGTTGACACGTACTCGCTTTGTAACCTTACCTTTTAGGCTATTGTTAACAGGTTAATGTGACGGTAAGAAAAAATAATTTAGACCTAACTTAACATTCGGCTTGAGTGTGACCTAGACCTAACATTAGGGGCGAAACCAAACGTTACTCCCGAAGGAGTTCTGCTTCCCTAAGGGAGCTACATCCCCGAAAAGACAACAAACTTCACTAATCAACCTCTTGACCCTCAGACCCCTGTAAAGGCGGCGATCTGTTAAAATTATTGGGAGGACACCTGCTTGAGTGAACACTTTGTGCCTCCGGCCAGGGGTACAGGGGACCTTCAAACCTTCATACCAGGTGTGTTGGGGTCTAGGGGTGAAGCCCCTGGAAGCCAAGTGATTTGGTGCATTCTCCAGGACACAGATCACATATTTTTGATAGCCTAAAATTCTTTCCATGCAGCTGCCATTAATAGGCTAATACTACAATTATTCATATCGAAAATGTGTGTAACAACATTTATTTTTCTGCAAACCTCATATATTGGGGGGTAATTTGATGTATGCCCCCACTAAAAATATTGAGGGGGACATGTCCCCGTCCCCTGTGTTGCCGCCCATACCTCAGCTCTACATTCAGAATCTAGTCATGGTAGTCCCATTCTCACCTGGGAAGAACAAATACAACATATAACATAACAGGTAAAAGGTCTATAAGGAGGGCTTTAAGTGGGTTCAGTTTTGGGTAAACATTAGGTTGGGTGTTAGACAGGGGTTTGGGGCTAGGTGAAGTCAGTTTGGAGGTTAGGGATAAGTGGACATGGGAATAGACAAATGGGAACCGTGAAAGAAATGAAATGATTCTTCACACTACTGCAGTGGGAACAAGCACTATTTAATATGGGGTTTGATAGATAGGCTGCGGTCAACATATATTGCGTTAGCTACTGATACATGAGCAAGACCTTTGAAAGGCTTCTGAATGGTCAGAGAACTGAATCATCCTTCTTCACTGCCTTCATTATTTATGATTTTTGGTCGTTGTAACACATAATTAACAACCTAATAATTTTTGAAGAAAACCTGAAAACTGTATTCTTCAAGTAACACTTTCAGTGTATCCAGCCCTCAATTAAGCTGTTCCAAAGCCCCTGATGAGACCCACGGTGACTGTGTGGGAGTTAGCAGGTAGGCCGTATGATATGACGTAGTATCACTCGATCGTACACATTTCCTATTGTTTCGTGCGTCCACAGTGTTTAAACCTTTATCATCTAGGCTTACTCTCTTACTGTTGTAGGGTGATTTGACTACAAGCTCTAACTCTACAACATGCTATGCAAAAAAAAAAAAAAAAAAACAAAAAAACAGTTAACTTTTCGAATATGCCCTTATGAAAGTGTGCCATAATATTTACCAAATAATATTTTATATATGGCTAGCAAACTTTCACCAAAAATTCCCCCAAATAGTTAATTACTATTTTTGTGATGTGATGATATGTATAACCAACAATTTTGTTGACTTCTACTGTAATTCCCAGTCTTGTTTTATTCCCAAAACTAAAGTCTGCTGTCTCCCAAATGGCCATGCTTTGTACTGTCATGAAATGTGTGCATGTGTTGAAAGGAAATAGTACTGTAGCTCTACTGAACAATTTTGGAATATATTCAGAGGAAAAGTCAGCATAAATTTTCAAAAATGTTAGAGATGTTTAGAAGACTCTCAAACAGCCAATAGTTCTACCATTGTTATTGTCAAGGAGGAAGATATATTGCGTTAGCTACTGATACATGAGCAAGACCTTTGAAAGGCTTCTGAATGGTCAGAGAACTGAATCATCCTTCTTCACTGCCTTCATTATTTATGATTTTTGGTCGTTGTAACACATAATTAACAACCTAATAATTTTTGAAGAAAACCTGAAAACTGTATTCTTCAAGTAACACTTTCAGTGTATCCAGCCCTCAATTAAGCTGTTCCAAAGCCCCTGATGAGACCCACGGTGACTGTGTGGGAGTTAGCAGGTAGGCCGTATGATATGACGTAGTATCACTCGATCGTATATATTCAGAGGAAAAGTCAGCATAAATTTTCAAAAATGTTAGAGATGTTTAGAAGACTCTCAAACAGCCAATAGTTCTACCATTGTTATTGTCAAGGAGGAAGACAACTACATTACTTACTTTTCAGAGTTACTGATGCTTAATAGTGTTACGCTATCCTATAGTGTATATTACATGTGGGATATTGAATACTGAATGGTGTTTCCTAGCAAGAATTTCAAAACAGGCACATTAGATATTCCTTCCAAACAAAACAGACTAAAAAAAAATATTGGTCCAGATGCATGCTGTTTTATAGCCATCATGACATCTTGCCATGGCTGTATTAGACCCAAGAAAAATTCAGTGTATTTCTGCTGAAATTTCCTTTGAGTTTGTCTGGTAACCCTAGGCACTGAAACCTTTGTGGATACTATACCTTGTGTTGAAAAAGTAGTCAGTAAAATCCATAGGCCGGTTCTGATAAACACATTATGATCTTCTCTGCCCAAAAGGAACCCAGCTAAGTCTCCTGGTTTTGGCCAAAAACAGACTGGGAGAGATTAAATATCTACCCAAGTTTTTAACATTAGCCCCATTGAATACTCTACTGCACAAATTGGTTAAGTAACCTACCGTCCAAGAGTAAATACTGTAGAGACTGATTGAGAACAACATACAATACGCGTACAAAATGTACTGTAATGCCTGTTCTGCTGGTGTGGGGCTTCCCTGATTGTCTGCAAGAACAAGGGATCGAGCTAGTGATGATGAGACTGTCTAGTACTTAAATTGAAACTTTAAACAAATTAGGAAAAGCAAATAAGAGGTGTGAAAAACAGACCTACACAATTCATAAAGTTCTCAATGGTAGTATTCAAAAACAATATTTACATTAATTGTTAAATTAGTGATGTGTAATGAAACGCAAACTTACGTTCTCACTCTATCCCTATACAGTACAGCTCAAAAGAAATCGGGCACGTGCGCTCTCTTTGACGCGCCGAATTTGCGGGAGAGTGCGGGGAATCTTTTGTCCCAAAGAGTGCATTCCCCCGCAGTGAAATACCGTTGCGCTCTAACGGTTTTTCCGGGGCCCATTGTTGCTATTGTAGCAGTTAATCCCTCTAGCGGAAGCTGCTTTTCAATCAGTAAGGGAAGAAAAAGTTGGTTGCCAAGTGGGTCTGTGTGGCATCGCAACGTTCGACTTGTTAGTAGTACACATTATTTTTGTTGTCATTTTTGTTTTCTCCCCGATCCGCCGGCTCTCGGAGAGGGAATTGTCATTAACAATAAAGGTTATGAAATATTCGCCGAGAAAGAAAATAAAGTCTCTAAAAGATTGTTTAAAACATTAGAAGAGACCTCAAGTAAAATACGTGGAAAACAGCTTCGTACTTCTGTGAACATTAAGGTCGTTAAGTGCCGTAGTATCAGTGGCATAATTCTTTCTTTTAAATTCGTTGTTAGAAAGAATTCCCGCCCGACGTCATTAGCCTAAACAGTAATAAGCTAGTTTTGTGGTGAACGGTGTTACAGTCCGATAAGCAAGCCCACGTAACACACGTTAGGATAACGCGAAATAAGCCTTACTTGCCAGCTTCCAAAACGAATGTTTATGTAGAGTGTCTGCAGTAATATTTCCTGTATTTTAAAACGCCTGTTGGAATCCCTATTTTCCGTTTTTTTTTTCATATTCTCTGGCTATACGGATTTGCTACATAGATCTAGCCTGACCTATAACTTCGTTGCCAATGAAAGGCAATGTTTTACCACTGCTACCATCATGTTCAGGCGGTTCAATTATTTGAGAGCGTGTAGCGTACCCCGTCATCCTGATTCAGAAATGGCGGCTCTTACTGTATGAATCCCGTGACAATATTTTCGACCGAATTATACAAGTCATTAATTTTATGCAGAATAAGCCTATATAGCACACAGTCCAAGGCTTATACACGTAGGCGTCTTGTGGTAAACTTGCAACTCTGCGGGCCGTTTGGATGGGCTTGTGCGTTTTTTAAGTTACCTTACAACTTTCGAATTTTCTCTAATAACGTTCGAACATTTTTTTTTTCAAATATTTTGCAAACAAAAAGCCTTCATTTGGATATTTTCTTCACTGAAACATTTTTCACTTTTCTGTGATTTAGAACCAAACTTTTAGTTGCACCGACCTTCCTGTGACCATTTGCTGTTGTCAGGGCTTCAAGTTGCGCCTCCCCCTCCCTGCCTGGCAAATCCTAGGGCTACCCCTGTGCAGTGGTTCCTTAACTCGTCAGATATGGGGATTCTCGGGTTCTAATATTCAAGTTGGTTAAGTTTATCTTCCTCAGGCATGTTAAATATTGAATTGGCTATTCCGTCTTCCACAGATTTTCGGAAACGAAAGAGACGGCGGGTGTGTCTAATATATTATACCAAGAGACGTGCTTGTAGGTTCTTTCCTCTGGCAGCCAAGTACAGAATGATGTCAAGGAAACATCTTGAAGATGCTGTCAAATTTAAAATGATTTAACACTTTCGTTCAAAAGTATAATGCATGATTTAACTAACTCATTTATAATTTTATATGATACTATTATTACCAAAGTTTCCCATTAACACAAGTTCTGATTTGATAAGTTACTAATGGAAGTTTCACATGCACTAACTTTGAAGCAAGCAGGCAGGTTTTTGGTGTGTGGGAAAAGTCGACACCTTGTCCCCATTCTAGACTACCGTCTTGGGGGAGGGGGACACCTATTGAATTTTGTTGTTGTTGTTGTTGTTTTTTGTTTTGTTTGGTTTTTTTTTTTGTTTTGCTGTCTCGAAGGGTTTAGATGCAAAATGGTGCCATATTTTTCTTCTTTTTATACTAGATCCCAGTGTTCTCCAGAGGTGCTTTTTTTGGGGGGGGGGTGGGCAACCCACCCTCTGAGTGAAAGTGACCGCCCTCAAAAGTAGTTGCCGCTCTCCAGAAAATCTATTCAACTTAAATGATGATCTCTGGTATTTTTGATTTGCTCTGGCATATTTGGGTTGAGTATCCACGGTTGTAACCCTAGACCCAGCGTCTGTTTGCATATATTTATTGTAGGACGCTTTGGCTCTAGCCTTTGGCGGCATTGAAAACCAATTTTTTTTTTTCGGGATTTATTTTGTTTCAAAATCAGGATAAGGGTTCGAAAAATGGGTTAGGGTTCAGTCCCCAAGGCATAATCAGTTGAAAAAAGCAGAAATAAAAGATCTGGAACACTGTACCCAGAAGCTCTGACATCATTTATACCCAAGTTTTAGATGGACTGTTTGAAGGCCTACTGCGAATGCGTCCTGCATGAAAAATTATGCCGTCCGTTCTGCTGCGGATTCCATCGTCATTATACGCAGTCAAAAAACGATTCCATCGACTTCACCCATCCCTGAGCCACATACTCGTTTTTTCGACTGCGTGTTTCACAACTTCCGGAACACTTTGTTTCAGTTCTTTTGTAAATCTGTTTCGTCTTAGTTTTCAATATCATAAAAAGATCACACTTGTGAAGCCAATATTTCCCAATTACCCTTCCCCTAGGCCTCTACCCCCACTCTGCCCTACCAAGTTCTCATCCCTCCATCCTCTCGCCATTTTTTTTGGGGGGGAGGGGGTCCCCTTCATTTTTCAACATCGCCCATCGCGTCCCAAAATTTCTGTGGGGGTTCTCTTTCCCTTGCTGGCTATGCCAGTTCTCTTTCCCCTGCTGGCTATGCCACTGGAAGCAAGCTTTGTACCATGGCAGTGGGGGTGGGGGACAGATCCATGTGCGCATTTTTCAAAGTGTAATCAATCAGTGGCAGTATTTATTGGCAGACAAACTCTACAAAAGCAGCCTCTAAGAAGGGGGAAGGATGCAGAGAAGAATCCTTTGTACAGTGGTGGCACCAGGTGGGGAAGGGGGATTCCGCCATCAGGAAATTTTCCGGTTTCGTTGGAGAGCTGTTATGTATACGATAAAATATGTAGTCCCGACATTGCCAGTAGACCTGACGGTTTACTTAATTTTGGTCTAAATTAGGGCAAATTCTTCACAAACCCAAACATGGTTTCGGCATGCTCAGTCGCCCTTGTCATGGCTTCGGGTTGCTGGACACCCCTCCGTCGGGAGCGTTCCCCCTACCGGGTAAATCCTGGCGCCACCTCTGGCTTTGTGGTATATGCCCTTTGTCTTGTGAAAACAATACAAATGGCTGATTTTCATAGGGACATAACAGGTTCAGACAATCAATCTTGGAAAGCTTCCCACAACTGTGTAACACCAAGTTTACATGCAGGTTCCACAGAATCCAAGGTAAGTACTGCACTGGCATTCCATTTGTCTAGCTTACCTTCCTGGTGAACTGGCACATTTAGTGTCATTTCAATAAAGCTTATTTGCAGGAAATATCTGACATCTTCCACCATTGTCACTGATCTGACGTCATGTTTTGATGTTTATAAATCAGTGAAAAATGAAAATGACTTGCATCACAATTGCCACAAACCCCCATTAGCAATATCATGGCACCCTTAAGGGTAGAGTTGGCGCTCTATTCCCTTCTACCATACTAGCACCACTGTGGACACAGTTCGGGCCAAGTCCGGGGTAATGTATGGCGGAGTCACTCCATGAATGTGCCAATAAGGGTCCAAGGAACCATTAACTGACATCCATGTACCAATATTCCATTTTCAATAATACATAGTCGGGCCGAAGCCAACAGTCGGGAAAATGGCAGTGGCAAGTATGACATTTTATGTCTTGTGCTACATTCATGCAGAAAAATATGCTGGCTAGAACCGAAGATGAGTAAAAAATATTGCCGCCACTCCCCTTGCCTGTTTTATTTCTTCCCAGTTTAGACCGTCATCGTAACCAGTCTCTCACACAACGAACTATCAACGGAAATAATTCGAAGCCACTTGGCTATTTCACGCCATCCTACAGTAGTATATTATAACCTATACATAAACAAAGGGTGTAGGCTCACACTTGTTTTAACTTTGCAAGTGTTATAGTATCATATACAGCGGTACTAAAGCATGCACGCACTATATATCTTTACGTAAATATCTGTTCGATACTGTGCGCAAATCAATGGAGCTTAGTATAATGGGCGTTCAACATGTCAAGCAAGTTACGAACGTGGCAAGTTAGGCCTAAGCTTACACTTACAGTACTTGGAGTGTGCATGATGGATGCATAGCCTAAGCCTAAGCCTAAGCTACGAACAAGAAGCAACTGCGACATAACTTTCTAGTCTCTAAACAACACCATAAATATTGCATTTTAAAATATTATTACAATCCAAAACACAGTTTGGTGTGACCTCCTCATAACCTGCGGGAAATATGAGAAAAATGAACGATTCAATCGCAGAGTAGCCTGCAAGACAATGGCGACTTTCGAGCCTCCGTGTCTCTTGCGCAATTCTGTACGGTACGGTGCATGCCGTGGCTGGGTGTACATGCAACTGTACGTACGTATGTGAATGCAATAAACAAGCACTTGCCATCCATCCTCGAGCTCCGTTCCGAATACACGGAGATATTGCGCAATTCTACGGATGCATTGCGACATTTTACGAGATGCCTGCACATCGGTCAGCAGGCTATTCTACGTAAGTGAACCGGGATACACCTAAACGAAAAACAACGTTCGCCGTGCGTATATTTAAGCAGATTGCACGGAGTGATTTCAGCCGAAAAAGTCTTGCATATTTTGTGGAATGCTTTTGCATATATCGTGCTCAGAAAGTGGACGGCGACTCGAGCACGGTGGTTGCACTGCTTTATTTGCAAACGAAATTGTCACAATATTATGGCCCACTCTTTACAAAGTTTTTCAACAATGTCTGCGTAGCCGGAATCCCTATTTCTGACGGTAAACAAAACTACCGTTATATCAAGCAAGCACAATGAAGGTATTTAACTGTTTCTTACCTATTGTTGTGCCTTGCGTGGAATGCGGGAGGCATTGTGCACTACGGCCCCGCGCTCTGATTGCACTCGGAGCGGCTTATGGGATTAGCACGCGCTCTAATTTTCCTGATTTCTTTTGAGCTGTACTGTAGGTACAAATAAGTTAGTGAGTTGCATTGCTAAATGCCTAGCACACAGCTAAAGTGGTTTTGCTTGCTAAAAAAGTGGCAAACAGCAACAGTGGTGTCTCCTGCTAGATAAAGACTGCCCAGCAAAAGTTGTTCTGTGGGCTACTTAATAAGGCCCAACACACTGCAAAAGAGCTTTCACACTCACACAGAGCATGTTGGGCAATACAAATCAGTGCTTTCAGAAATTGTCTTAGTCTGACTATACCCATGCACCCTATATAACTAATGAGCCCAATTAAACCCACCCCACCAAAAATGCAGACAGAGGCAGATTAAACCTAGATCAAAAAGCAGTTATCCCTTTCTCTTCTCTCTGTTTTTATGTACAGCATTAGACCAGGGAGCTGGAAGACATGGAGATTGCTCGCTGGTAAAATCCTTTGTACCATGTGCTTAACCGCCGGTCATAAAAAATGCCCATTGGGAGTATCAATCATTCCACACTTACAGCCTCCACACACGCAAGTTGGTGCTCAAGGACACTCATATCCTGCAGAGCAGTGGTAGTTTGTTCACTGCTTATAGTGTCAAACTGATTCATAAACGAACTGTAGGGTCAGCTATGGAGGTTATGACAGATACAGGATTACTGTATTTTGAAATTTTGTAGGGACTAGCAAATCTATGAAAGTAGGAGGATTTTGAATAAAAATTCAGTTGCTATAACAGTAAGTACTGAAACACAGGAAATTGCAAAAAGACAACATTTTAGGATCAAACCCAACACTTAGTATTGAAGTTATATACTGCATCGATCAAGCACTTTTCAAAACTGTAGACTGAGCTACAACTGTATAAGGTTTCAAATAAAACAGAATAACCCATAAGAGGGCAAGGATGCAAATAATGGGGAATTTTCAGTTTTCATTACAGTACAAACATTTCCAAGTTGTTGAAGGAAAATACTTCACAGAGCTTACCGATATATTTTACTGATATTATAAAGGAAAGGAAATAGAAGAACTTCCCTGGCTTTCAGCTTGACATTACCATGTACGATGTACTTCCCAAGACAGGCTTGACACTGAGAGCCATGAGCCAGATCCCCACCCCCTCCCCTCAACACTAAAAAAGTATTGCATTGAGCTTTAAATGCCCCTACCAGCTTTGTCAAATCTTTAGTTTCAGTAGCTACCACAGGCTACATGGTGGATTCATAAAAATATGTAGGGTTCACAACTTCTTGTTCTCCCCACCCAGGTCCGAAGCCAGACAAGATTCTGTAGGGGGTGAAATAGCTTCCAGGGGGGATTTTTAGGGAGACCAAATGTGTAAAAATGCATTAAGTTGATGGCAACTTGAAAACTAGGGGGTGAAAAAATTTTCAAGGGGGCTTTGCCCCCTTGGCTATGGACCTGTCCCCATCCCCACCCAACAAATATTGTATTCTCCCAAAGCTGATTTTTTTTTTCCAAAGTTGATAAACTCACTATGGGCCTGGCATCATCTGCCCTTCTTACTTAAAGACAGACAGTCATCACCCCAAAGTATATTTTTAGTGTATGTATATCAAAATTCTCAGTTGGTGACTGCTCTTTGATTGACATCAAAGTTTGAAAATTTGAAAGATGCAGAGTAGCTCACATTCCACACAAGGCAGAGAGAGTACTTTTATTACATTTTATAGCCTTGTATGCTCACCAGGACATGGCCTTAAGCAATAAAACAGGTTTATTCTTGCACAAGGAAGAGCCTCATACAGTTATGGGAGGAGCTAGAAGATGCATAGTTGGGAGAATTGGAACTGTCTGGGATCATGAAAATTCCCCTTTAAAATGATTACAATATTTTTACTGTTCTGCCTAGAAAGTTAAACACAATGAAACATGTACAATACTGACAATATGACACCTATTTACTCCAAGTATGTCTTAAAAGAAAGATTTCTGAAACTGAGACAAGCATAGTTTACCTTGCAGTACTTAACATACTGTAATTTACAGTATTTCAAGATTTTTGTAAATATCTAGTAAAGGTACTCTTTTCAATTCTGAACTTGCATTTCTGAGGACAAGTTACTGTACATATTAAGCATTTGTATGCTATCTTATTTTCCTAATTTCATGTTCCTTTGGGAATAGCAAAAAAAAAATAATGCAAAACATTTTAAAGGTTTTAAATGCCTACAGTACAGTATGCTTACAGTACCTGACAAAAGAAGTACTATACAACATGGGAATACACTGAAAACAGTATGCCTCTCACCATTTCAAGAGAAAATTCGTTTCATGTCATTCAACAAAATATTCTTCATATTCAAATCACAAATTACAGCCTTTCTTCTGTCATAAACTGAGCATGGAGGAAAAGTTTCTGATGCAAGAAAGATAAAACCTCTCTGTGAATTCTAATGTAAGCTACATAATGTAAAGAGTATGAGCACAATACACATGAGTGTGCTTTTGAAGTACAATTTAATACTGAAAAAGTCTTGATGAGAAAGGTCCTGATGAGTTAATGGAGCTGCAAACTCAGGAAATTAATGCATAAAAATTGCAGAAGGTTTGATTCAAAGAAAATACAAATCCAGAGGAAAATTCCATCAAGCACATGTACAGTAGAATATGGGTCCACATAGACCATTGAAGTATGGTGAAAATGTTGCACTTGTGTTCTGTAATACTGTATAACAATGAAATCTTCACTCAGACCAGATGCTGGAGGACCTATATTGTAATTAAATGTCTAAATTGGTCAAAATAAAAATTGAGAAAATGCTTCATTGTAAAGTGGTTTTCCAGAACTGCTCCAAGTCTACCATCTACCAGATAATTTTGTACCTCACAACAACTTCAACAAGTTCACCTGGTCATCAACGAAAGGCTTCACCTTGCTAGAAGATAGTATCCTTTCTCTTCAGCAATGAGATTGAAGCATTTTCCACCCTCTGGGTTACCTTCCAACCAAGAGTGTACTTTAGAACTGTAGCCAGCCTCTTGACCAAGCTCCATGGTCTGTTTTTAGACCTTCAGGGTACGTGCTGTAGCATATGCAGTAGGAATACTAGTACTGCTTCACCTGGTGCAAAGTTCCTTTACTCTTCTTGGAATTAACCAAACAGTAACATTTTCCAAAATTTCACAAAGTCATAGCCAACTTTAGATGCACTGCTGATAAAAATTATTTGCTGCTATTTTGATCTGCTGAGTGTTGCTCACTAGTGTTGGGTGATGATAGAGGGTAAATTACTTCCATCCTTCCAAAATCACAATCTGGTTTTGCTAGGCATGTGCAATAAATTGCACATAAAAGCATCTCAAGTTCTATCAGCATCTGCAAATAAAAACGACGAAAAGTAATTTATGATAAAATCATTCATTAGGATTGATATATTGACAAAGTGGAGTAAATTGCAGAATACCTCAGATATGAAACCTCTGTTGGGAAAAAGCCTGGTAAAGGCTAAAGAATCAACACAACAGATGTAATTTAACAACTCATGTGAGGTTATTGCAATACTACAGTATTTTTTGGCTATGATTGAGGTACCATTGCTGGTTACCATTAAAGATGTTACAAGGATATGCAATAAGTAGTTGATTTGTTTTTGTAATCTTGAAGGAAGATTGATATGCAGTAAAAAATCCAAATCCTTCACCAAAATATATTTTTAAGAGGCTACTGGGATACTTTATAGTCAATAAATTCCATGGCACCTTCAAAATACCTGTCTACAAACTTAGCCTCAATCATCAGGCTTTTCGTGGGATGTACTCTGTAAATTGACTAAATTCACGAAAATATGAAGCATAAATTTACTCTACCCAAGGCAGCTTGCTGAAAGTATACTTACTACTAAGCCATAGGGCCCTTAAAGGCTTAATAACACTCCAGTATCTCTAAACACAGTTTTTAGGCTTGGACTAGGCCTCGTTTCTAATCTAGCCTATTTCTTGAATTTGAAAAGACGTTTTATAGTGTTGTCAATCACATACACAACACTAACAACATCTGTTACCATGGAAACTCTTTTGAGAATGGAAAAAGTGCCAAAAAAGATCGTAATTTTTGGCAAAGGTGTCGCTTGGTGTCGCTCATATGGCTTATACCATTGAATACTCTACAAGTACCCTTTTCGCGACATACTATCGTTAGCTTTAGGAACTCACCGGAAAATGGTCAAAATTGGCTTAATTTGAGGCTAAATTTTGCAAGGTTTTCATCTTTTTGGAACTCTTAGTGCCTATGAATAGAATGACATAACTCACCTTAGGAAAATCGGATTTAAATCGGACTTTTTGTGTCTTCAAAGTAAAAAGTCTGTCTATCACTGCACATCCATACTAGAGCAGTGTAAACAAAGCATATTTACTGCGCAGCCGTAGTATGCATGTAGTGAGTCCTGCAGTTGTGAATGAGAAGAATCTCAGTGACTGTGATTATGTAATATATCCTGTCCTGTGGCGGATAAGCACATCAACTTCAAAGGAACTGTTATTGCTCTCAAGGGACAGAAGGAGTGAAAGGAATGTCCAAGGGATAAGTAAAGAGGGAAACATCAAATTTTTACGAGGCAATTGGCTATTGACAGATTTTTGAGAGCGAGCAATCTCCATGTCTTCCAGCTCCCTGTCTTCCAGCTCCCTGATTAGACAAACCCATGTGTGCATATTGCACTTAATGGCCCTTAGTGTATAGTGATTAAAAGCACTCCCCAAAAGGCAGCCACTCAGAGCTTACAGTCTTTAAAGGTCAAAAGCAGTCGTCCCAAACTTATTTTGAATCAATACCTAAACGTCATAAATTTCTTCTTATTTCTCTTCCAAGTATCTTTCATGGTATTTTAGGACATAAATATTGCATATTCAAGGTAAACCAAGGAGTTGCTCCTTGTAAATTTTACAATTGAGTGAGAAAAATGCTGTCACATGATTCTCAAGAGCCATTCAGGAAATAGGATAGTCTACTATACAGTTCTTTATTGGGGTGACTGCATTCTCCCTTGATTACCAGCCAGGTATTAGCCATATATGGCACATTGCGTATATCATTAATAAATACAAATGGGCCGGCCATTAGTTTAACACTGATACATATCACAGGCTTCCGTCATTAAAATAATTGTTTAACCTAGCTAGCACATGTTTGAACAAGTTACCAACCTGACCAGAATCTTAAATGGTGCTATTTTACTTTTGACTTTCTCAAACAAAGATACTTATTTTATGTGTCCCATTAGTTTGAAACCATCACTGTTTTAATCATAATTTACTTTAAGCTGTCCCAAAGGCCGAATCGCCCTCAGTGTCTGCCGTAAACAACATGGATGAGTTCTTTTGAACAAAACCACACTTGGGGTTACAGTGCTATACAGTACATATAGCTTGTCAGCATTAATAGAGCAGATGTGTCTACAATCATAATAGTGGCTGGGCCAATTAATTTGTGCTGGCATGGTTGAATCCCACTCACTTGCAGTGCTTTTGGTAGTTACAGTGGTATAATCAAGTGACAAGTTATTTCTCCCCCAGTGAATTTGAGGACAAGTTATTTCTCCCCCAGTGAATTTGAGGACTGTTCTTCCATGGGTTGGATTGGCTGTCATGCAGTGTTTAGAAAAACAGGGTTAACTGGATAATCAGGGTGTTACTGTACTGTACTGTACTACAAAAATAACCTGTGGAGTTAATTGCTGTTGTAGAAAAGTAATTATGACTTTATCAAGTACTCAAGTATTCCACGCCTGTATGCACACATACTCTCCAAAGTTTTATTGAGGTTACAGGTTGTCAGATAATTACATTTGAATGATTTCAGCTCTGCTGTTTGCAACCACTAAAAATAGCTTTGTGTATGTACGTTTGTTTTGTCCATTAAAATAATTTTTCACACTGTGTCCCTGGATTGTCATTAAATATAAGCTAGTAGAGTAGAAATCTGCTAGTAGAGTAGATCATATTCCCACAAACAATCAGTTACAAGGAACTGGAGGATTTAACAAAATTGGAAAGGATGGGTTATGAAAAGGGGAGAAGAAGGTAGAACTGGATATGGCATGTACTCCTGAAGGGAGGGGCAATGACACCTGCCAGGTGCAGTCTTCAAAATGTCAAAGAAGACAGCATAAATGTATTGAGTTGTACTTGCACAGTAAACTTATGTACATGCATGCATTAATTTGTGCTCCATAATTGTGATATGAGCACAAAAGTCTTTAGGGGATCTGGAGAGACAGTAGGTATATTGCTAACATCACAACTTAAATATTTATCTCTTCAGCAAAACTTACTCCATAAGACAATTTTATGTAGTGTATCAAATTACTTCACTTCTAGATGTACCTTTTCTGTTCAATGTCTCATTAAGGCACACTAGGTTGGGACTGTAGTCCCCACCCATCCATCCACCCCCCCTCAATTAAGGGAGAATTTTGTTAATTGAATTATAAAAATTTCAGGCAATATGGCTCAGCCCCAAACTGCCTGTGCCAATTGATAGTCTAATGTAGCTAATAATTCATGATGTAAATAAATGCTTCTTCAGTACAGTGTGCAAAATAAGTGTTAATCTAAAATTTCAGTTCTCAGTATGTATCGTCAGATATCAATCGTCTCATATGTCACAAGGGAGCTTGTCATGTACGGAATATTGTTCACTACAAAAACTGTCATCCCAGTCTTATGAATTAAAACATGGGTGCTTAGGGTCAGACATTAGAAAATAACCTTTATTTAAAGTGTAGGCCAAGTAATCTGTTTGGTAGTTTCAGCACTTTAGGTGAATTTTTCCTATACATATGTTCAATGAATTTAAGGAATATCAGCTGATCATAGTACAGATATTGGTGAGCATACTCATAATGGGTCAAAAACTAGTGGTTTTCTCCAATTTCAGTATCAACTTTGGTGTAGGTTCAGGATTACTTGATACTTGATGTGTGTATTGTAGCGGTTACTATTAAAGCACATCTGTAAGGATAAGATAGATCAATGGTATACAGGCAGGCTAGACTTTAAATGTGGAAATGATTGGTGAAGTAGAGGCAAGAATTTTGAAAGAGATTATGTTACAGTACAGTCTGGTTAAAAACTAGCAGTTTGTTGTTTCAATAGGGAGGGATGTACTCTACAGTAGAGTTGGATGATTGCCATATCAAACATGGGGAATGTCGGCCTACGGTGAATACCAATGACCAGTATTCACCATAGGCCGATATTCCTGGTGTTTGTCCAGTATTGGTATCGGTAAAATTACCTGAAATGCCAATATCACCAAATCGATAGGCCTATATTGCCCTATATGTCATGAAAGTGCATTATTTGAGTATACTTTTTAATGTAAGGCCCAGTATTTAACCTCATCAAGATGAAACTACACCTAGTTGTGATGACCAGTGGCTTATGGTTAGTATGCAGAATGTTCATTTCCCAAACATCGGTATCAGATGGGTATCGGCTGATATTGAGAACTAAAATTTCGGTATCGGTAATATATCAGCTACCTGCAATGTCAGTACTACACTAGTGTACAGTGTGGGTAGTTTTATTGGTGAACTGCATGTAGAAGCTGCATACACCTGTACTTTGCGGTATGTAACCTATTGTATAGGCTAGTGTATCATCTGTATGTGTACAGGACTGCCTATTCCTTAACTGTTTCATCAACATTAGTTGTACATGATATTTGTTGAGCACAGTGCAAGATCTACAGACTGTCATTTTAGATGAATATGTTATTTTTGGCTTTTTTTCATTCATTTCTATGCAGAATGAGTTTTTGACCAGTTTTGACCACTTTAAAGTGGTTGCAAGACTTGCTGGTTAAACCAGGTTTCAACTGGTTAATTACCGGGGCAGTTTAAACTGCCTGGTTTGAACCATTCAACCCTGTCGCAAATTAAGACCTTGACCCAAATTGAGATCTATTTGTAGTATAATTTGGAGCAACGTTTAGAAGTAAGATAAATTTGTAGCATTTTGATCCGAAACAGCTTTATTGCATCATGTCTATCAAGATAGTATGGCCACTAATGTTCCAAGGATCTACTTGTAAATGATCATTACCAAATGAAAAGGTATTGACAAATACATACATAGATACTGACTTATATATAGCGCAAATTCCATATGATCAATGCGCTTACCAAAACAAGAAAAAATGCCAACAAAAAACTCAGTCAATAAGTCTTAAGTTGTTTTTTGAACAGTGTAACAGATTTCGATTGTCGTATGTGAGAGGGAAGAGAATATACATGTATAAACACAGGGCCAGCAATAGAAAAGGCACCATCACCTACTCGCTTTTTGGAAAGAGGTATCAGGAGTAGGGTCCCATCCATTGCAGACCTAGTAACAGGACCATATAAAGGTGAGGTTTTTTCCTGTGAAGCATACTAGAGAGATAAGTCGGTGCAAAATTATTCAAAAAAAAAATGTTGTAAAAGCAATGTTTATAGAAAAAGTAGAAAGTAGAGTGTATATAGATGATGATGAAAAACACAAATTATAATTCTTCCTTAAATTTTTACTAGAATGTTTACGCTTATTTACTTACCATGACGTGGCAGATACTGTACGTACTTGCAATGCCTAGATCAATAACCTTTGCTTATCCAGCATGTGGTAAAATAAGACACAAAGCACTGAATAACTATATAAAACTTTGTCACCCTAAACATGCAGTAGGTAATATTTGTGTGGTACAGTACATTACAAGGAAATTATCATGTTCAGACTGAATATCTGCATGTATCCTCACCCAGATATGTTTGGTTAGCATCACTGTCATTACCTCTCTTCCTTCAAAGTCAAAATACTCCATTAATCTTTCACAAACAGCCCCATCAATAACAGAATTGATCTCATTAATGTTTAGTCAGAATCCCCCTCCCCCTAGTTTACAGTAGAATTAAAAGTAATAGTTCTGATGGTTCCAAAGCTTTTATAGCAGCTGGTAATACAGACATTTTGTATACATTATGTAATACCCACCCATATGGGGAGAGGTTAGGGGTGGAGTGATGTTCCCAATTGTTCATTTCCTTGGTGTGTCAAAAGTCAGAGTTGTTCTATTCGGGTTTCGTGGTCACATCTCATATTGCAGTTGTTTCATTAGTTTGCAGTGAAGGACCGATATCGAGTGCTAGCTGAACTGAACATCAAGATTAAGTTCTGTTAATATGTTCATAAATTGCACCAACTGTTGGAACACAGTAGCCTCTAAAATTATTGCCTGGAGGTGGTCATTAATTTTGGATGCTGAAGTGTTGGCACCAGGAAAGGGCCGAGGGATTTTTCACCACCACCACCTCCTCCCACCGTGTCCGAATTGTGTATAGCTAGATTGTGATCTTTTTTGTCTTAAAAGTGGATTTCAGTGAAATAGCCTACATGTAAAGCACAAAAATTTGGAAAAATGTGTTGAATATGCTGTCTTCTGGGTGCTACTGGTACAGGTTGTATTTAATAATGTCTCCTTGTAGAACAGCCTGAGTGATGTTGTTATTCCGTCTGTACTCATACTGTCAACTACAAAGGTACAGTTTGTGTTTTTTCTCTGCTGTCCATCCATTCTACTGTAATTTTTTCTCAGGGAGTGTCACATTTTGATAAGCCTTTAGTGTTTCTTAGTGCACTGAATTCAATTCACATTATGTTAAATTGTTAAATTTGTGTTGTGATAAATCAGAAATTAATAAAATGAAAATGAATGAATTGATTACCTGCCACATTTGAGTTATGTTATCATAAGAAAATAGTGTGATTTTGATTTTGTGGCTCTGCTTAGACCTCGGCAAATGTCAGTTGAAGAAGAAAAATAATTGCTTTTATTCTACAATGTCTACAATACAGAAGAGCTATAAAGCCTGTAGCCAAGGGGGGGGGGGCAGGAAAATTTCTTCCCTCCTCTAGAAGATAAAACATTACCATTTCCTTAATACATTTTAGTGTATCTTACCCCCGGGAGCAATCCCTTCAGCACTGTACCTTCTCTGACTGCACACAAGAGCTTGCGAGGAGCTTTGCATGCAGGCCGGTGCCCCTGAGGCCACTGAGCTCAACACCTTTAGAGCTGAGCTTTGTGCTCCCCTTCCAGCCAGTGCCCTGGATTTACCTTCGAATGCCATGTGCAAATATAGCCTGACACATCATCTGGGACCCATCCAGGCCATTGTGGGCATATATGCATGCAGCTTCAAAAGTGTCCATATAGTACAGGTATTTGCAATATCGTAGCATATCAAGTTTATATTTATTGCAAAGTCAGGATGTAAACTATTTGTGGGGGTGGGGGGTGGGGAGTGGGGGTGGAGGTAGGGGTATTGAGGCTTCATGACAATCAACCCCAAATTTTGGAAGAATTAAATACAGTAGCATATACTATCCACAAAATTTTTGACAAGGAGGTTACAGTTCATGTGGAAATGAGGACACCAAACTTATCACATAAACCCCTCTTAGTGTCAAACTATCATGTTAGGAAATCAAAACATTGTTCTATTTTCATGAAATGTTATTTTTGTGTTCAGTTTATATCTCAGTCAGCCATGCATTTATTTTAAAAGTACTCATGCAAGCTTTTAGCCTAATAACAAGTCTTAATCTAGCTTTTAATGAATACATACATACATTCATACATACATACATACATACATACATACATACATACATACATACATACATACATACATACATACATACATACATACATACATACATACATACATACATACATACATACATACATACATACATACATACATACATACATACATACATACATACATACCGACTTTTATATAGCGCAAAATCCATATGATCAATGCGCTTACCAAAACAAGAAAAATCGATGCCAACAAAATATCAGTCAATTAAATAGGTAAGTCTTAAGTTGTTTTTTGAACAGTGTAACAGATTTCGAATGCCGTATATGAAAGGGCAGAGAATTCCATAACACAGGGCCAGCAATAGAAAAGGCACCATCACCTACTTGCTTTTTGGAAAGAGGTATCAGGAGTAGGGTCCCATCCATTGCAGACCTGGTAACAGGACCATATAAAGGTGAGGTTTTCCTGTGAAGCATACTAGAGAGATAAGTTGGAGCAAAGTTATTCAAACATTTGTAAACATATAAACAAAATTTAAATTGGATTCTTTCACGAATAGGTAGCCAGTGAAGGGCACGCAGAAGAGGTTTCGGACTATCTAATCTAGCTGCCGAGAAAATAAATTTAGCACAACGATTTTGCAAGGATTGAATGCGATTAAGGTCATTTGATGACGCACCATACAAAAGGGCATTGCCGTAGTCAAAGCGTGAAAGGAGAAAAGCATGGACAACAGAATGACGAGTCTCTTTATCAAGATAGCGGCCAATGCGAAATAAATTTCTAAGATGATAATTACAAGCTGAGACTAGGCTGTTAACATGTTTTGTCATTTTAAAGTTTGAATCAAATATAATACCTAGATTACGAATTTCACTGGAGGGGTTGATATGACAAGATCCAACTTCCAGTTGCAGTGAAGGAAGTTTTTGGAGACTTTGTTTTGTGCCAGCTATAAAAAACTCAGTTTTGTCATTATTTAATTTGAGCTTATTAGAATTCATCCACCACATAATGTCAGAAATACAGTCCTGCAATTTATGCAAGGCTAGTTCCGCCTCACCCGTTATGTTAGGATTGAAGGATACATAAAGCTGAGTGTCATCAGCATAAGAGTGAAAATTGACATTATGGTTTTGCATTATGCTACACATTGGTTGAGTGTACATTACATACAAAAGAGGCCCCAAAACTGAACCTTGTGGTACCCCACATAACAACCTACTTTGATCAGAAGAGACACCATTAATGTTCACATAACATGTTCTGCTTTTCAAATAACTTGTGAACCACCGAAGTACATTTCCAGTATAAATACCAAAGTTATCATGAAGACAGTGTAGTAGCAAATTATGATCAACTGTATCGAATGCTGCAGACAGGTCAAGAATTAAGGGCCAAGAAAACTACCTCCCCCCTGTCTACAGCATTCAACACATCAGACTTAACCTTTAGCAATGCAGTTTCAGTGCTACAGTTTGACTTATAAGCTGACTGGTACATGTCATCCAAGTTATTCGCTTGAATATGAATCTTAAGTTGCATTGCAACAACTTTCTCCAAAACCTTGGACAAAAACAATATATTAGACACAGGTCTGTAATTCTTAAGAATATTGCGATCAAGAGATGATTTGTTGAGTACAGGGGATATAACAGCGCTACCAAGCAATTTTGGGAAAATACCGGATTCCAGTGATTCATTAATAATACGTGAGAAGATTGGTAGAAAAACATCAATGGTGTCCCGCAACAACCACGTTGTTGAAGGTGGGGTAAGTCATAAAATTTGCACAACAAAGTTATAAGTGCCAAATTCAACTTATTTTTTACAAAATCGGAAAGTTTTATTGCCATGGGACATATTTCATAGCTGTTGTGGAGTTAAAAGTGGTAACAAAATAAAAATGTAGACTGACCATGCTGTTAAAATTATGGCTGCTGCCTTTCAGACGTTTCCATTTTGCTGTTGGATATTAAATACTAAACCTTTCAAAACACAATGTTGGGGAATCAGAAACAGTGCGGTTATGCAGTCATCTCCATGAGTCTCGTTTCAAAAGTTTAGGGGTAGAGGTTGGCAAATAAAAAGCACATAGCATATAGGTGGGAGACTTTGTATTAACATGACTTAGTCCTACCCTAGTGTTACCATCAGTTTTTTACTCCACAATGCCTGTATGGCTATGCATGCTAACTAGTATGACATCACACTTTAACAAATCCTATATAGCTGACATTAAAAGTGAACCAATTGAGGATGAGGGCGAAGGATTTTGGTTTGATTTCATAATATATGGCATTTGCCACAAAGTAAATGCACTTTTCATTCAGGAAATAAGTTCAGCTCACAGAGAGCCATGAATATAACAACTGATACTCTTATGTACTTTTTTACTGTCATTCTAGTATTGTGTAGGTTCACTTTTGTGTAATTACCTTCATTTACCTTTTGTTCTTTAATTGTACATGTACATACGTTTTCACATTTTATACTTCTTAATTGTAAACTATGTTGAGGGCCTCATGTAAGATTAGCATTTTTGTAATTGCTAAATGAGTTTTACCCTTGAAAGTTGAAAAAAAAAAGATTACCTGAATTTTTCTTTTTTATTTTAGGTCTTTTTTATATTATACACTGCAGGAAGTACTTACACCTTTACAGAATTATCTTCTTGGTCTATAAATTACTGCATGGATAGTGCATTTACCCGAGCTAGGTCTAGTAGCTGGGGTATCGTACTTTAACAGGCTAAAGCTGGCAGAGGACTCATATTCATTGTCTGCAATTGTCCAACATTTGCCAGGATAATTAGGTTCAGGTACTAAATTGTCCAGAATCACTTAACAGTTTTCTCCTCATTTTACTTCTTATTCATGCGTGCATGCATGTAAACTGCCCCAATTCTGGATGAATTTGAAGAAAATTTGGCAACAAGTGTAAGGCCTGCAGTCTGTGAAAATGTGAAGTGAATTTAGGCAAAGAAAAGGCAGGCAGTGGTGCTGGCAATGGGTGGGGGCCATGTGCCCCCAAATGCATGATTTCCAAAAATTTTCCCTAAAAATTTTAAAATGAACTCCATGGCATTTAAGCTGTAGATTCCTGTAAAGGGGTGGGGTGAGGTGTGTTTCTGACTGAGTGATAAATCTATTTTGATTATCTTTTATCACAAGTTGTTCTCAAAACTATAAAAATTCGCAAATCCTTCTCAAAGTACCAAAAGTTTTGTGTGCTCTGCATGCTGAATAGAAAATTGAAAGAAAGTTGATTCATGAAGTGATCGCTATATGTTGGAACCCTATTCAATGGGTTTCAGCTGGAAACTGCATTGCATTTGCTCACACACACATTCTTATGAATGGTGGAAATCAAGGTAATTGTCTAAAATGAGTGTATGCACTCAAAATGATATGGAAAACACTATCTAAACACAGTAAGTGGTATTAGAATAGCAACTGTAGTATCAGTTCAACCAAGTAATACCTCAGTTGGCAATTTTACCTCATTTGGTAGGTGTGCAGGTCCATACACACCCTCGTTTTCCACCATGCAACACTACACCCAATTGTATATATCTTTTGACAAAAACGACATTCAAGCTGCCTTTCAGACAATGGAAGCCTGTATACGTGATGTGAACAAATGGCTCACCATTCATCAGCTGAAGCTTAATTGTGATAAGACAGAGTGCATTGTTTTTCGATCAAAATTTTCAACTATACTAACCCTATCTTTCCTCCATTTGTCGTGGGTGATGACCTTATATATGCTTCAGAAAATATGAAAAACCTAGGTGCGGTCTTTGATCAAAATCTGACGATGGATAAACATGTTGAAACCTTTTGTCGTGCTGCCAACTGGCAGTTAAGGAACATCAGCCTTCGGCGGAAATATCTTGATGATAAAACTTGTGAAATGCTTGTTCATGCTTTTGTCACTTCCAGGCTTGATTTTCTCAACTCTTTGCTTTATGGCCTGTCAGATTTATCCATAAAGAAACTTCAGAAAATTCAAAACTCTGCAGCACGTATAGTTAAAAGGAAGAAAAGACTGCAATGCAACTCCTCTCTTAAAAGAACTGGCACGAATCAAATTTAAAATACTCCTGCTCACTTTCCGTGCTAAACATTTGGAACAACCATATCTCTCAGCTACTGGCTCCCTATGCTCCTCCTCATGATCTTCGTTCCTCTGACAAGGCCTACCTGTCTCTTCCAAATCCACGGCTAAAAGCTTATGGATGTCGATGTTTTGCTTACTCTGCTCCTTATTTGTGGAACCAGTTACCTGTCCATATTCGTTTTTCAGGCTTCAGAGTGATCCTATATTTCCTGTAATTTCCTGTAAATTTCAAAAAATCCTATATTTCCTATATTTGTATGATTTTAGGCTTGTTTTCCTATATTCTCCTATATTTTTGTGATCTTGTCAAAAACCTTTTTTCTTTTATATGGTGTTGTGGGGTGAAAATTTCAGATGGATTCTTTTTCCAAGATAGTTTTGTAGACTCAGAGTGTCTTAGACTCAGAGTGGCTTATTCAGACAGGTAGCAGGGTATAGATGCCAAGTATCTTAATTAGATGCAAGTACACAATGGTCAATTATAGAATTCAGTAATATTCTCATATGAAACAGCATTGGGCACTAATGAGCACTTATTTCATCCCCCATAAATGTTCCACTCTCACGACTGTGATTTTAAGTACTCTATGATTTCATCTCTTTGAAGGAATTTTAGTGGTATTGTAAAGGGGTGGATTAGAGCCTTTTGCCTGGCATCCCCAGTAGTCATGCAGTCTCCCACATTTTAAAACCCTTACCTATGCTTTGTATGCACAGA
Organism: Holothuria leucospilota; assembly: GCA_029531755.1. Taxonomy (NCBI): domain Eukaryota; kingdom Metazoa; phylum Echinodermata; class Holothuroidea; order Aspidochirotida; family Holothuriidae; genus Holothuria; species Holothuria leucospilota. Next base: position 55,289,023 of record CM055966.1, on the reverse strand, counting down.
TAGCTGGTCTGCGACATAACTGATTCTTTCATTCAAAATATTTTAGTACAATGGTTGGAAATACCAATATTTCGTGTCATCTGCCATCTTTCCTCAAATTTTGTTAACCATTAGATCAGTTGATTGTCCAAGTGTTGTACAATTCCCACTAAAGAATAAGAACTTAGTGCTTTGAGAAAATTAAGAATCTCACTGTAATGTTTACAAGTTTACAATGTGCAGATCTCTATTAAGGAGGTTTCCCGTAACTCCACTAAAAGCTCTGTGGTAGGTCTCTGAATGCCACATCAATTTGTCCAACAGACCAAAGTGGAAAATCTAATCCATGTATGGGTCTGGTGGTCCTTTGCCCATCATTGGCGACAAGTAGAGGCACTTGCCAAGTTGCCCTTTCCCTAATTTTGTCATGTAATTTCCTCAATTGAGGTTTTAGATGTTAAGTATGTTAATGCACAGGCAGTTTTGCACACTGTAGGCATCTTGACATATGTGGACAACACTGTTCTGCCAAGTTGTACAGATTCAAGTGAGCGGTGATATTTTTAGGTTGAGGGACCATGGGCCTTGCCCCGACTTTCCTTCCCTAATGCTGATTTTTTTTTCTTTTAATTTAGTAACCTAAAATCTGATTTTGAAAAAAAATTTTACTTCAAAAAGATAACATATTTAGCACCAGATTGCATGTAAGTACACCCAATCATTCAAAAAATTTTCCAAAGGGGAGGGGGACATCCCCTCCCCTTAGACCCCTCCCCATGTTGGTAATCACAGAATAAACTGCATGGCCCAAATGAGGAAGTTCTGGCTATGCTACTGGGAAAGTGAGTTGGGAGGTATTCATAGCAACCATACAGTTGTCATAGGCCTGTGATCTTGGTCTGACTATCATCACCCATGTGTCACACTTTATATCAAGATTGACTAGCAATACAGTGTATAGTTAATAGCGAAATGTTGTATTGAGAGACCATTTCCTGTTATTTAAGCAGCAAAAAATTCAAAAATTTCCTCACCTCAACCCCATTATTATTGGAGCTGAGGTGAATTCTGTCTGTGTACTTTAGGACATAAGCAACAGTTTATTGTCCACATTAACTACAGCTACCCATCCATTCAAAGCACCATCATGGTCACATTCTGTGTTCTCACCTTCTGATGTTGCAAATTTTGGTGCCTTTTTGGTATGCACAAATAATCAGATTTATGGATACTTTATTCCAGGGTCAAAATATGCAAATGCACCACCTTCAGGGGATTTACTCTTTCCCTTCCACCAGAATATTTAGGTGGTTTTTGATTCCTTGCCGTAGGCAGGCAAGGAATCTATGCGATGGTGATGTCGTGTGTGTGTGTGTATGTGTGTGTGTGAACTTGTCTTCCTATCAGACTGAGGACCTGAACAATGGATTTCAGGTCCTCTGAAGGAAATTCAATAGATTTGTCAAGTCCTCAAAAGTTTGAACAATAGAGAGTCTATTGTCAAGGTTAGGGTTAAGGAAGTAAACACAAAGGAAATAACAATGAGGTCCTCGGATTGAATGTAAAATCGACTTGTGTGTGTGTGTGTGTATGTGTGTTTGTGACGCTGCTTGTAATCGCGATATCTAAAGATAGGATTGACCGACACTTTTCATATTTAATATATTGATTTGTCATGTTGAGAGGAAGGACCCTATTGTTTCTGGAGGAGGTCGAAGGTCATCGGAGGTCACCAGAGGTCAAAAACCGAAAACCTTGTAATCGCGTTATCTCGAGATAGGGATGGCCGACACTTTTCATATTTGGTATATAGATTTGTCATGTTGAGAGGAAGAACCCTATTGTTTTTGGTAGAGGTCAAAGGTCATCTGAGGTCACCATAGGTTAAACTGCGAAAACCTCGTAAATGGCTTGTAATCGCGCTATCTCGAGTTAGCGATGACTGACACTTTTCATATTTGGTATATAGATTTGACATGTTGAGAGGAAGAACCCTATTGTTTTTGGTGAAGGTCAAAGGTCATTTGAGGTCACCGGAGGTAAAAAGCCGAAAAGCTCATAATCGCAATATCTCAAGATAGGAATGACGGACACTTTTCATATTTGATATGTAGGTTTGTCATCTTGAGAGAAAGAATCCTATTGTTTTTGGTGGAGGTCAAAGGTCATTTGAGGTCACCAGAGGTTAAAGACCGAAAACCTTGAAACCATGATATCTCAAGATAAGAGTGGTCCGTATGGATTTGTCATCTTGAGAGGAAGAACCGTATTGTTTTTGGTAGAGGTCACAGGTCATCTGAGGTCACCAGAGGTCAAAAACCAAAAAACCTTATAATCGTAATATCTCGAGATAGGGATGACCGACAATTTTCATATCTGATATATAGATTTGTCATGTTGAGAGGAAGGGGCCTATTGTTTTTGGTGAAGGTCAAAGGTCACTTGGGGTCACCAGAGTTAAAAAGCAAAAAAGCTCATTAATCACGATATCTCAAGATAGGAATGACAGACACTTTTCATATTTGGTATATAGACTTGTCATGTTGAGAGAAAGAATCCTATTGTTTTTGATAGAGGTCAAAGGTCATTTGAGTTCACTAGAGGTCAAAGACCGAAAACCTTGAAATCGCCATATGTCAAGATGGGAATGGTCTATATCGATTTGTCATGTTGAGAGGAAGAATCCTGCTGTTTTTGGTAGAGGTCAAAGGTCATCTGAGGTCACCAGAGGTTAAACTGCAAAAACCTCGTAAACGGCTTGTAAACATGATATCTCCAGATAGCAATGACCGACACTTTTCTTATTTGGTACATAGATTTGTCATGTTGACAGGAAGAAGCCTTTTGTTTTTCGTGAAGGTCAAAGGTCATTTGAGGTCACTGGAGGTAAAAAGCTGAAAAGCTCGTAATCACAATATCTCAAGATAGGAATGAGCGACACTTTTTATATGTGGTATATAGATTTGTCATGATGTAAGGAAAACCCTATTGTTTTTGGTAGAGGTCAAAGGTCATCTTGGGTTACCAAAGGTCAAAAAGCAAAATTTCCCAAGAATTCCCAAGATTGTAATCTGGCATCACTGGGGTCAAAAAGCAAAATTTCCCAAAAATTCCCAAGATAGTTGTATGGGTTCACCAGAGGTCAAAAAGCAAAATATCCCAAGAATTCCCAAGATTGTAATCTGGCATCACTGGGGTCAAAAATCAACATTTCCCAAGAATTCCCAAGATCATCATCTGGAGTTATCAGAGGCCAAAAAGCAAAAGCAAAATTTCCCAAGAATTCCCAAGATTGTTATATGGGGTCACCAGAGGTCAAAAAGCAAAATATCCCAAGAATTCCCAAGATCATGATATGGGGTCACCAGAGGTCAAAAAGTGAAATTTCCCAAGAATTCCCAAGATAGTCATCAGGAGTCACCAGAGGTCAAACAGCAAAATATCCCAAGTATTCCTAAGATTGTCATCTAGGGTCACCAGAGGTCAAAAAGCAAAATTTTCCAAGAATTTTCAAGATCCAAGATCCCTTGGAGTTGAATCCCTTTCAAGACACTTCAGATTTTCTTTTTTGTTGTATTTGGTGGGGTTCAAAGGTCATGTGAGGTCAGCAGAGGTCAAATTGTTAAAACATAAAATGATGTAGTCAAGAAAGATAAATTTGAGGGATAAACCTCAGTGCAACAAAGCATCCCCATTCGGCAAGGAATCACTAAGCCTTTGGGCTTTCTGGTCTTAATTCCATGTTGATGGTAGAACCACACTTTTCTGCCACATAGCCCATACATGTGATACAGTTTATCACATTTGTATCATTTAAACGGTATAGTTCATTAGTTTCCTAAGGTACCATGTTTTCCTCATCCACAACTTTGAGGAATTTTGAAGATAATTAGAACCACTAATATGTGACATTCCTATATTTACTCTCTATTTTCCTGGAAAAATCCTATAAAACCCTATATATTCATCAGTATCCTTCCTATAAAACCTCCTATATTTCTGTGATGGACCACTTTGAAGCCTGGTTTTTGCACAGAACTCTCTGTATTTAAAAGTTATTTAAAGACTCGTATCTTTACTTGTTCCTTTGATTGTAATTGAGTCATTCGTATTTGTTAAGCACCTAGCCCAGGTAGACTTTGGTCCTGATTTGGTGCTATATAAGTTCAATGTGTTATTATTATTATCACCTTTCACACATACACGCACACCTACCAACTGATCACAGCAGAAACGAGGTAGTTACTCTAATGGACTTGAGAACACATCCAGGTACAGTAAATGGTCTAAATATAGCAACTGCACCATTATTCTAACCGAGGATTCCTCGATTGGCGGTAGTACCTCATTTGAATAGTGTGTAACCTGATGAATTACTCCATTTTCTACCATTTGCCAATGCTACAGTGTCTCCGAGTGTCTACCATAAGTGTAAACCTACAGTAGGTGAAGGGCATGGTCTCCCCCTTCCCCTTAAAAAGTAAAATAATATCCACAGAATTCCTACAAGAAAATGTTGTGGGAAGTAGGTGGGTATATTTGTGCATGTGGGAAATGAAAGAGGCGATCCCCATATGGGAAATCAGAAATTCCCACATGCATTATAGCATCTTCCCATATGGGAAAAGGAAGCCACTTCCCATAAAGGAAGATCTTCCCTGCATGAGAAAATTTGCCTTTTTACTCTGTATACATAGCAGGGAGGACCTGCAAAGATGATGGAAGAAGAGGGGATCACTTATAAAATAGCTCTACCATTGACCCACTGGAACTAAGGATACCCCGAAGTTTACCTACCACAATACAGACTTAACTTTTCTTGTTACTCAAAACGAAGATAAAATACAAGGTAAAAGTTAAACTTCACATATTTTATTTCCTGCATTGCCATACTCTGACTCAAGCTGAATACAGTCAAAGAGTGTTTATAAAACTATATGCAAAGTTCAAAAACTTTCAAAAGCCGAATTTTGCTGGTGATAGGTACTGTTTGAATGGCAAGGTGAGATAACTCATCAAAGGATGAAAAGAATATGGAACTCTTTTCATGGGCTTACACAACAAGGCAAGCTTAATTTACCATCAAAAAAGTCTAAAAAACTTGCAGCCTAATTTATTACACTTGTAAATAAAATAAATTCAGTTTCCTTTTTAAACATGCCTTCCTCTCATCCTTGATTTTCTCTGAGGTTTTCATCGTGATGTAGGATAGGTTTGCATCTAGAAAGGCTGCTATGACATTCTGTGGGAAGATACAAGGTACAAGAATGTACAGACAGTAGTTTTATTGACATCTGAATATTAGAAGGATGCATGCAGACAATTTAAACAGTGGCACACCAAACATGATAATGGCAGGTCAAAAGAGTCTACTGAATGATAAATTAGTTTGCAGAGTGATGCTCAGGAGAATTTGCCAATCCTTCCATCAAATTAGCTTATAACAAAATTTACACTGTTCACATATAGACCGTTGATTCAAGGTTGCAAGCTGTCCTGTAAATTTCCTTTTATATTTTTAGTGATGCAAATAGTTTTGTTCTGTAAACCCAAGTTACCAGTGTACTGTATTTTCCATTTGAAAAAAAAAAGAAAAACAAAAGGCAGCAAACATACAGCTTTTGCCCCTGTCTATTTGCCACAGTTTGATTTTTTGTATGATGCGCGCATGCCGAAATACTTTTGGGGCAGATCTGGGGCAGATTAAAATATAAATTTTTTAAACCAAAAAGACAGTTTCTATTGGATCTGATCATCAACCTTTTCTTTTACAGTCCATTTATTTAGCATCCTTACTCGTAAGCATAGAGATCAGGCGTAGTGCAGGGTGGGGCAGGGGGGCATGGCTCCCTACTGGGGAAGGCTAGCCCCCGTCAGGGAAATTTTCCAATTTGGTCAGGGAGCTTAATCCGTACTTGATATAATATGTAAAGCCAACAACCTTCTTATCATCCAGACGACCTGCTTGATTTTGCTCATAGAAAGGGTAGATTCTTTTATAAAGAAGAAACCAAATTTTTCCAAATTTTCTTCAGTAACACCCCCAAATAATCAAGTTTTCCCAAAAGAAGGTCAAATTTTTTTCAGCATGCTTCACATGCCAGAATTTTATGTTTGTCATCCATTTGGCAACTCATCACCTTTGTCAGGGCATGGGGTTTGCTGACTCCCATCAAAAAGCTCGGCCCCCTGTCGGGCAAATCCTTATGCCACAACTGATAGGGATTGGTTTATACAGTCGTGGCATCTTTACTTGTTCCTTTGATTGTAATTGAGTCATTCGTATTTGTTAAGCACCTAGCCCAGGTAGACTTTGGTCCTGATTTGGTGCTATATAAGTTCAATGTATTATTATTATTATCACCTTTCACACATACACGCACACCTACCAACTGATCACAGCAGAAACGAGGTAGTTACTCTAATGGACTTGAGAACACATCCAGGTACAGTAAATGGTCTAAATATAGCAACTGCACCATTATTCTAACCGAGGATTCCTCGATTGGCGGTAGTACCTCATTTGAATAGTGTGTAACCTGATGAATTACTCCATTTTCTACCATTTGCCAATGCTACAGTGTCTCCGAGTGTCTACCATAAGTGTAAACCTACAGTAGGTGAAGGGCATGGTCTCCCCCTTCCCCTTAAAAAGTAAAATAATATCCACAGAATTCCTACAAGAAAATGTTGTGGGAAGTAGGTGGGTATATTTGTGCATGTGGGAAATGAAAGAGGCGATCCCCATATGGGAAATCAGAAATTCCCACATGCATTATAGCATCTTCCCATATGGGAAAAGGAAGCCACTTCCCATAAAGGAAGATCTTCCCTGCATGAGAAAATTTGCCTTTTTACTCTGTATACATAGCAGGGAGGACCTGCAAAGATGATGGAAGAAGAGGGGATCACTTATAAAATAGCTCTACCATTGACCCACTGGAACTAAGGATACCCCGAAGTTTACCTACCACAATACAGACTTAACTTTTCTTGTTACTCAAAACGAAGATAAAATACAAGGTAAAAGTTAAACTTCACATATTTTATTTCCTGCATTGCCATACTCTGACTCAAGCTGAATACAGTCAAAGAGTGTTTATAAAACTATATGCAAAGTTCAAAAACTTTCAAAAGCCGAATTTTGCTGGTGATAGGTACTGTTTGAATGGCAAGGTGAGATAACTCATCAAAGGATGAAAAGAATATGGAACTCTTTTCATGGGCTTACACAACAAGGCAAGCTTAATTTACCATCAAAAAAGTCTAAAAAACTTGCAGCCTAATTTATTACACTTGTAAATAAAATAAATTCAGTTTCCTTTTTAAACATGCCTTCCTCTCATCCTTGATTTTCTCTGAGGTTTTCATCGTGATGTAGGATAGGTTTGCATCTAGAAAGGCTGCTATGACATTCTGTGGGAAGATACAAGGTACAAGAATGTACAGACAGTAGTTTTATTGACATCTGAATATTAGAAGGATGCATGCAGACAATTTAAACAGTGGCACACCAAACATGATAATGGCAGGTCAAAAGAGTCTACTGAATGATAAATTAGTTTGCAGAGTGATGCTCAGGAGAATTTGCCAATCCTTCCATCAAATTAGCTTATAACAAAATTTACACTGTTCACATATAGACCGTTGATTCAAGGTTGCAAGCTGTCCTGTAAATTTCCTTTTATATTTTTAGTGATGCAAATAGTTTTGTTCTGTAAACCCAAGTTACCAGTGTACTGTATTTTCCATTTGAAAAAAAAAAGAAAAACAAAAGGCAGCAAACATACAGCTTTTGCCCCTGTCTATTTGCCACAGTTTGATTTTTTGTATGATGCGCGCATGCCGAAATACTTTTGGGGCAGATCTGGGGCAGATTAAAATATAAATTTTTTAAACCAAAAAGACAGTTTCTATTGGATCTGATCATCAACCTTTTCTTTTACAGTCCATTTATTTAGCATCCTTACTCGTAAGCATAGGGATCAGGCGTAGTGCAGGGTGGGGCAGGGGGGCATGGCTCCCTACTGGGGAAGGCTAGCCCCCGTCAGGGAAATTTTCCAATTTGGTCAGGGAGCTTAATCCGTACTTGATATAATATGTAAAGCCAACAACCTTCTTATCATCCAGACGACCTGCTTGATTTTGCTCATAGAAAGGGTAGATTCTTTTATAAAGAAGAAACCAAATTTTTCCAAATTTTCTTCAGTAACACCCCCAAATAATCAAGTTTTCCCAAAAGAAGGTCAAATTTTTTTCAGCATGCTTCACATGCCAGAATTTTATGTTTGTCATCCATTTGGCAACTCATCACCTTTGTCAGGGCATGGGGTTTGCTGACTCCCATCAAAAAGCTCGGCCCCCTGTCGGGCAAATCCTTATGCCACAACTGATAGGGATTGGTTTATACAGTCGTGGCATCTTCTCTATTGTTCTCTAAATTTTCAAAATGCAGTTAAAACAAAATCTTTCTAACATGTTGGCAGAAGATCAACAGGGGGCTGCCGTTGGACTCCATGTAGGGTCCAGGGACATTGACCGGTGGTGCCTAGAGAGCGAAACCCCAGGAGATCCTGGAATAAGTTTATAAGTGTGAACATTAGAATGAAGCATTTGACTACCTTCATATCACATCAATGTGGGCAAAACGACCTCAGAAGCCACAGGTTGACAATTTTGTGTGATATAATGCTCCAACTAGGGACCGCACAATTCGATGCATGCATGGGGTTGTGGAAGGGTACTGTAGGGTGAATGATGATTGAGGTAGCATTGGCCTCTGGAACAAGAATTTCACACAAGCTGTCATACTGGTAGAAGGCAAATTAGAGAACATATGTATCTGCGATGTGTGTGCCTGGAGTTGGGCCCGATTCACTTCAGTTGAATAATGATGGGCCCCTGAAGACACTAGTACTAGTGCACAAGCTTACACCGGTTTCCTATAGTCCTTTTCATGGGATGTGTGAGGAGTTCTTCTATACTTGAGGTTAGTGTGGCAGGGAAAATGGAAAATGGGATTTTAAGACATTTCAGAATTCAGTAGTGGAACTGACAATTTTTTAACGAACATTAAGGAAGGTCGGGCCGCTTTTCTATTGAGTTGAATAAGAGTGGACCCCTGATGTGCCAGATCAGGTGATTTACAAAGTCAGCATCTTTTGAGAAAGCTTTGGGGGTCTTGGTCTGAGAAGGGAGTTGAGGGAACGGCCGCCTCCCCCACTAGTTACGACACCGTGAGGGAGCGGAGTGCTTCGTAGCAGACATTTATTTTTGCGTTGTCCCTCAATTTGATACTGCAAGTTACAAAAACACTCATGGTCGCGAAGCATCGCGGACAGGGCCTACAGGTCCTCCTCCATGGAAAATTTTGAAATAAAAAATTGTTAGATGCAATTTTCTGGCTTTGCTTGTATTGAAAACTGCAGGAGTTGATGAACATTTTTGCACTGTTCATGTTTTACTTGTGAAATGTTTCATTTCTTAGCTTATTAGCATAAAAAGATGGGGAAATTTGTTTCATGACTGCTAATAATACAACAGCATTGGAAATTGTTCATGCCCATCAAGCTCTCTGCTTCTTCAGGCCCTGCACTCCCAACACAGGTACGTTAAATTCCATACATAAAGAAAAGGAAAGAGGTGGGAAGCATTTCATTCCATATGAGGAATTGCAGGCTTCCATACTAGAACAGGAATCCCTATATTGGAAGCAAAAGACCAATGGTGGAAACAGTATTCCCATTGGGGGAATATAAGATTTCCAAATGGCGACAGCAAATCCTACATGGGAAGTAACTAGAGGACCCAATGTGGCAAGCAGTCAGTCCCATAGGGGGAAGAAACCCATATGGAAAGTGAAACTCCCATATAGGATTTGTTAACTTCTAGCTGATATGTAGCAAACTGAACAGCACTTCCAGTAGGAATCCTATAGGAAGTTTGCTTTTTCCTACAGGGAACCTGGAAATTTTATAAAAGGGCCCCTACAAAAAATCCTAACAGTACCCTCCCACCTCTCACCCCCTCTGCAAACACACACAAATCCCCTGAAAAGGGGTTTTGTGCAGTTAGTATACTGTGCATTTTTAGCTGATATTCATCCTCCTTTTATCATAGTTTTTATTACATTTTATTGGTCTACCAAATTATCTAAAAGCTATTGATTCTCAGTAGAAACATGAGTGCACATTTCCTCAATATACTAATCAATTATTGGTTTCTGCAACGTCTTCAGAATGAAGGAAATGAAGGAACCTTCCAAGTTTTTAGGGAAATGAAAATTCACCTCTTGGAAGTCTTTTTGCCTTGAGTTAATTGTAAACTAACTGTTACACACCTGAATCTGGTAAAACGTTCTCATTGTACCAGATTTTACATGTTTTAATTGTCTTGTGTACATGAAAGGTGCCAACATGAGTATCTCATTGCTTATCTGAGTTTCAGCATTGTTGAAGCTCAGGTTAAAGATATATTGAAACACTACACTGTGTATGTATAGAAAGTACATGAAGAGATATGGATAGCAAAAGGAGTAGAGGAAGGCAACAAAAAAGGAAGAAGTCATAAACAGCTTTGTTAGGTTAATTGGCAGGGAATCTTTCTTGTGAATAAATTCAGAAGTGAACTTTGTTCTAAAATGCATAAACATGGAATGAAAGACTGAGAAATGCTTGTCTCTCTGATATGACATTGAGCTATGCATTTAAAGATAACTGAAGACTTACTCTGTCATAATTTTTTTTAACAAAATAGAACCAATTTACCTAAAATTGACTAGGTTAAAAAAATGGAGGTTGAACCATTTTTTAGGTTTAATTAGTGGGGATTTGAATTCCTTCTTTATCCGTGGCCTAAAAATCCCAACATATCAGCCCACCCATCCAATTGAAGAAACACTATGCAGTTTTCAAATTCACTGCAGAGGACTGGGTTATAATTTGTCACTTGATAGTATAATTAACTACCATAAGTACTGTGCTGCCAGTTGTAGGATTCACCTCTGTGAATGCATAAAGTTGACCCAGCCCACTGTATGATTGTTAATACATCATGATCTGATCTAATACTGACCAACTGTACCAGCCTATACGTATAGTGCATCCTGCATGCTTTATTATGTACTGTTATTGTACTGTGACTTAGTTATAATCTTGGATATTAGCAGTTCTTAATCAATGTGTGCATGTGCGGTGTTTATTGGTCCTATAAACGTTACGAACTCTGGTAGATATTTGTAAATTCCACTGTTTTTAGGCAATTACAAAGCTCAGTTGGTATATCCTTATGGGCAGAGAAGAATATGTTAATGGTTTATGGTGCCTACAAATGGCTCCTTGTAAAAAATTCAGGATTGAGACAAAGACATGCCAAGACACTCTTGATAAAACGCTATCAGTGAATCCGCATCCCAAGCCACTGTTTTCTCAACTGGGAGGACCTGCATAAGGATTTTCTCTGCCTATATTTAGTGATTCCACTCGAGTCCCGACTTTTTGGCCAAAAAGTTGGGGCATCAAATTCAAACCTGACTTCCGCTTTCAGTCCTCTAATGTCCATACTCCCAGTGAAGGTTTCAGCCCTGAAGCATTGTCAACTCTCTCAAAAATTACGCAAGGTGTGATGCACACACAGTACGTGCCCTGTATTGTCTGTGGAAGTGAGCTGCGAATCCTGTGAGGACTTTTACACGTACGTTCAGTTTAGCTTAGCTTTGTTCTCTCAACAAGTATCAGGAATTATTACTGCTATGGTCTGATCGACTTAAAAAGTATTGGGTATATCCCATTTTTGATAATTACACTTCGCCATAATATACACTTTATCAGTACACTTACTTAACGTGACAGGGCATTGAGCTCTGCTCAGAAATGGAGCTGCAAATGAGCTAGCCTAGCTGTATTTTTCCACACATATATCTACTGTGACAATGAACTGCACATAGGAAATAACCTTCACTTTCGCAGTGCAGATTTGATTAATCGTTGCTTCAACCATTTACACAGTAAGGAGCATGGGCACAGATTAAAACTTTTTAGCAGGCTAGTAGCTACTGCCTTACCTTCTTAGCTGACTGTAGGAGCAGCAGATATCCTGCTAATTAAGTCACGTACAAAACAGGGTCTGCAGCAAATGTAAAGCCAGATCTGCCAGTAGCTAAATCTGGGCTATTGTATGAGTGCTGAGCATGCAAGGAAGTATTGTTTACAATGGAGCCACCGGACCAGATAATTTGACAGGGATGGAGATGCTCGCCTCTAGTGATACGTAGCTGGTTAAGTGTCAGTTCCTCTGGTTTAAGGTCATATGATGAAACTTCATACGAACAGAATTTAGATAGGGCTCCAAATCTTGTGATGTGAATGATGTTTCAGATCACCATCCTTGGGACTCGGTCTAAGGAGAGGGGTGTAGCTCTTACACCCCTCCTTTTTGGAAAATCTTAATTTTGAGGGTCCTTAGATGCAACTTGGTGCAGCATATTGTACATATTTAAGGAAAAGTGCAACAAAGTTTTGACATTTGTTGCAGAGGGACAAATAAGGGGTTTTCGTCCTTGAATTTGGGGGGGGGGAGAGGGGTGTGTCTATGTCCTTAGCAGATTGGATGCCTGTTGGTTTGGTAGCAATTAGATCCAATGTAGGTGAGTGCACAGTGAAGCCTGCAGCTTTACCTGTTACACATGGCTATGTGTGTAACAATTGTACACTGGAAGTATCTGTCCCATTGGTCTAAATTGTCAGTCAGTATTCACATTGCCAAGTATTTTGCAAGATCTTGTCTGTTTGTCCAAGGGGTAGTGTTGCTTGTCAATAATGAGGAAGTAAAATATTGAAGTGAAATATGATTCCTTTTTAGTACAAAGTGCATAATCACATGTGGTTTTTGGAGAGTATACTATTTGTTACATTGAAACTTGGTTTTATCAGTTTCAGTACATAAAAGAAGTTAATAAGGACGGTAATGCAAGTTGCGTACAGCATTTACAAGCTTTTTTTTTTACAAGGAAATACATGTACAATGCCTTGTCACTTTTAACTGTTATGTTGAGCACTCACCAGCATGAACTTGATTGAAGGCATAAGTTCTAGTAGCAAATGCTATGTTTGCTCTGTAGGAGTTGTATTTGTAATCATTAAATGCTCTTTAAAGTAAAATTATTTTTTGTTAATTTATTCCTTCAACTGACTTTTTCCCTTTTCAGATATTTCACCTGAAACAACGAACCTTACATTTGGAGAGTTTTTGAGTCCTGATATTCTTGTGACAATTACTGTAAGAACTTATCATCTGTCATGTATTTGACTGTGATATTGGCAGTGTTATTTCACAGTTGTAGTGCAGAAGGTAAGCAATTTGTAAGTTGAAACATTTTTCTATGCTTAAGGAAGTACTATTATTAAAAAAAATTGTGATGTGAAGGATAAAAATAATGAAGCATTGTATAATAAATTAGCTATTTTCCAAGGTAATTATGCAAAGGAGTTAGTCTAATTTCTAGGTTAGTTAGATGAGGTTTTAAGGCTCAGCTTCTAACCAATTGGTTTATGTCGGGCCGGCCACAGTATTTTTTCAAGTTGTGGCTCACTGGGTTGTTTTCCCTACTCCATTGCTTATGCTGAGCACTAAGCACAGTGGCAGTAGGTTCTATTTTAAAGTCTTCGGTATGACCCGGCCAGGAGTCAAACCCCAGACCTTCCAGCTGCAAGTCGGATGCTCTAACCACTTGACTATGCAGGCGGTAAAGAAACCATCAACATGCAGCAAGTTTCGATCACATTGCAATTGGGCACTGTTATCGGATTGAAGGACTACCATGCAGCTAATTTAAATATTGACCCTGAATGTTGCAGATTGTTGTTGCAACCTCTACTCTATACACACCGGCTGCTTGGTTATATTGAATGTGACCATGCATTTATTTTAATGGCAACCCATCTGGAAGGTACATCAGATGATGAACCAGGGTCAGTTTTAGTGGGTGGTTTCCATTAATTAACAATTGCTAGTTTAATTGTGACTGTTTATGTTGTCAGTGTCTGCAGTGTCCAAGTATTAACAGCACTATTGTGAGTGCATGTTTGATACGTCATGAGCTAGTGGTGAGCACATATTAGACTTGCTGATGTGCAGGATATCCCAGTGTAGGGATCCTGGTCATACAAGGTAATTATATTTGAAAACCCCTTTGAGAAAAACATGCAATTACTTTTAATGGGAGACAAGGATATCTGCATGAGCTGCAGCGGAGGCTGAAGTTTGGAATTTACCATTTTGACGATTATAGATTGAAAGAATATTAATTTTAATGTTCAGCCTATGTGGCTGTGTAAGTGAGTAGATAAATTTATTTTCAGGTAGAGTTCAAAAGTCCTTTGCAAAATGAAGTATTTTCAAAAAGAATACCTGTACGAAAATGTAAGGCTGACATTGAGGTGATTCGGGCCCGACATTGAGACTGACACTGATTTTCGGCCCGTACGTTTGAAATCGTGGGGCTAACTTTTCCAATGTATGGTCCGACACAAAAAGTTGGGCTCAAAACAACTGTTTTGTGAGCACAACACTGGACATGACAAGAATGTCATGCCTATCAAGACACAACTTTGCAACTTCAATATTTTGTAAAGGCTGACATGGGCACAACATTTCAGCTTGAACTTTTCAAGACCCCGACATGGGTACGACATTCAGACTTAAAGTTTTTCATACCCTGACATGGGCACAACATTCAGACTTAAATATTTTCACACCCTGACATGGGCACAACATTCAGACTTAAACTTTTTCATACCCTTTCATGGGCATAACTTTCACACTTAAACTTTTTTATACCTTACATGTGCATAACATTTCAACTTAAATGTTTTTATGCCATAACATGGGCACAATACTTTAAGACAAACCCTTTTATATATGCTGACATTTGACACAAATTTAAACTTTCAAGGGGAAATGCAGTCACTTCCAACTGAATTAGTATACCCCAGTATCCTAATTCATGTATGAGTCATTTAAATCATACCGTATAACAAGAATTTTTTAACTGAATTTGTAGCTTATGCAAATCGACTCCTTTCTTTCTATGAGAATGCCAAGTTTATGTTTTGAAACATTATGAATGATAGTTTAATATTTTATAATATAGAGATAAGGCTATATCTGTAACAGTAATTCCTCTGTCAAAGTATTAGTTTAGGGCTACTACTTATTCCCTTAAACTCTCTTCCTGGTCCAGGTATCATCATGGTATTTTCTAATCCAAGTCTATTGTGTCAATTATGACACAGCTGACATTAAGCAAGCACTAACATCCAGACTTAAGCTCTTCCCATTTCATTTGAAAATGCATGGATAAAGCTTCACATAGGCTTCATTCTATTACTTAAATCATTAAAATGTGATTTAAGCTTACAACTGAGGTAGAATGGATTTAGACATCTTGTTCTTTGTAATTGAGACAAGTTTGTAAAACTATACAGTGCTGTATACTGCAATGCAATATCTGGACTACTAAACAGGAAAGTACTGTAAGTTTGCAGACAAACCCATATGTTTGAAAATCATATGCATGATAAGAGACTTGAACTTTGTGGAGCAAACTTTGTATGTCATTTTTGATCACAGTGATGTGCGGATTCAGAAATTTTATTGCTCTACTTTCATGATTAGCCAATATTACCCCCCCCCCCCCCCCACATTTCACATCTTTGTTTCCCTCACACACTTTCCTACTTAATTTGTGGGCTCACCTCATCACTGAATTCCTCAAACATACAGCTTATGTCTTGGGCGAGCCTAAGTACCTTTCACAATTAACTTCTCTTGCCATATATTCCAACTCGCCCACTTCGATCCTCCTGCAAATCATATTTATCTGTACCAAAACTATGCCTGAAACCTATGGCTGTAGAAGTTTTCAGTACTGTGCATCGTCTTTATGGAACAGTTTACCAGATGATTTACGAACTTGCTTGCAACTTTCTGTTTTTAAGAGTTTACTTAAGACTCATTTTTTCAATACTGCTTATACTTAATGAACTTCTCTGTTTTCTTGTAAAGCGCCTTGAGCAGTAACAGCTTGGAACTGATTGGCACTATGTAAGCCTAATTTATTATTATCTTATCTCGAACCCTTTTCAGTTTAGCAAAAAAAAAAGATCACCCTGAAAGTCAAAGAAAAGTCACTGATCTGTACTGTGAAGAGCTCAAAACTTGGATAATGTAGGCTTTACCTGCTTTCTAGTGCAGTTAACACTACCAATCATACAGTACTGTGAGCTTACCTTATATACATTCAGGTAAATGCCCACAGTATTTCAGCTTAACATATTAGGCAGTATGATGTACTTTGGGCTGTTTCAGCTTGAACTACCGCCTCTTTGCCTATAACCATGGAAACAAAGGCAAATTGTACTGACCTTTTGCCCCCTTCACTGGCTGTTGTGTATTGCGTGATGATTATGATGCACTTTGATTGGCTCTTTAGCCTGTCCTTGCAAGGTAAAAGCTGAAACAGCCAATTTTGAACGGAAACTGCACAGACAACACTCAGCCTGCAAACACTGTACATGGGACCACTGCAACTTGGAACTTTTGTGGTGAGTTATTTGGTCATTTGTCTACTATATTTGTAATGTGATTAAAATTCATGTTGGAAATCTTCCAAAACAAAAATCAGCAAAGGTCTACCAATTCTTTAACTTTCATTACTTGGTGAAAGAAAGTTATAAGGGCTGGTAGAATGAGGTCTTGAACTGGAATAGCCCACTGTAGCCTTTTATAATGCACTGTATAGTACTGAAGCATAAACTGCACCACAGTAGCTGACTTCAATTTCAAGTAGTGCTGCAGTACTACTATATGTACTATATTAAAGTGGTTTAGTAGTTCCATCATATTGTGTCAAGTAATATTTTCATGTAGTAAATACTGAAATAGTTGTGAGATTCTGTTTTCATTTGTGTTGATTCAAGAGTATGCAACTGGCTTTTCAACATTATACCGGAAATGTTTAACCCAAATCAAATTAGTGGCTGCCAAACATCCTGTACCAAATATAGCCCTCTGCAATAAGAGGTGGTGGGTATGAGGAGCAGGAGCAGCTGCCCCCCTGAAATTTTCGAAGCCATAAATTTTTATCCCATGGATATGTGTTAATTCTGAATATCTTATAATAAAAATATTTTTTAGACGCAAAAATCTTCAACATACATGGCACAGAAAGGGCCATTTCTGGTAATATTCAGGGGCAGGTACATATAGCAAAGAAGGGGGGGGGGGGAGGGGTGGTAGGCAAAGGGGGAACCAAAACTTTTAGGATGTTTTTTTATTTTCTCTATTAACAACTGTCATATCACTATGAATGTCTAAAAAAGAAATCTTTTCTACGTGCTTGCAGGGACCTCAGAACCAATTTTGAAGTGGGGGTGGGTGGGAGGGGGCTAATCACGTTAATTCTCAATATCTTAAAATACATATCGTTTAGATGCGAAAAATCATCATACAAGGCACAGAAAGTGCCATTTCTGGTAATATGCATGGGACAGGTACATAGGAGGGTGGTACAAAGGGGGAACCCCCACCTTCAAGATATTTTTCTTATTTTCTCTATTCACAACTGTAACATAGCAATGAATGTCTAAATAAGAAATCTTTTCTACGCGCTTACAGGGACCTCGGAGCCATTTTGAAGTGGGGGTGGGGGGAGGGGTCTCATCTAGGCAGTCCAATATGTTGAACAAAAAAACATTAAAGCCTTTTATGGGGGTCCAAAATGCCCAAGGCAGAAAAAGCGCATAGGCCAAACCCCCGTAGCCCCCCCCCCCCCGTCTCTGCGGTCCCCGGCTTATTCATGTACACACATTTTAGGTCAGGCTAGTTTAAGTTTTTCCATCATTCTTATATCCTTTAATGTTATTTGGGAACAGTCATTGTTGGTAAGCTCCGGGAAACCTAACCACAATCCAGCTTCTTTCCTTCCTCCTTGCAAGCCCTCTACATCATCAGTCCTGGCTAGCTCTTGGTCAGTTGGAAAAAGGCTTAATATCACTGAAAAAATATCAAATTGTAACTATTTTAGTCAGTGTTTAGTTCCAATCCAATGTCATTTGAGAAAGCTTAAATGGGCCATTCTCTAATGCCCACACTTTAGTGAATACCCCATAGCTTCTGAGAGCTTGTCCCTCCTGAAAGCCTGCCAGGCATTGCCCTTGGACCCTAACAGAGGTCTTGAGGTAGTCCTCTGGACCTCACACCATTGAAGGGAGCACTTCACACTCCCATGGTGTCTTTGCATGGAAGGGCCATTTTGCTATCTCAACCTGAATTCGCCTGATTTTACCCCCCACTACAAACTTCCTGTTTACGGCCATGGTACCAAATGGAGAAAAAATAAATTAAGGACATGCAGTGAGTAAATACTGTACCCTAGCTTTGGTTCCAACTACTGGGTAAACATCTTCCATGTGTTTAACATATCTTTTGAATATTAAAGTTGTTAAAGCTTAAGTTTCTCATTTGAAAACTCCAACTGAACATGTTAAAGAAAATTACACCAATTGATGGGTGCTGCATCCAATTTCCTTTTTTCACAGTTTGCATCCTAGGCTTCCCTCAACCTCAGGATTGGTCACAATGTCATCTCCATCATCTAACTTGTTATCACCATCAGTCTTTGTCAGCCATGTCAGAATCAGCCTCATTGTCACCTCCATGCTCTCCCCCACTGTTTAGGACCTAAGTCGGCCTCAACATCAGGATCAGCCTCATCATCAGCTCCACAACCTCCCTCACTGCTTAGGATCTGAGTTGGCCTCAACTTCAGAATCAGCCTCCTTGTTGGCTCCATAATCTCCCTTTCTGTTTAGGACCTGAGTCAGCCTCAACTTCAGGATCAGCCTCCTTGTCCACTGTACAATCTCCTTCACTGTTTATGACCCGAGTCAGCCTCAACTTCAGAACTGGCCTCATTTTCAGCTCTACAACCTCCCTAACTGTTTAGGATCTGAGTCAGCCTCAAATTCAGAATTGGCCTCATCGTCAGCTCCACAATCTAACTAGTTATGTAAGGGCCCGAGTCAGCCTTAAAATATCAGAATCAGCCTCACTTTAACCCCACATGGATTTGTCAGAATCAGCCTCATCGTCGGCCCAAGAGTCAGGCCTGTTTTCCTGTGATGTCAGGGCAGGGTCGTATTCACTTAAATATGTACAGTAGCTTCTAGATTTAGCCTTGACTTTATGTTGTGCCCAAGTCGTGCTCTGGTGTTGTGCTCTTGTCGGGCCCAAAATGTTGTGCCCAAAATTGTCATGCCCTAATATTGGCTTCGATGTCAGGCCCTGTCATGGCTGAATGTTGTGCCAAAATGTTGTGCTCATTAAAATATTTAGCCTCTAACTTCAGCCCCGACATTAATGTTGTGCCAAAGTCATGGTCTGGTGTTGTGCTCTTGTCGGACCCAAAATGTTGTGCCCCAATGTCGGGCTTCAATGTTGGGCCCTGTCGTGGCTGAATGTCTTACCGAAATGTTGTGCTCATTTAAATATTTGACCTCTGAATTAAGCCCCGACATTGAGCACGACATTGGACACAATTCGGGCCCCAAATAAGGCCCTGGATGTCGGGGCCAAATAGGGCCATACAATTTCGTGAGGGAAGCTAGGATGGGACCTGTACATAATGTGCACAGACATCTCCTGTTGAATATAAGAATCACACAGATTTTCATGTTAGTAGTATTAATGCATGTGGGGCATGGGCGGCGATCTGTTTTCATGCTGAATTGAAGACGCTAAAAATGTTGATTTCCAAACCTCCCTTTTGTATTGTCCAGGGCTGGAAAAATGTTTATTTCCCAGGAAGGAAGTCAAATTTCCACATTTCCTCATATATATCACGTACATCGGAGGTGTAAATTTCCCTCCAATGGCCAAAATTTCCCTCTAAATATTCAAATTTCCTGGGAAGGAGGCTTCTAGATTCCCAACTTTTTCCACCCAGGGTATTGTCTGACTCACATTCCAACCCAATTGCTGGGGGTCATTTATTATTGAGCTACAAATTGCAAGGCTCTATTCCACTCAGGTTGCAAATATGCAGTAACAAGGTGGATTTGGCAGGATTAAACAAAACTGGGTGCTTTCTCTTTGAAAGTATTTCTGGTCTGTCTAGTTAACTCAGCCTACACGCCCCCGTAGGGTTTCCTGAAGCTGAATTAAATGTGGTGCTTGGGATATCATTGTCTGTTAATTAGCAAAATGTGTAATTGGGCAAGGAAGGAACTCAACTGGACATTTCAACATGAACAGTTCATCATGTTTGAACATAGGGGGGGGGGGGGGAGGAGATATAGTCAATGGCACTATATAAGCGGGGTGCCACCATCAGTTTGTGCTGAAGATGCAAAGAAAATTTTGGCCAAAAATATCCCAGAGATCACTGGGAATGGCCCTAAGCTTTGCAGTGCGATTTAGAAGTTCTATGACAGAAGTAAATAGGCCTATTGTAAATGGTCATAACATTACATTTGAAAGCGTGAATTTTTGTAATCTTTCAGTTTATCTGTTCTATCACAAGTTTTCTAAATAACTGACTTAACTTTTTACATGATTTCCGAACCTTCCGGGTTGATTTCATAATCGGGGGGGGGGGGGGGGAGGGGAGGGGGGGAGGTATAGTCCACAGTATCCCCTATGTAATTCCATCGGGTAAATCCCCACCCCGCAGGATTGCCCATAAATGATGTGGGATCATCTGGAGGCCAATTTGGTGAAATTTAGCCATTGAACACTTCTTGTCAAGTACAGTAATATTTCTAGATTTTCATGAAATGTTGAAGTATTTGCGATATGTATTTGTGTGATTGCTGGCACATTTAGATACTGTGAAATAAATACAAAATTAAGTTTCAAATGATATCATGAGACAATTGACAAGTTATAGTCAAGTCTATGTGAACACATGTGAGGCAGAATGATGAAACAAATCTGTTAACATTACCAGTTTGGCCATATTTATCTTTCACAGATTTTGTTAATTGACATTTATCAATGTAATTATGAAAAATTAGGCGAGGAAGGCTTAAATATTCTCAAAACTGTAAGGGTCAAGTCCTCAATCCAAGTTCAGCTGGAGTGATGGTCACCCATGAGGAAGCTGGGAAATCATAATCCAAACAAGTGAAGTGGGATTATGACTTCAAGTCTGAGAAATGGTTACAGGAATTGACTTATTCAGTGAGATATTTATGCAGACAGACTGAAGTGTTTGGCACACTTATGACATGAAGCCTTTCAATGTTGTAACTATTTTTTAAGTTACACCAATAGAATATAATTAACACACATGCACTACAGTAAGATAAAAGCTGCCCTTGGAGAGCATGTTACAAAATAACTGAAATAACTAAGCAATTCTCGAACCATTTCTAGGATTCTTTTCACTAAGTGACTGTAGAGTTAGAGTTAGATGAGGTTTTATGGCTCAGTTTCTAACCGATTGGTTTAAGTCGGGCCGGCCATGGCCTTTTTTCCAGTTGTGGCTCACTGGCTTGTTTTCCCTACTCCATTGCTTATGCTGAGCACCAAGCACAATGGCACTTAGTTCCCGGTCAGGAGTCAAACCCCAGACCTTCAGGCTGCAAGACGGATGCTCTAACCACGTACTTGACCATGCAGTCGGTCTAACACAAGTGGAAATTTGGGTTAACAATGCAATTGCAAAGTTAGTCATATGTGACTGTGTCATGTTTGTTTATAGAAAGTAGCCATTTGAGTTTTAGTTCCATCTTTATCAGCCTTATAAAAGTATGACATCACATTAGCAGATAAGAAATAATCACTTCAAAGATCCAACAAACCTTGAGAAATCCACAAATGGCTGCACATACAAATATTGGAACTAAGATACAAAAACGTTATAAGGAAACCATAATCTATTGCAGTGTATACCCAAATTTTAATTTTTGCCTTAAAATCCTGAAAAGTCAGTGCAGCTTGCAAGGATAACCAAGATGATCATTCCATAGGCATTGGCCTGCAACCTTGACAAAGGCAAATAAAGAATGATCACCAAATGTTTTGGAATTTGATATATAAGTCAGTAGGATTTTCCTCACACTACACCTGAGAGCTTTATTCTGTGAGTGTGATATTAAGTCAGTGGAATGTGAGAAAGTTATAAGTCTTACAGTCATATGGAAAGATTTAGGAGGATCTCCAACAGGACATAACATTCTCAAGGCCATTTGTTCACCAGTCAAAAATTTCTTTTATCAGTAATAATTAGGAACGTTTTGCCATCCATGCTGGTTATAGCTGAGATTGCATGGCCTGATTATACAAATTCCATTATGCTTTCAAGTTTGCTTTTTGCATGGTTGGCTATACCTCGGATATAGATACAGTGTGGAGGTGTTACACAATGTTACATATGTACTCAACCAGGGTGCGAAATTGGCGGTCGTCCGATCGTCCGAGGCTACTAAAATTTCTGTCGGATCACTGAAATGCACCAAAACACATTTGCATGGTTGTCCTGCTTGCGACCAAAATTAGGTCTAACACAGTAAGCCTAGTTTAGGCCTGGGCTAAAAGTTTGAGCTTTCCATGGCGTGAAAATTCCGCAATATTCACGGAGTCGGGAGATGAACCCTAAAAAAACAGAAGACAGCCCATAAACAATTTGCATGCAGTGCGTGTGGATTGGGAATGTTTGGAAACTTAAGGCCGAGAAGTAGCGTGAAAGAAAGTGCTGGAAATTTTATACAGCACATTTTGTTGCAATACAGTACATACACGTGATAAATATACATCAATAGGCTTGACTTTTACTAGATTTCATACTTACCACTTAAATTAAGACGACATGCTTCCATTATAAACAGAACTAAATTTTCGTAATATAGTTGTGTATACATAAGCTATGCACATGTTTAACCAAAATAACATTCTATTGTATCAAATCAATCGCTTAAAACTTCGTATTCTTAGTGGAGATACTTTTTTGGAAACAAAATTCACCTCTTCAACTGTAGCATTCTTTCAAGGGGTATCTTGCGCCGAGTGCACAGGAAAAAATCTTC
Source organism: Holothuria leucospilota (assembly GCA_029531755.1). Classification (NCBI taxonomy): domain Eukaryota; kingdom Metazoa; phylum Echinodermata; class Holothuroidea; order Aspidochirotida; family Holothuriidae; genus Holothuria; species Holothuria leucospilota. The sequence continues at coordinate 55,265,960 of CM055966.1, read as the reverse complement.
TGTCCAATTAAGTTACTTCCATCCTATTACTCCCTTAAATATTAAAATGATACCTATCTCTATGTTGTTCATAATTTTTTATTGCTATTCAAACTATTTGCAATTTTTTTTGCATCCAAAGTTTCCAAACATACCGCAAAAATATTATCCTCATTTTTTTGGTATACCCCATTTGCTAAAGTGGAGCGTGCCAAGGTCACATGCACTGCTCGGCCAAACATATCTTGTGGAGCACCCAGGCTACGAATGAACGCTCATACGTGATAACGACATGCACAGTGTGTGCCGTATTGTACCGTACACAGTTACCGGTGCTGTACGGGTGAAATTTTGGCCCAGGAGATACATCAGAAAGATTTTACTGTCATTATCACGAAGGAACAGTGTGTCCAGTAGCTAGTGGATTTTTGATAAGAGCAGCAAGAAGCTGTCAACGAGAAATTTGAACACATGGTTGAGGTACTTTACAGAAGTTGCAGTGACAAACTTAAAGACAGGCAGTCATCACCCTAAAGTATATTTTTAGTGTGGGGGTATCAAAATTCTCAGTTGGTGACTGCTCTTTGATTGACATCAAAGTTTGAAAATATGAAAAATGCAGAGAAGCTCACATTCCACACAAGGCAGAGAGAGTGCTTTTATTACATTTTATAGCCTTGAAGGCTCACCAGGACATGGCCTTAAGCAATAAAACAGGTTTATTCCTGCACAATGAAGAGCTTCATACAGTTATGGGTGGAGCTAGAAGTTGCGAAGTTGGGAGAATTGAAATTGTCTGGGATCATGAAAATTCCCCTTTAACATTATTTTTTGTTACGATGCACACCTTACGGCACACTGAACACAAAGCCACAGTAGGTAATGGTAGGACTTGTTTAAAATGTGTCTGATTGCAAATCTCATTAATTGCGCTAAAGTAGGCCTATATGGCCAAATTAAATACTTTTGTCTGATTTTCAAACTCACGATATTGAAAACCAATGGCACAAATGAAGTACCTTAAAGGGGCTCATTGAGTTGACATCTTGTTATTTTTGTGACAAGTTTGAAGGAAATCATTGCATGACAATGCTTCTGATAAGCCTGATTACTCATGTTTCACTTCCTACAGTTTCTCAAATGTGAGAAATTTTAGTTTTTGTAGACAGGTATTGTATAATGATTACTACATAATGGTAAAAAGTGTCTGGTCACAAATTTTTAATAAATGATTCCAATCATTAATAACTCTATCATTGCTATTTCAGTTGTGAGTCAGATGTTCAGAATCTCTTAGTTTGACCATTTAGCATCAAGTTGCTAGTAAATTTCAACTGTTGTGAAAAAAATCATGAATTTTGTGAACCAACTCAAGAAGCCCCTTTAAATAGTAAAGCATTGTTATAGTTTTTATCAAATCGATCCGATCAGAGAAGAGGAGCCGATGAGTCAAGTCACAAATTGTATGCACCTACAACCCCTAAAAGATATACAGTGCATGTAAGATTTATACAAACACTTGTTGTGCTGTTTTTTATCGAGTTTTGAAGGACGACTAACAACAATGAAGGATGATCAAATTGTATGAAATGTTCACAAGTAGGTAGTCCTTCGGACTACCAGTAAAAATTCCTTAGATTCACACCCTGAGTCTCAACACATACATGCACAATTGCAAACCACTTACCCCGCGGAGCGGACTCTGTAATTTGCTCAGCTCCTCAGCTTCCCAAACCACCGTCCGCCGAAGCGAAGAGGACTGCGTCCAATTTTAGACGCAAACTTCATTACCATAATATGACTTATTCATGTACTCTTTCATTATTCATGCCGGGAGTTGCTATTTGTCAAATAGCAACTCCCTGATTCATGCTATTGTTTTTGAGTGAGCATTAACTGAAAGCCTAGACTGAAACCTGAGAAGTCCTATCATTACTGTGTTGCATAACCACCTGTGCAGTGGGCACTACTAGGGAGTGGGTAATATTACCACGATATACCATCACTGTGGGTGGCATAGGCTACTGCAAGATTTAAACATGACCAGATGTCAGTGCCTTCTTGTAAATATTCACTAACATTTAACCGGTCTTGAGGCTGCATATTTCTATGAATATCCGAAAGAATTCGCTTGGTGTTCACTTTGGCAGGATGTAGGGATATGACTGAACAAGAAATATGCCGTACAGACTGCTACGTAGGCAACAAAACCACTTCACTTGTTGCCTTGGACATCTTCGTTGTCTATGTACTGACATTTAGCTATGACTGAAGTCCATTTTGAATCCAGTGGCACTGACATGGGGGACATGGGGGGTTCATGCCCCCAAAATCCATTTCAGTAAAACTTTTTGAAAATTTTAAAATGATCCCAAAAAGCGTTTAAGGTATAGATCTCTGTAGGGGTTATGCAACTACAGTATTCTGATCACAACACTTCTCCGAAAAACAGAAGTACATCTCCAACCTCTGTAGGGGTCTATGGGATCTTTCAATCTAATTTAGTATAGCATGATTTGGAAGGTTTAAAGAATGTATTTGCTGTTATACATTTTTCAAAAATTTTTACCGAGCGCTTCGCAGGCAGCCAATACCGGTATAGATGGTGATTGTTAGTACACTTACAATGAAAAAACATTCTGAAACGTGCTTTTTAGTCCTTAACCCCATTTGCTTTACCTATCAGGGAGGTCTAATATCACTTCCTTGCACCTGTATACTCTCCCTTCCATTCCCCATTGCTGGAAGCTGTTTGTCTGGATTTTCGTTCAAACTTAGTAAAAATAAGATAGTTAATTGTAAAATGCTCGGCATCATATTCTATAGTATCATGTGGATGTCAGGTAATAATCATCATATCAGTGCCCCATTTACAGGGTTGTCACCAGGCCAAACCTAGTGCCAGGTACAGTAATTCTTGACTGTGATCCTTTTAGTGATCACCTTCCTGGGATTTAGAGAGGGTGTGGATATTTTCCTACACTCTAAATAAATACTCCAATTGGCCATCTCATTCTAAGATTAATGTTACATCCAAATTTCTTTCAAAAATCGTAAGATTATAGTATTATTATTGGGAAAAAGTGCTGGATGGAATGTTTTTATTTTAAGATGAGTGGTGGGCGGGCGCAATTCACTAGTCCCAGGTAGGGCCACCCAGCGCCGCCCGGCGTAGTGACATCCCTGCCCATTTATATTATTAATTCCAGAGCTTCCAGGAGGCACTATACCGGTGTCTGCCAGCCTTTGATACCCTTTTATAATGCACAATGAAGCAAAGGAAAATTTTTGTAATAGGTCAAGAATGTTTCTGTGGACTACACACATGTATTTTTACGTAAAAACTTCCCCCGAATAGAAGAATTTAAAGTAGCCAAAAGGGAGGCTTCAGGAGGTTTGTTGACAACATACCCTTCTCTAAAACAACATGCTCTCCTCTTTCACCTACCAAAAATTAGATTTCACTAAATTATGGATATTTTTCAGCCATATAAGATCAGCTCCAAAAATGCCCCAAAGATAGCACCATTTTGCCTCTACTGTAGGCAACCTTAAAATTAACAAAAGTTTCTGAAAGGGGAGGGGAATACCCTCCCCTTAGACTCCTCCCCCAGAACGGCACCTAAAGGCTAATGTTTAAATAATTAACAACATACCAAAAAGCTGAACAGTCCTTGGTAACATGCTATTTTAAATCCTACCTTAATTGCTTCAGTTGCACTTTAAAGTCGCAGATGGTAACGAAGTGTTGTCTCCTTCCCTAGGATCCTAGGATATTTTCATGTGCAATATCTTGAAAGGTTGAGAATCAATTTTGTTGACAAAATAGTTTTAATCAGGGGTATGCACCATGGTGTGCATATAACAGCACACCTATTTATATTTTATATATTTGTTTGCTCACATTTTTTCAGTCATTTACATCTGTAATCTGTATGCAATAGTATGTAAAATTGTTTGACAGTGAAGCATTTGAAGCAAGAAAGTTGCTATATTTCATTCCCTGTTTAAAGGACTGTAGTTGTTTACAATGGAAGCATGTCCTGATGAAAATGATGGGAAGAGATTGTAAAGTAAATGTTTTTACATTCAATTACATATGCAGTGTGGGTCCTGTGGATAATAACTTTGAATTTGTATTCATTGCCTCCACAAATTTGGATAAGTGTGTGCATAAAGGGTATATAGACTACAAAATGGAAGTTGTGTCACTGTCAGTGTCACTATGAACTGGGACCACCTAACCTACCACAACGCAGTAGGCCTGATGGGTCAATTTCTAGATGCTAGATGGACACAATCAAGAAAACCTTTTGAAGAGGTGTTAAACTCATCTGGAAAAGCAGCCCTTATCTTTGAATGAAAGATGTAATTCAGGCTAGAATTTGAGAAAAATCCGGCTGGATTTCTTAAAACATCCGGCCAGAACAAGATAATTTTTCATGCGGACCAGATTTCTGGTGCATCGTTGTTTTTCAACGTGCAGTATTGCCTTGAGCAATTGAAACTCAGTGCAGCCTACTGTGGCTCTGTCTTGGAAGTGTTCTACTACCAGACAGTTGTTTGTGTTTAAATTGGAGGCAGGGCTAGAAATTAGGTTTGTTGGGAGAATTGCTATTGTCTGGGGTGAGCTTTGAGGGCTCTTAAGAGAGTGCAAAAAAGTTTTTAGGCCTAGATTTAAAACATGAACAAAATATCCTAAATGCTGAAGCTGAAATCTAGTCTATTTTGCATCTTTTAATTGGAAATCTGTTTGTTAATCTGGATCAGATACTATGAATACCTACTTGCTGCCTCAGTCCACCTTTTACACTGGCTACAACATGGTATGGGTGCGGCATAGATTTTTGAATCGCATGTATGGCCGAGCAAGGCCCTAGCCATGTGTCCTATATGTACAGTACATTGGAATTCCAACTATTCCTGAGCACATGTGGTTTCCAAAATAACTTACGTATGCATGGACAAAACCATGTAGTGCAGTAATTAGTACATGCCCGAGAGCATATAGACCTATATGCATTGATATCACACAACGTCAGTTTGGAGGAAAACAATGAAGCACGCATTTGAGGAATGGCGAAAATTTCACACGCATGCGTAGTAGACTTACACACATAAACGTTTAGTTGACAAATCAGCTGCCAGCATTTGTGGGTGTAACTTGCAATGATACATGCTTTTCCTCCAAACGAGGGAGCATGGCTCGAGTCTGTGACATCACATGCATAAGGTCTATATTATAGGACTGGAATGCGCTGATGACGTATGGGATGTACGTACATACGTATTGTTTTTTTTGGGCACGTACAGTTTGTAGGCGTATAGTCTTAGGCCTAACTTTATCATTGGTAAGTAGTAGCTACATTCAGTGCTACAGTAAGTCCCTGCCAGATCCCCACGATGTACATGGCTATTCTTCATGCAAATCCTAGGGTAACTATCCCGGCCCATATTTTGCGATCCTTTTCTAGGCTAAAAGTCTCATAATATTCCCGGTGTAGTGGGGACAAACTAAACCGTACATGTCATCCCTGGCAAAAATGCATGCATGTTGCCAACAAGTAATGCTATGGCTGGGGTATGGGGGGGGGGGCTGTGGTTACAATTGACAAGTAGTGTTGGGCGATACTGACTTTTTTACCATCGCGATAACAGAACAAAATTTATCACAATAATTCGATATCCACGATAATTTTCATAAAGAAAATTTCCCTTGAAGTTTGCTTCCATGCTCATGCATGTTAGAATATTCAGTGATGAACTTTCATCAGTTTTTCATCAGTTCAATGTAAAAAAAAAGAATGTCTTCAATAAAAAACATTTTGGAGACAGCAGTGAGAAGAACTAAAACATTACGAGGCAAATTTTTCATTTTTTTTTCAAGAATTTATCATCACTTTTTATTTCTTGTTATTGTATCGCGATAAAGAGAAATTATCACGATAACGATAATCTTCGATATATCACCCAACACTACTGACAAGTGCATTATAACATTTAAACAGCAAACCTGTGTGTCTGAATTCTATAAACAACTCTTTTTGGTAATATGAGTGGGGTTTTCGGTATCCTTAGCTATAGGCCTATAGGTTTATGGATTCTCTGACCTTGTTATTGTGCTACTGCATACAGTAGCAGTCAATAATAAGGTTCAGTATTCCACAGGGATGTAGCTAGCCAAATCTGAGTGCCGTGTAATTGTCTGATCTGGGGAAAGCACCTCATCCCACCATATGACATCTACCCCATTTTTCAGCCATTAATTTTTCATTTTTCCTCATTTTACTTTGGGGAGTAAATTTAGGGCTAGTTTTAGGTCTCGGTATAAGCAGATTTGTGGTGGCCGGGTGGGGAGACTTGTGTTTGCCTGGAACGCTGGGTGGGAATATCGAGTGCTGGGTGGGAATATCGAGTGCTGGGTGGGAATATCGAGTGCTGGGTGGGAATATCAAGTGCTGGGTGTCAGCGCCCAGCGCCTCCCACTGTAGCTACATCCCTGGTATTCCATGAAGTGCCAATTTGTTTGCCTCAAAGCTAGTACAGGATGAGCTAGCACAGCTGGTCATAGTTATGTATATGTTTAAATGCAATATTGAACATGCTAATTAAAACCATTGACTGTCTTTCCTTTGGTACAGAACAAATAAGGATGACACTACTAGGCCTGAAACCTTTTCGTTCTGAAGTTGACAGTAATTACCAGTGTTATACCAAACCCAGACGTTTAGAATCGGGTGGTGCATCACTTGAGTCATTTAGGACTGGATGGACAAGAGATACTGCCTCAGATAATCCTCCCCCACCTTCACCTGTTTATCAACATGCGAATACCTTTCGACATTATAAGATACCTTTAACAAACAATTACAATAATAACGGTTTTGGAGTGTTTGGATGTAGAATAAATAGAAGTGGCCAGCTTCAAAATGTTAATATATCAACAGTCCGTATGAGGTCTAATGGTAAGTTGTTTTGAGTTAAAATTTTATCAATTTCAGAAGTTAAAGCTTTCATAGTATTGTGTGTATTAAACTTTCCTCTTCCGTGGAATGACCATGCAGAAGGTTGTAAGTCATATGAGAACCTTGCATGTAAAGTGTATTGCATGATTGTATGGGTTGAATGGTTATGCTAACTTCTAATAAGGGTTTAAATGTATTAATTTAGTTTCAGTAATCAAGGAGCTGATGCAATCAATACAAGACCTTATGCATCACCATGATATATGTACAGTGACATGTTTTAAATATGTGCAAATTTTAATAATTTAAAATTGGTTTACTGGTAAAACTGATTATTGTTTAAAAAATGATGTAATAAATGTAATTACAGTGTTGGAATTTGGTTTAATATGGATGTGTATGTAGCTTTATGATATTCTTAAATACATGCAACTTAGGATTTGTATAATCAGATGCACCAGACCAAAATTTTGGGATCCAACTGGAAATGGAGTTGCCAGATTAGATCTGAAATTTCAGGCAGTATAAAGCCTTGTCTGACTTTGGACTGGACATGCCACTTGTAAAATAAATAGTATTTTTGAGCACAGGCCTACCTGGCCAAGGTGGGGTTTTAAGATGACATTTGCCCACTATATGTACAGTATCAAAGTGAAGGATTTTTGCCCAAATTAAAAACCTGTTCGTACAGTATCGTCAAGGTTTTGAAACATGGTATTCAAGATGAAATCTACATCGCCCCTCTCTTACCTCCTATTTACACTTGCAATCCCAGTGCACTTACCCTCAGCTAAACCCTGGTAAACTTATAGCAAAGTGGAGAGAGGGCGCCCTCCAGCCAGATTCTAAACCAAAGTAAGGGATGTTTCAAAGTTCCCTTGGGTATTCATCCCATCACTGATTTACAGTATCCCCAACTCATTCATCCAAGCCATATGCCTTTGGGGTGGGGATTGAGGTGGTAGTTGATTTATACGTCAAAGGCAGAAGGATCAATTATCTTTATGCAGTGGTGCATGGGGAGATCGAGGCCGAAGGGAGTATCAATGGATGGGTGCATGTTATCACAACACATCATGGTGTATTATGTAATATGGAACCATGGAGCTCCTTGGTGGAACATACCATGTACATGTACCCTTTTGTTGGTTAAAATTCAGTTCCCTATAATTATGCAGCTGAGATCTGTAAGTTTGTGTATCTGAGCTAGATTGTGTGGAATTTATGTATGGTGTATATACACTTTAAGTACAGTTGTTGAAGAAGGGTCATGGTAATCCTGATGGATCTCAAACTTTTTGCTTTTGGTGAAGGGACTCACACATAGCTAGCAGACACAAAAAGTCTGGTTACAAGTTTATGATGCTGGACGTGTTTGTGATGCCAGTGTTTTCCTCCTGTACTGGTGGCCCAGGCATGGTGGACGCAGAGTTCTAATTTGAGTTGACAAATCTGTGTTTTAACCCTCAATTTCTAGCAATCTATGTTGGTTGGGATGCTTAAATTTTCTTCTCATACTAGCAACACAAAGCCTGGGAGACAAGGAATTATGGTGGCAACATATTGCAGAGTGCATTTTTCTGCTGTCTAGCGTGCATTTAGAATGTCAAATTTTCTCACTTCAGCCCTAATTTCGGTGGGACTGAGCTTGGTTGTGATCTAAGTAAATAATCTTGGTTGTGATAAACATCAGTACTGCAATGCACATCCATTAAGAAAACACAACCCAAATTGGGAACCCTAGAGTTGCCACAGCATGATATGCAGGCACTTAAGGCTCTTGTCATGCATTCATGGGTGTCACATTTTGAGCTCCCCTGGATTTTTCCCTGCTGGCTGAAATAGGAGTGGAACGAACAACAACAAAACAGGATTTTGTCAAATTGATATTTTGTGCAAACTCAACTTTTTCTCTTTTTCTTTTTTCAAGAAAAGAATTTGCAAAGAAAAGAAAGAACAAAGGAAACGTTTTGCTGAAAATGTGTAAAGGAATAAAAGTGACTAAATTCATACTACATTTAATCATACCTGTACTCAGAGCTATTTCCTCAAGCCTTTTGTTGAGGCTGCCTTTAGTCAGGCAGTTTGCAAGTTGTGAATCCCACATAATCTTATGTCGCTGATTTGGTCACTTTCTTTGATTCCACTCACATCTTAAATCATAATCTCTTTTCTGAAACATATGTGTCCAAGAGTTCAGCACCTCATAAAGAGATTTGCCATCAGTCAGGCCAAAAATTGGTATGAAGGTCAGGTCAGGTCAGGTCATCCACTCAGTAATTCTCATAAAGGTGTACATAAAAACACTTGAATTGATACCCTCAGCCATGGCCAAGGTTTTGGTAGCTAATGTACTGTGAACCACATACCCTTTCCACCAGATGGGAGGAAACTTGGCTGAGTGACCGGCAAGTAATACAATATAACCCTGCTTGACTTCCACCATCTGACATACTGCTAAGTGAGGCACCACTGTACATATGGCAATTAATAAATCCTTCGCTGAATCGTCCAGTTTATGAATCGTGAGACTGCAATGACTGGATTGGGCTTTTGACAGTAATTTTGTTGATTTCTGACAAATCTTCATGGTCTCATCATTCAGATTATTTGCAACCTTGGTGACATCCAACAAAATATCAGGACGACTTTAATGTGCAAACCAAAGCACTTGACCAATTTTGATCTCAGAATCTTGCTACGTCTCATCTCCCTCCAAGTTAGATGTCTTGTTAGTATAGTGTGAAGCCTTGACATTGCCCTGACTTTGGATATAATTTCTTCAAACTGATCATTACTTCTTCAAATGAAATCATCTTTGGCATGCTAATATGCCACATACTTCATGGGTCCTGGAGTGAGTTTTAGATATTTATGCCCCAAGTTCTAATATTACACATTTAACTCTGTGATATACCAGCTGAGGGAAGCACCATTCAAACTACATACACATTTCTTCAGTTTCCAAACAACACTTTTGTTGCAATTAGCTTAGCTTTTTTTTTTTTTTTTTTTTTTTTGGGGGGGGGGTACTTATGAATACATCTCTATTAATAGGCTTTCCTTGGATAATTAGGCAGTTTTTACATCCATGGAAATGATCTTCCAGTCATTCTGAGTATAGGCACACCCAACTAATCGTAAAGATTCATGGGCACAAGTGGGTGAATCTTTTTCTACGTTAAAGGTATAATTTTCAAATCCTCTTGCCACTAATCTTGCCTTAAAGGTATGATTCCATTATCTGTGGACTTGAGGGTACAAAACCATTTTGTACATACAATTTTTGGACCTCTAAACATGCATGCCCTTCCTCATGAACATCATTATCAGTCTGACTGCAGTGGCGGATCCAGGATTTGGCAAAAGGGGGGGGGCCCCAGGTCATAGTGGTTTGTATAAAAATCCGATCTGGGGGAGGGGTCTAAAGGGAGGGGTGTCCACGGGGGCAGTACCAGGGTATTTTGATAGGGGCAAAGCATTTGATGAGTAATCACCGTCCTGGGGAAGGGTCTAAATTTTTGTTAATTTAAGGTTGCTCAGATGCAGAATGGTGATGTCAGTGGTGTGTTTTTTGAACTGATCATATGTGGCTGGAGAGCGTTCATGGTTCAGTGAATTTTAATTTTTGGTTGGGTGGAAGATGCTTTTCTGGGGAGGGGTCCAAGTGGATAGGGTATCCCCTCCCCTTTGAGAAATTTTTGTTAATTTAAGATTGCTTAGATGCAAAATTATGGTGCCTTTAGTATATTTTTGAACTGATCATATATTGCTGGAAAATGTTCATAATTTAGTGAATTTTAAATTTTATCCTAAATTCACAGTACATTCCATTTAAACAAATTACAAGGCTCACAGTAAATAAGACACTACAGGTTAATATTGCAGAAAGTTATAGTTAAAAGCCTAATGTTGTCGCAAATATTCCTCTAAATATTAAAGAATTATGAAATTCCATTGAAAGTAGAAGCAGTGCTCCCAATGCTGTGGGCCTGGCCGGTAATAGACTGAAGTTAGCAATCCATTAATAGAGCGCTCATGAGTAACTCCTTGCAATGCCCAGAGAAAGTTACTGAGGCCAATATTAGCCAAAATGTTATCAGCTGAAAGTCAGTAGCAGAGTTATTAGCATAACACTTATTTTCTGAGGTAGAAAATAATGAACAAATTTGAGTTTCACTCTGACACACTCTCATAGGCCTATTTCATTGGAATAGGGCTTTGTCCTTTTGTTTTATAAAGTTGAAAAAAACCACTAAATAGGTTTGCTCTTACACCTAGAGGATTTCCTACGAATATCATGGTCCTGCTTAGAACAGTCCACATTACTGGATTATTATCATGTTTAACTGTGTCAACTCCACCTTGACTCTGGACAGAGTCATCAGTATCTAGGTTACCACTGACACTACCAGGTTGTAATTATAAGCTCAGATGCACCAAGAGGTGGGTAATTACAAGCTCAGATTAATTATCCTGACTATATTAACTCTCATGACATCATCATTTTCTGTGTGATCTTTCACAAACTCTACAAAATTACAATACTGGTATTATGAGTAACATCAACATTAGAATCATCAAAATGAGAATCCCCATTGGAATAAATAGGGGATTCCTCAACACTTCCAAGCTTATCTTCATGATGAACTTTACATATCCTACATGTAACTCCAGGCCAGGCCTCCATGCCTGACAAACACAATTTGACCATCTGAACCAATTACTGTACAATACCAAGTCCTTTCCAAGCTGCACTGTAGGGCCTTTTGTAATAAACATTGTCCCCTTCTTGACAATTAAGACTCATAAATACGTGTTTGCTTCCGTAGGGCCCCCCTTATTTTTACAGAGCATTCGGCTTTAACATATACCTGTCTTGCATGATGCATGTGCGTATGGCATTTATGTGACTTACCAACAACTTGTGAGACCGATTTGTCTTCAGGAGCAGGCAATTTGTCATGGAGCACAGAGGGGAGATTTGGGTTTCTTCCGAAGGCAATCTGATAGGGACTGAACCCATTAACATTATGTAAACAAAAATCTTTGCCATCGGAGCCCAACAAAATGCAGCTTTGATATCACAAGCTGACTGTCCATAATTTTTTCAAGAGTTTCTGTTGTGAGCTTGTTGAGATGTTCACAGATCCAGTTACTCCAGGGGCATACATGCTGGAGTTGTTACTACTTGAATGTCTAAGTTCTCGCACATCTAGCTCTCACTGGCACACTGTTGAGCTTACCACCATTGTCAGAAAATAGACGTTTGGGAGCCCCATGAATGCTTGCTCATTGCTTCATCATAAAGCTGCTAACAAAGGTTTTAGGAGAGTTATCATCTATGACACATCCTGCACTCAAACAACTAAAGTCGTCAATGATGTGTAGATAATAGAAGTTGTTGTCCTTGAAGCTTGTGAAAATCAGCTGCTACAACATGTTGAAATCATTTGCTCTAGGGAGTCCAACTGCAGGTCTGGCTGCTGGCTTTTTATATTTGCTGCATCATCTTGCACCAGTTAACATCCATATCCTGCAGTAAGATAAAATTGTGAAAATTACAGATTAAACAGTATTGACAGAATACTGTTTTATATATTGTCATTTTGTTCCAGTATGTTTCATGGTAGCAGTCTCCACCATGATGCCCAACCTCCATAGAGAGCCTGGTTGTGAAAATGGCAGATAAATTTGTCCATGCCCCAAAGTTTTGTAGTGGTTATCCATTGTGGAAACAAAAAATTGAGCAGTGGTCTACAGTGGCAGGACTCGCAAAGGCAAGGCAAGGCATAGCTTTTCACTAACACTGGGGGGTAAGACAAAAGATGTAGGACTACAAATCAATGTTGATGAACTGAGCACTGATACTGGGTTAAAAACTGATTGATAAGCAACGACAATGATAAAGCATAGATTCAGAGAAACGTGGCCCATGGCCCATGGCCAAAAACACTTGAAAACCCCTGATCTATAGGCTACTTTCAGGATACAGATTAAGTTGAGCCAGAATGCAGTGCTCAATTAATTTGCCATGAAAATAAATAGTGTTCCTGTTTGGTTTTTGGTATGGGGAGAATTTTATGACCTCGTTTCCACACCATATCTTGTGATTAGTAATCATGAGTTTTCTCATAGCATTTTATGTGGCCTACCCCATATTGAGGACAGGGCACCCTTTGAGGTCTCCAGAGTTCAAGCTTACATGAAATTTTATATTGAGCATGAAACATGCTTTCATCTTACAGCTGGCATGTAATGACCAAATGAATAGCAATTCTGGAATAATTGGAATATGGGTTAGAAAGATTGCAGAGTGTTAACCAATTCAGTGAAATCAGGGAGCTGTTAATCAGGGAGCTGTTAATTAGGAAGGAGACAGAACAACCAAATCTGTCACACAATAAGTACTTGAAAATATTTAATCCCATTCAGGTATCGAACTTTGATTGACAGGTCTCTTTGTTCCTATTGTCTAGCCTAGCTGACTTTCCACTTCCTAATAATCTGCCCCTTTCACACCCAAGTAATCCTGAAACAATGGCCTTTGTAAAAACATACTGTGATCTGAGGTTTGTTATGGAGGGGTTCCAAGCTCTGATCAAAATTTTTAACTAAAGGACTGTCAATGAGAGCTTAAATAACGAACTTCCTTTGTGTCCTGAAGAATTTGATGGGTTGTCTGCTTCAAGCATTGGCCAAGCAAAGTTCCTCATGCACTTATAGAAACATAATTGAAATGAAAGTTGTGTAGAAAGTCTTCCATAAAGTTAACAGAAATGACTTGTATTTGGACCAATAAAGACAAAAGAGTAACATTCATATGTTTGTGTGATGACTGACAACAAAAGTTAAGTGCTGAATGTAAGGAGTAGAACTAATTATTGTCATTTTAACAATAGGTCACTAAATCCTAGTTAATCCTGGTTTATATTCTAATAGACATTTTGAGGAGGAAGGCAAGACTACCATGGGAAAGAAACAGACAATTATGCTTCAAAGTGTCTGTAGATCAATGTTGGGTCTCCTTCCTAACAGCTGCCTGGTGAAGTTATAGTCTCAATTAAGTTTATTCCTGAGGCCACTGCATTGTTAGAATATATGAGAGTGAATGTCAATGAAAATATGATCTTATTTTTTCCTACCAGATGGGTGTTATCTTTCACCATTCATAATGTTTGGGAGTAATTTTCATTAGAAAATTTAAAATTTATGACAATTACTGAAAAGCTGTAATTGTGGGTGTAATTGCTTTCTCCTACACAATGTTGTGTTAACTGTGAGCTCCACTAATTTTGGCCTAATGCATGTTTAGATATTGTAAAATTACAGTCATTTATAGTGCTTGATGCTGGCAATACCCTGAAGAAGTTTTATGTCAGTAATTTGAACAGCAGGTGACACGTGCAGTACCCTTTAATAGTTAAGTTTGACAATCAACATCTTACTTCTGTAATATGGATAGAGATGAAAATATAAACAAATAAACGAAACAAACTAGCTAGCAAGCAAACAAGTAAAGAAAAAAGACAAAACAAATATTGATGATGTAATCTTATGTCAAAAAAACTTCATGAAGTAGTATATCATGTGATGTGAAAAAAGCTCATCCAGATTTCTTCAAAGTTCTGGTCTGGAACATTTAGTTATATCCATTCTAACGCATACATGAGGGTAATTACCAGATAGCTGGTGCATCCTTGCTTTGCAGTTACAGCTTAATAAGTTTACCGTCAAGTGATGCACTATATGTGTTTATGTAGTATTGACTGTTGCCTTCACTGCAGCTTACATTACACCAGGAAATGAGTTGGTCACCCAGACTGTTAACATTGGTGATAAAGGTATTAATATAACTATGAACATCCAGTCCACAAGTAATGGCCAGGACCTGACATGGAGACATAATAATGATACAATTGCTGAAATGCAGAGAACGAGTAATACTACTACTTTCAGTATTGGTGGACCCATCCAGCTGAATCATTCCGGCATTTATGAGTGTCATGTTGATGGAGAAAGACACCTAGCAAGACATGGTTTAAATTTACTTCTTGTTAGGGGTAGGTAATTTTCTGCACTTTTGAGTGAAATGTGTATTTAACTGTTTGTTTGAATGTTAACATTGGTTAAAGCCACAAGGAAATCAAGTACAGTATACATGTACTTGTGCAGTTGCATTGTAGCTGACTGTCTTCCAGTCAGTTTATGTAGAAAAAATACTTAATAGGGTCTCTTTGCTATTCCCACAATCAAATAAACACATAGTGTATGGTTTCTTTCCTATCATACATGTACTGTAATATTGACTAGATCATCATGCAGTATTTAATATCAATACAGCCAATTTCCTCATGTTTGTCCCTATCATAATATGGCTTAAATTTATATTACTGATACTTCTTGACTTTTAGGCTGTCTATACAAAAATTAATTACTTTAATACAGTATGTCTCAGAGATGTAAGCAAAGAAGACATCTATTTCCTGAAATTGTGTTGTCCAGGATTACCTCCCTGGGTCTAAGGGGAGGGATTTCATTTGAAAAAACTCTTCACATCAGGAGGAGGCCAAGGTGCAAAATGGTGCTGTCCTTTTCTTTTTGTCACATATGTTCATGCAGTAGAGATTTACGTTACTTAATTTCTTTGTAAAGAGATTTCAAGAAAAAACCCAAAACTTTACCCACCCTTGGCCATTTCACCCACCATGACCACTGTAAAACTTATTGGCTAGTAAAATGGATTTCCTGAGAATTTGCTCAAGACTTCCAGTTTCTTGAAATCAGGAAATTTCCTGAACTCTTACATCTTTGATGTCTGACTGAATAATTTTTACCCCATTTAAATGAATTTCTTTGTGGTAGCACACTAGGTTTTGACACATAATGCTTATTTCGTAAGAGTGTTGGTATCAACTTCATGGTACTAACTGGATTTGATAATTGCATATTGGTATTACTGGCCATTTCAACACAAGGCTAGTGGTTACTACCCCATAATGGTTGCAATTAAGTGGTGGTACCTCGTAGACTGACAGAGCAGTATACCATACTGATTTTCATATATACCATCCATCAGACTGAAATAGATAGACAGTATGATTTTGTTGATGGCTTTAAATGATCTTGCAACTATTTTCTTGATGTGTGAGGTAAATGTGCATGTGGATGTTATGAAATAATACTTTTTAAGTGTGCGTCTTAGACAGCTGTGGTTTCTAATTAACCCGTATATGGACTTTGATCAGTTACCAATTAGTAACAGCTGAAAACTGTAGAACTTACTGTACCTTTACTGATTCCTTGCTGAGCGCCAAAGGCAGGCAAGGAATCTGTGCGATGGTGATGTCGTGTGTGTGTGTGTATGTGCCACTTAGTTTGTAAACACGTTATCTCAAGTTAGCAATGATGGACACTTTTCATATTTGGTACATATAGATTTGTCATGGTAAGAGAAAGAACGCTATTGTTTTTGGTGGAGGTCAAAGGTCATTTGAGGTCACCAGAGGTTAAACTGCAAAAACCTTGTAAACACGGTATCTCAAGACAGCAATGATTACTGACACTTTTCATATTTGGTATATAGATTTGTCATGGTGAGAGGAAGAACCCTATTGTTTTGGTGGAGGTCAAAGGTCATTTGAGTTCACCGAAGGTTAAACTGCAAAAACCTTGTAAATGGCTTGTAAATGCAATATCTCAAGGTAGCAATGACGGACACTTTTCATAACAAGTCTATTGATTGGTCATGATGAGAGAAAGAACTCTATTGTTTTTGGTGGAGGTCAAAGGTCATTTGAGTTCACTAGAGGTTAAACTGAGAAAACCTAGTAAACATGATTGTCGATATCTCAAGATAGGAATGACTGACACTTTTCATATGTGGTATATAGATTTGTCATGTTGAGAGGAAGAATCCTATTGTTTATGGTGAAGGTCAAAGGTCATTTGAGGTCACAGGATGTTAAACTGCGAAAACCTTGTAAATGGCTTGTAAACACGATATCTCTAGATAGCAATGACAGACACTTTTCATATTTGATATATAGATTTGTCATGGTGAGAGGAAGAATGCTGTTGTATTTGGTGGAAGTAAAAGGTCATTTGAGATCACCGGAGGTTAAACTGCAAAAACCTTGAAAATGGCTTGTAAACATGATACATATCTCAAGGAATGATGGACATTTATATTTATTTTATAGATTTGTCATGGTGAGAGGAAGAACCCTATTCTTTTTGGTGGAGGTTTAAGGTCATTTGAGGTCACCAGAACTTAAAGTGCGAAAACCTTGTTAACACGATATCTCAAGACAGCAATGAATGACACTTCATATTTGTGATATAGGATTTGCATGTTGAGAGGAAGAACCCTATTGTTTTTGGTGAAGGTCAAAGGTCATTTGAGGTCACTGGAGGTTAAAACTACAAAAACCTTGTAAATGGCTTGTAAACACAGTATCTCAAGGTAGCATTGATGGACACTTTTCATATTTGGTATTTAGATTTGTCATGTTGAGAGGTAGAACCTATTATTTTTTGTAGGAGTTCAAAGATTATTTGAGGTCACCAGAGATAAAAAATGGAAAACCTTGTAAAACATGATATCTCAAGATAGCAGTGACAGGCACTTGTTATTTGGTGCATAGATTTGTTATGTTGAAAGGAAGGATCCTATTGTTTTTAGTGGAGATCAAAGTTCATTTAAGTTCACCAGAGGTCAAAACCTGAAATCCTTGTTAACATGATATATGAAGATGGGAATAAACAGACGCCTTTCATACTTTGCTTGTAGATTTGTCATGGTGAGAGGAACCCTTGTGTTTTTGCTGGAGGTCACAAGTCATTTGAGGTCACCAGAGGTCAGACTGAAACCGTAAACATGACATTACAAGGGAGGAAGTGCAGACACTTGTTTCATTTTTTGTTAGTCAATTTTTAGTGGGGTCCAAAGGTCGTGTTAGGTGAGCAGAGATCAAATTGTTACAACATTGTAAAAATTGATATAGTCAAGATGAAAAACTTTGAGAGATGAACCTCAGTGTAAAAAGGCATCCCATTTTGGCGAGGAATCACTAAGCGTTTTGACTTTCTGGTTATACAAGTTATATGCACAGTTTAATCCATACAGCTTGTCCAACCGGTAGATGGGGTCCACCAAACTGTACTGGTGTGTGTGATAGCTGCTACAATGGAGGTATCTGTGATGAATACAATGGGACATGCGTTTGTCCTCCTGGTTTTATGGGAGACAATTGTTTGACAGGTTAGTGCTACTTGAAAGATGCAATATATTTTCAGGTTGTTTCATTATAGGGCAGGTCCAAGCTAATCTATCCCATGAAGTCATTTTTTAAATTTCATGGGAATAAGGCATATTTAGCATCGTTGTAAAGCTTACAAATTGTAGTTTTCAATTCTGAAAAAATTTTTGGAAAAAATAATACACTTAATGAATGACAGGCTGCTAATTTGCATAATTATTAAAATGGGCGTGACATACGGGACATTTAAAATTTGGTCCATAAGCTAGCTACATGACTTATTTAAGTAAATATTATTTGAGACACAGTGCACCCAGCCTTCCAAAGTTTTAGAAAATAGTTCACTTCTTTCACCTCATTAATTATGCTAATTAGGCAGATTCTAACAGTGGATGTCCCGTACGTCACAGATTTTGTCTAAATTTTTGTATTTTATGGAGGAGTAAACAATATTTTTTAAAAAAATATCATAAAGTTCTAATTTGTGATAGGCTTCAAAAGTTGATTCAACATGATTTTTCTTATCATAATTCATACGTGTTTAATAATCAAATTAAGAAATGTGATGTATGGGACAAAATGTGATATACGGGACAACTGCATTGACTTTGTACACCAAATTCCCTTACTGTACCTACTGTATGTGAACTCACTCTCAACACTAACACTAAGTAATTTGTACTTTTGATTTTTATCAGGTAACATACTTTTGTATTTGAAAAAGAAGAACTGCCCGTGGTCATTATTCTCAGCATTTTTACCACTCAAACTCCAGAACTGACATATTTAGGCTGATTTTTTATTGAAATTTGAGGTTTTCAGGTTGGGGCATGTTGGGTTTAACTAATAATTGCAGCTCCTGTTGTACAGTATGGTACAGTTGAACATTTTCAATATAGTTGAACCAGGGAGTTGCTAGAGATTCCTGACTGAACACATTAATACAAGGAGATAAAAAATATTTACAGTAATAATGTACAATTCTTGCAGAGATACGAAACAGTATTTTACAAGAAGACAGGTATAAACATATTGGAAAGATTGCTGTACAGTAGTAGCACTAAAAAGTAATGCATGTTTTAAAAGAAAAATGCACATTTAACTCCTCCATGGCAATGTCCAAACGAGGTCTTTGCACATACAAGCATACAGTATTACAGTACTTTGATGAGAGACAATTAGAAAACAACCAGCGGTCATTTGTGAAATCCATTTTACTTGGATATTGTATGGGGGGGATCAAACACTTTAAGGGAAAAGGCTGCTAGGGGAAGGGGTTCATTGAAATGTTTTTCATAAGAGGACAGTGCTTATTTAAAAAAGAATAACAATTTTAGCAAAAAGAAAGTTGAAAATTCCAATACTGCACTGAATCATGCAAAGGGTAAAGTGTACTTGTACTGAAAAAACCTTATATTCTCAATGATGACCCCGGCCTCTAGCCACACTTCCCCAGAACACACTGCCACCCTACATATACTGTGGCAGTCACCACTTTTGTTAACTTCCCAGAAAACTATACTCTTCAGAGGTATACATCTCATGTGCACAAACTGCTTAAACACAACAAAAAGTGAAAAAAAAGTGTACTCATTAAGAAGGACAATGCAATTCTGGATTCAGTCCAATTCTAAAATTGCATTGTTGGCCAAATTTTCAGTAATTAAATGAAAAAATGACTATTTAAATTGTGTATGGTAATTATCATGCATAGGAGTAAGTTCAATAGTTTCAACTTATTCAATAGAGTGTACTTTCTGTAGAGCATTTTCATTAAGCACCATAAATTAGTACAAGACAGGCATTTTCAACACATTTTGTATGGGGACAAATTGTCCCGTACGTCACATGTCCCGTACGTCACAAGACATTTTTACTTTGTGTAACCACAGCACCAAAACCACTTTTTATTCTGCAATAGTAATTTGCAGCATATTACTTTAAAGGTAAGGCTACACATTAATGATATCAGCTTGATTACTTCACCTTTACTTTCAGAGCATTTTGAGCTTTAGTATTTCATCACAAAAACACAAATTTCTCTGGTCCAGTACGTCACACTGGCTTTTAATTAAGATGTTACCTAATTAAGGAAGTGTATAAAGTTTTCATTACTTTGTAATTAAAGTGTTTGTTGTAACAATTATGGAAACCTGAAAAGTTTCTGGAATGCCAACTTCTTTGTAACTTTCAGACACATTAAAATCTCTGAAATGTCCCGTACGTCACAGTGCAAATAGCTTGGACCTGCCCTATAATCAATGCTACAGTACAATATTTTTGACACCTTGCCATTTTGTAAAATGTCAATATCATTTTATAAGTTTGCAGATAGTATTGAATATCTAGACTGCAACAGTCACAGAATATGAAATTAATTGTCAGTCATATGCTACCAGGGTGCTCTGTTCCATATGTTGTGCTGAAGCAGTGAATGGATAACATTACTTTGGCATGTTCCACTTTAAGGAGGGGGAATACAAGAAAATGGGGAAAACATTTTGCTCTTTTTTGCCATTTGTTTGATTGTTTGGATGCAAAATATTTTGCACATATTTTGAATAGCAATGAAAAATTATTAGCAACATAAAGATAGGAATCATTTTAATATTTAAGGGGGGAACAGGATCAATAGAAGATAGTTTTGTTTCCTATGCACATGGCGCGAGATACCCCTTGAAAGAATACACGTTGCTGCAGATGAAGTGAATTTCGTTTCCAAAAAACTGTCTCCACCAAAAATACAAACTTTTAGCGATTGATTTGGGACGAAAGAATATCATCTCACAAAATCTTCCTATGCCAAAACTTGTCGAGAGTTGTTATCAATACCAATTAGGTGCTCATTCAAGCATTTGTCAATAGCCCTAAAAGTTGACATTTGATGGCAGTTTATCTCAGTTAAAATTGAAAGGTGATCTAACCTTCAATGTCCATGAGTAATTTGATCCCTTTTTGCCAGTACTAATTACAGGGCAGGATTTGTTGTTTGTTTTAATGTAAGCCCCACAGTGCTGGGCTACTGGTGTACCAGAATAGTCATCAAAGCTTTCAACAAAGCTGCTGCTCAGTGGAGCAGCTAATTGAAATAATGAACCAGTGGTCGGGTACTTAATTTAATTGGGAACAGCAGTTTTCCCCTAAAAACTGCGGTAGCTATGACTGATTCCAGCAAAGGCAAATTTTGCTTAATGTTATTTTGGTTGGAATATGTGCATAGCTTTATATGTAGAAATAACTGTGTAACTAAATTTACTTCTTAAGACAATGGAACCATGTCATCTTAATTTAAGTGGTAAGTTTGCAATCTAGTTATATAAATACTGGGCCAATTGGTGTATATATCTGTATATCTTGTACCCCAACAAAATGTACTGTCTAAAACATTTCCACCACTTTCTTTCATGCTACTTCTCGAAAGACGGTGTATTTTCCAGTACATTTTATACTTGTTCTGTAGATGCGTTATGGTAAGAAGATGAGCCCTATCATTTTTGGTGGAGGTCAAAGGTCATCTGATGTCACTGGGGGTCAAATACTGAAAACCTAGTTAACACGATAACTCCAGATAAGAAGCTTGAATAGATTTCATACTTCATACATGGATGCGTTATGGTGCGAAGGTGAACGCTATCATTTTTGGTGGAGGTCAAAGGTCATCTGGGGTCACTGGGGGTCAAACACTGCAAACCTTGTTAACACGATATCTCCAGATAGGAAGCTTGGAAAGATTTCATACTCAGTACTGTGGATGCGTTATGGTGAAAAGATGAATGCTTTCGTTTTTGGTGGAGGCTAAAGGTCATCTGGGGTTACAGGGGTCAAAAAGCAAAATTTCCCAAGATCATCTCATGGGTTCACCAGAAGTCAAAGAGCAAACTTTCCCAAGAATTCCCAAGATCATCACTGTGAGTCATCAGTGGTCAAAATGCAAAATTTCCCAAGAATTCCCAAGATCAAATATGAACCTAAAATTATTTTCCAACATGTTAAGATAGCACTTGACCATTGACTGAAAGATATGGGACATCATTGCATTATTTGGAATAGAACATATATCATCGAAACCGCAATGCATTTTTGCATTTTGGTTAACTTTATAGCACAGTAACTTCACCATGATATATTGTGCATGTCCACAGCAAACCATATTGTACTAAAAAAATTTATATTCAGGAGGCAAGGAACCACTGAGCCCTTTGGCTTTCTGGTTGTGAAAAGGTATGAGCTTTCAACATCTGAAGAAATGGCACTGGTGGCTTTCTTTCTGAAAATGTGGTTATTGCACAATGCACTTCTAAAAAGGTAGTCAGACAACCATTTCAAGTACAAAGGTATCATTAAAACCTTCGATCCATACACATTTTGGAGGTAAATGACATAAAAAGTGTGTTACAAAACCTCCATTTTGGACTTGACAAAATTTTGACAATTTCTATTTTTGGATTTAGGTGGATTTCTTCTTGAGTGCTTGTCACACCTCAAGTTACACTAAAACATAAAACTCACTCGTAGGAAATTTTGGGGTAAAACTCGATCTTCAAGACTATGAGGGTTTTTGCTTTTTTGCTTTATGCTTAATAAACTCAAGATCCCATGAGAGGTCAGCTTATATTGATTAGGTAACCCAGTTAGGTTTGTATTACTAAGTCAATCAATCCAGCCAGTCAGCTAGTTCAGTCCAGTCCAGTCCAGTTCGTTAGTCGGTGGGATGGTGGCCGGGTCAGTTGGTCTGTCAATATTAACTGTGTGGTGTGTTGAGTATAGATATTTGGGAAAATATATTTTCCCAAATGTTTGGTGGGTATCTGCCAGCAGCACTGAAGTTTGGGATGGTTTTTGGCAGATGTGTCTGTCTTCAGCTCTGAAAGGATTAATAGCATGCAGTCATTTTTATCTTAGAATGGTCACCTCGGTATATAAAAAATAACACAGCCTAGTGCAGTATAGAAACCCTTAGAACGAGGATCAGAATTAGAACAAGGCTGTTGGTTAATGGATTGTGCAATTGTTGAATATGTATTACTTCTTCGGACAGGTACTAAGCTGTGTTCCCACGTGTGTATACACAAACCTTGCTTTATACTGTCACACAAAAGCTTCATTATTGAGCCAAAACTTTCATACTGAAACTGTGTTAGCTGAAATTCAGTGTTGAATACTTAAGAAAACAATTTTATCTTTTTTTCGATCAATTAAAAACTGTCTGATTACGACATTATTAAGTCACTGGGCACTAATTTAGCATGCCTTTCTGTTTTCACATGTTGTGATACCTTTTCAATAATGTGATGTTCCATGTTTGCAAAACCGGTAATAAATAGTTGCTGAGGATTTGTTTTTGGTGGATTGCGAGTGCAGAATGTGTTAGATTTCAATATGCAAATGATATGTATAATATTGGTGGTTCTTCTTCTTGACTGAATAGGAATAGTATACAAATAATAAATGCATTTTTTTTATGAGTGCAATAGTATGAATTAATTATTTCATGAGTTTAAAGATGGAATGTTCTACTCAACGAGGCGAAGTGTCAAGCCGAGTTGAATAGAATGTTAAATCTTTCAATAAATGAAATTATTCAGACTGTCACATGAATGAAAAACATTCATTGTTTGTTTTATATAACAGCACCTTATAAATCTTGGTCACAATTTGATTCAAGGATAGGATTGGGTCTAGGGCTTAGTTGGCATGAGTGCACCAATCCTCCAGTCAGATGTAAAGAAATTAATAAGGTGTTATGCAATACCAGGGGTGGACTGACAATGAATTGGGCCCCCAGAGAAAATGGGCATTGGGACCTCCTCCTCCCCATCCTGAATCAACTTTCCCTCACCTCACCCTGGATTTCGAAATTTTCCGATTTTCATTAAAATTTCCGAACGACAGTGTGGGCCCCCTATCTGTGTGGGCCCTCGGGCAGTGCCCGGTTGCCCGACTGCTCAGTCCACCCCTGTACAATACCGTTTATGGAAGGGCAGTGTGAATTGTGAAGTAATGGGTAAACTGTGACAGCACAAAGAATATCAACACCTAGTACATAGGCAGTCTGTGATACCTAGTGGATAGTTTGTTTTATTCGTAGTAGAATTTCATGTGAAATGAAAAATGAAATATAAATTCTTAGTAATATGGATGTGCTTTTGCAGTTTGAGCAAGGGCTAACCTAGAAATAAAAATACTGGTGAGAGAGTATGGTTCGGTGTGTTAGGGGTTAACAGATTCACTCATAGATTTGGAAGTTTGCTCATATGACACTTAAAATTTTCGTTATGTGGATAAAAGGCTGTCATTGGAGAGATCATCTGTACATCATTTGCCATCCATACCCCTGATGTAATATTAGAAAAATAATGTGAAAGTTGTACAGCTTAAGTGTGTATCAGAAGCAAGTTATTTTTCAACTGTAATAGTTATATTATTCTCTTTGTTTCAGCCTGTGGTGGTAATAGATACGGACATACTTGTGAGATAAAGTGTTCTTCAGATGATTCTGCAGAAAAGTGTGAGGGTCACCAGTTTTGTCTGGTTCATCCATATGGTTGCAGATGTAATACTGGCTGGAAGGGACTTGCTTGTAATAAAGGTATATTATACTTGTTTAAATTAATTGAGAGGATTTACCAAATATGGTGGATATAAGGAAGTCTTCTACGTGACATCACTGAGTGTGTTGCGTAGTTACACTGATGAAAAAACTGTGATCAAACCACAGAGTATGTCATGGCATGTTTTTGAGACTCCAATACCCACTTCAGTACCTAGCTGCATTGAAAGTATTAAAAAAAAGAAAAACATTTTTTCAAGGTTCAAAGTATGAGAAATTAATTTTCTAAAAATCACAAACTTTTTATGAGAAGTAGTTGTTCAAAATAAAAGTATGACTGATTTGAAAATCTCATTTTTTCCCCTCATTTTCGTCACCTTGGTATTTCTTCCCTCCAAGTACAAATGTCACTAACAAAAGTCCATATATTAAGTACATTAATTAAACACATTTTAAAGTAAAAAAAGTTTTGGAAAATTTGCTTTGTTATTGGCACAGACAAGTTCAAAATGCAAAATGTTGTTCACCATGTGGGAGGGACAGAATTTGATTAAAATTACCCAGCTGTAGATAACAGTGAATGAGGTAAATTCGTTTTTGTGCACTTTGATGTCCATGTCTAAAGACATTTAACTGCATGTAAATGTTCCTAAAATTCTTTGGTAAAAATAGGGAAAAGTGAGGAAAATCAGTGACAATTCTGTCCCTCCCATTTTTTTGGCACAAAGGTTTTGTTGTTAGAAGAAAAATTAATACAATATATGTGAAAATCTCCAAAGTATCAAGTTTATTTTTGACCTGAACACCTGTTGTGAATATGGAAACAAAAACATTTTTTTAAAGGTGTGTTGTCACTGATGGAACTTTTGCGAGGAACGGAATTTAGTGCAAGGGATGGAATTCTGTCAGGCCTTGTATGTAATATCAGTGGTTGTTTGTGGGAGGGATGAAATTAGTTGTACATTTTCATTTGCCTAGTGCAACTGTTGTAAATTCGAGAAAATTTCATTATTTGATTTAACACAGAGACTGCAACACTTCTGAATAATACAATTTAAACATATCTAAGCTTTAACATGTTGCTATAGCAACAAATACTTTTGGCAAGATGGATAGAATGAAAACATTCTAGGGATACATTTGACTCATTTTCATCTCATATGACAGGACTTCAAATTAATTTGTCAACTGCAACATTGATTAAAATTGATATTAAAAATGTTTTTGAGAAAGTAAGAAAGTCATTTTTAAGTTGGGATATAATGAAAATTTACCAAAACGGGAAATATGTGCCGGGTATAGAAGACAGAATTTCTATCAGTGTTGATGAAATGGTGATGCATTGAAATCATTGGGAACTTAAATTGGTATTGCTAAGAAGTACCCATGGGGTAATTGGGGCATATTAAAGAGGGCTTAGGGACAGGAGAATTCTCATACTAGTTAAGGCCCATATGTTTTTTTTCTTAAATTTAAGAATCAGTTACAATGCTTTACTTATAGCAAAAAATCTGTACAGTCCCATCTACCATTGAATGTCACTGGCCATGCAGCTCTTAATTAGATCCCCAAATAAGAGGTGACGAAATGAGACCAGAAATTACTTGCTAGACTTGATATTTGGCTATGAGTGAAACAACGGCGACTTGAAGCAAGTATTCTGTTAGGCACTGGCTTATAAAATCTGGTCATGTTGTTTTGGAGAATTAAAAAAAATGGGAGCTTTGCAATGAAAAGGAAGACTTCAAACAGCTTTATCTTCATTTCCCTAATATGAACAAAAATTCTTTCCCCTGCATTTTGTCCCTCAATGCTTCCTTTTTTTTGAAAACTGTATCATACCCTTAATTAGCATTGAGATCTTTTTAGTCCCTTTTAGTCAGTATCACAAAGGTAGTTGAACTTGGTATAAATGATGTAAATTAATTTCAACTCCTACTAAATTTAATAATAATAAGTGAAATGTTTGATATTTGCATACGCACCAAGGTTTTATCCTTCCGTCCCTCATGCCATGTAATTACCATTTGTTGAACCAGTTGTCAGGCACATGTATATGTATTCCAAATGCATTGAGAAAGACTTCAATTTTTGATGGAGGTTGAAAAGTGACCTCAGGGCAGCTGAGTCCAAAACACAAATAAATAGCTGATGCTGACATCAGTAATCAAAGGTTCTCTAATATATGGTCATCTCAGACAGTTAACAGTAAACTTCACCTTTAAGGAGAAGTTACCTGTCTGGGGTAGGATATAAGAGAGCACCAAATTTACTTTTAGCTCCTCCTTCAATTTGACACCTGTTTGGGTGCACCTCCAGTGCAGAGGCACAGTACCTAGCCTGCACTGAGTTTAATTTGCTCAAGGCCATATAACTTGAACTGACACATGCACAGTGACAGTGTGTGAGCTTAATTGGGAACACAATTGACTGTACATACAAGTCATTGATAGCCAACCAGAGTGAAGCTATATTGTTTGACCGAATGTCAAAGTGCAGTCATGGACTATTTAGAACTCTTAAGGATAATCCTAAATATGTTTGGAGAGGGAACTGCTAGCATCTCCCTGATTTGGGGAGATGCCATATCCCCTTTTAAGAGTATAAAAGGCTACAGTGAACACAGACAGATCTTAGAGTTGATATGGGAGCCATAATATGCTTTCTAGTATATATTTCAATTGTCAGTAGAAATAGTCTTGATCTTCTTTAGTCTATTAGAATCTATAAACTTTTATAAATTTGTAGATCAAACATAAACAGAATGGCACGCAATTAATTTTAATGCAGACCTATTCTTTCATATCAGCATCTGTGACCTGATATGCTTAAATCATTAAAATACATTCACATGCACCCGAGTTTCAACTTTCAATTCTGGAAAGTTGTCATAAAGTTCCCTACAGTTTATACTGTCTACCAATTTATCATGTGAAATGTATTTAGAGTTTTCTTTCCCTTTCAGGGTGTGATCAAAATTCCTTTGGTGCAAGCTGCCTGCAGTCCTGTCACTGTGTATCAAATCGATGTGACAGATATAGAGGGACATGTACAGGATCAAACACCAGATGTAAGACTGGATGGACTGGAGACAACTGTCAAGGTTTTCTGTAACTGAACTTGAACTCATCGCAAAATGAAGCTCACATAGTGTGTTCATCTCCCTTACTGCTTTACAGCAAACAGCAGACCCAAGTTATGTATGGGGATTCAAAGGTTACAACTTTTCAAATGTCAGTAATTGCTCAAGGCACCAATTTTACTCTTAATCTGGCTGAGACTCTCACTCGAGTTTAAATGGTATGTAACACACTCTGAGAGCTACTGTGAGTGACTGCCAGTCAGGCCAATCACACTTTTTGGCCTCACTAAGCTGACATCAGATTGAATCTAGTAGCTTGGTTGAACCTGAAACTTCTGTTTAATTAACCGAAAGGGATTGACCCTTCCTGGCTATATCCTTCAGAAGTGTGAAATCAGATTTTTTTTCTATAACAGTGGTAGGGGAATGTACACACTATGATCTTTACAATGTGTAAAAAAAATGAATGATCTTACATTAAACTTTGAGAGAGGATGCTTATGACGTTTGAAAGTTATCAAAAGCAATATAAACAGCTAATTTATAAACCACAAAACTCTCTAGTACTAGTTAACCAAATCTCTTTTAAAGAGAATGTGTATCTTGTGCAAAACATCACCACTTAAGTATTACTTTTGATGGGTTCATTCAATTTACTTAAGACACATCTTTTAGAATATCCAAATGAATTGCAAGGACATGATTTTTATTACACACTTCAACAAACAGGTAGATTAACAAAATTATATGATTTGATGTATTGATGGCAGAAGTAGGAACTGTATAGAATCGTAGCAAATATGCTATACTTAACTTATAACTTCATGCTCTTTGTGCAGAAGCCTGTATAGAGCCATGACTGTATGTTGTAATTCATTTGGATACTCTAAAAGATGTATCCTGCCCTTAAAAGTAAGCTTACTAGTTAAGAGGTGATGTTAGCGTAGTACAATTGAATCCTATGTATTTAGCATCTATTTTTCATTCTTCATTTTCTAAGTGATTACAAAAGACATACAAAAAGAAGGATGTATAATGACTGCATATTGGTTGCTACAGGAGTTAATGTGGCAGTAGTGCAGAGTAAAGAATCAAATTAATATTAACCTACTTTCTGTAAATAATTTAATTTTCCTGTTTTCCTCATAATACCACACTTCATTCTTCCCTAGCTTCTGTAATTTTCTGTCTGCTCAGTCTATGTGCTCTAGTATTATCTAGCGATTATTATTGAAGTTATCATTTTGTTGGTTTACTGAGTATTGATACAGAATTCAAAAGTTTCAGATGACTCTTTCTAGAGATGTGCAGGTCCCAGTAACATTTTCAGTACCACCTGCTTGTAGTGGATGTGCCTCTTTTCTGAAACTTTTTGACCAGGCTTCGACAAATCCCCCGCCCGACAGTCCAGGACAAGTAAAAAGTTACTCGGGCAAGTGCATTGTTCAATCTCATAGCCCGCCGGGCAAGTCCTTACAAAGTCTCCTCCACAAAGGAGTTTGAAGGCGTATTAAAAGTGGACAAGTAGATATTCATGTGGACAAGTAGATTAAGAGAACAGCTTCCCCGATGGACAAGTAGAGAAAAAAAAAATTTGTTGAAGCCTGTAAATTTTGACTACTTGTCTTTTTCCTTCAGAATGTGTTGGAAATTTCTTTGGTACCAATTGTTCTCTGGAATGTCATTGCAAAAAGGACAAATGTAACATTGAGACAGGGCTATGTAAGCCTGGTGGATGTCTACCACAGTGGGTGGACTTATATCCTCCTTATTCCTGTCAAACAGGTACGTAGGATAAAAAAAAATGCAGTAGAGATTTGGGTTGGATTACAGATCATGTTGGTATGTATGTGCATGTGTATGTACATGTGTGTTTGTGTATGATCTGAGTGACTTTCAGCTTGTTTTAAACGATATCTCTAGATACATAAGACAGGGAGCACAGATACTGTTCAGTCTTAGTATGAGATAAACCTCATTAGAAGATCACAATTATTTCAAGTGGAGGTCAGACATAAATAACAGTTACCAGGGATCAAACTCAATATTATCATCAGATTTGAAACAATTGTGATCTTCTAATGAGGTTTATCCCATACTAAGACTGAACAGTATCCATGCTCCCCAAATTGCCAAACTTGCCTCCTTAAGTAAAAATGTTATTTTTGGAGACGTACATCTTCAAAATGAAGTCATCTACTCCTGATCTGAGACCAGATTCTGATTAATTTGTCAGCCAGACACTACTTATACTAACTCAGCTCATTATATCTTGCTCCTTTGAAAAGTTATTAGCAATGTACAAAGCCACAAAAAACCGCAAGGGCAACATTCAGCATTAAAGTAGGGTATTGTGTAATACTTTTTAGAAGGCCATAATTTGAAACTGCTTGATCTATTGACCACAGGATGTCTTTGTTTTGTCTAAGCAACAACATTTTGAGGAAAAATTATCAAAATCAGGGATGGTCACAGGAAATTTAGCTGGAAACTTTGTAATTTGGCCTGGAATGACCCTGTACACAGCCTTTGTAGCTTTGTTTGAGGTCAGGGTCATTATAGGTCACTACTTTCAGCTGACAAGTCTCTAAATATTAATTGTTCCAGTCAGATTTTGTAGCTATGTGAGGGCATAGCTTTATATCTACATTTAGCCATGTCATGTTTCAGTGTTTCAAAGGAAGATCTCTTAGTATAACTAAAATGAACAAAGAGCTATACATTGTATGTCTACAGTATGTTATTGCTGTAACAGCACAGTTCAAGTAAAGGCTGCAGCATAACTTTAATGATTTTAGGTATAAATTAGGCCTTCCACATATCATATAGCCAAGCTTACCATATGTAGGATTGTAAGCCCATATGGAGAGAGAGTTTAGATGGGAGATACTTCATGTAAGACTACCTCAAACTGAGGTGAATAGACAACTGAAGGGAGATGAATAGGCTGAATAGCCTGAAGTGAATAGGATTAGTAGGTGTCTATTCACTTCAGTTTGAGGTTGGCTTACATGAAGAATATACCGTTTAAATTCCTGATGGACCTTTACCAGTTTAAGATCCTGCAGATATGATAAATATGAAATGGATGCAAGGTAACACCTATTCAAAGCCCCTCCAGATCTAGCCTGCTAGCTGTCATGCACAAGTGGAAAAATGGCCCTAATGCACCCACTCATGCACTGACCACACGGAAACAGGGTAGTACAGTTTTACACTTCAATTATCAATACATAGAGCACAAAGCTTCCTTAATGCAGTCATTAAAGTTGCATGGGTAAAAGTGTCTTGCAACTTTTTCTAGAAGTTTGCAAATGACCGAGTCAGCAAGGTGTTTTTTGAGTGCTGTAAAATATAAAATGATCGAGGCAGAAACACTCTAAAAAGGGGATAGAAATCCAGCATTTGGAGCAACCAGGGAATAATAGTGCAATAGGCTCACATCATGACTTGATTGTCTGTACTTCAGATCTCTTCAAGGCCTCTTTGCGATTTCCAAGAGGCGCTGTTCCACATAAAATAACATTACTAGGCCTATACTCATACATTCTGCAGAGAGTTATGCACATGGTAATGTAATGTCATGTCCTGAAGAGATTTGATGCTATATCTTATCATGCCATTTTGTGCCCTACCCTGGAGTAGCTGGCAGATTCAGGCAGCTGGCTGCTTTTTCATGGCGGGTTGTGAGAGGTTACGCAGTGCAGGCTGCCGGTGGACGACTGGCTTCTGGTAATTTATGGGAATTTTCCATTAACATCTGACATAAGTGAGGCAAGTTTCTCTGTTCAACATTTTACTACAACTCTTGAAATGATACATTTCCACAGGATTGCAGAATATTACATATCCAACTTTAAAGGTCAATCGTGGAGCATCAGCAAAGGTCATCTGTACTGCAGTAAAAGGCCTAGAAGGGGATTTA
The DNA here is from genome assembly GCA_029531755.1 of Holothuria leucospilota. Classification (NCBI taxonomy): domain Eukaryota; kingdom Metazoa; phylum Echinodermata; class Holothuroidea; order Aspidochirotida; family Holothuriidae; genus Holothuria; species Holothuria leucospilota. The sequence continues at coordinate 55,234,198 of CM055966.1, read as the reverse complement.
ACGAACTTAGACCTGGTGCTTTCAAGAGAAGAGGATAATTTACAGCATAGTAATATCACTATTGGAAAAAGTGAAGAAGATGGTTCAACAAAACTAAGATACTTCACAGTTGCTAATGTCCAGAGAGGTGATATGTTTTATTGTCAACTGCGTGACAGAAATGGTAGCAAGCTTGCTGTATTGGGTCATAATGATTTTTTTGATGTATATGGTGAGTAGTGATTGGTTATTAGTTATACATTAAAAAAGCTCTTCAGTGTTGGGCAATGGGTGATTGCAGATACTTTAAAACTGCTGGTATGGTTTTTTCAGTGCTCTTTTAACATTTTTCTATATCTTGATGGCAAGATTGTTGCCATGTATGAATTTAGCTGAGATTGGTTATGATGAGCTGAGATTGGTAGGATATGAATACTAGAACTTGTAGTTTTGAAGGAGACAAAACTTCAGTCATATTATATTTGAATGTGTATGAGTTTGCCTGTTTATTATATTTGGCTAGTTAAGATGATATTTTTCACTTCACCATGGAGGAGATCTTTTGTTGTTTTAAGTTGTTGAAATGCACAATGGCTGTAGTAAAAGTGTAGTAAGAATGTCAGAATTGAAACTTGATGCCTACTTATACTTACATGATTATTAATATATGTTTTTGCCATCTGTCTTCCCTCAAAAGACCTTCCAGAGCTGAAAAATCCTCCTACTAATCTTTCCATTGGTAGTTCATCAGTCATCATCAAGTGGCTAGCATGGGATAATACCAAAGATACTGGGGATCCTCCTGTTGTTGGCTATCTGCCATATTATAAAAGGACAGAAGAGGATGACTGGCTGCCTGGTAGCAAATTGTCATCAGAGACCCTGATGTACACATTTAATAGACTAGATCCAGACACCAACTACTCTTTCAGTGTAGCAGCTATCAGAGATGGAGATGGTGGGGAAGGTCCGAAGAGTCCTCAGTTGAATGTTTCAACTATTTGTAAAGGTAAAACATTTTTGCGGCCAGAATTTTGAAATTGGCTTGAGGCCAGACATAATTAGTGCACAATGTCTCATTACTTTACTACCACTGCATAAAGAATCCAGTTCATTTTCTGAGAGAACTTGCCCTAGGTGGTCAAACAGTTTTATCTGTTCTATGTGACATTCACATGTCCTTGTTATGTAGTAAACATCGCAATATCAACTCTTTCTTCATGTTGAAATAGTTTTGAAGGGCTTTATGTGCAGATGTTACAAAGGTGGTTTTTAGTAACTAGGTGTAGCAAGTTTCGCAGAATTTTCCTAAGCCAGAACTAGTCCACAGTCGTTATCAATACCAATTAGGTACATCACAAAAATTCATTCTCAATGAAACTCTCAAATATAAAGAAAAACATACATGAGCTCTTACAGTAAATAGGTACTGTACTATGTACTGTAGCTAGGCTTTAAAGACTTTCCAGAGGAGTGCACAAATAATAGACTACAGTACATAAACACACTACAATATTACTTTTTCACCTGCAAATACTGTAAACTGTGCTGCTTCTTGTACCACACAGAAGTCATGACAGTAGTGTATATATACATACATATATACACCTACTGTCTTTGCTGCTTTTCAGTGTCCTAATTGTTCTCTTTCTCACTACGATTTAAATATACATTTGGGTACTTAAATGTAGCTTAGTTCTTAAGATCCAAACCAAAGCTTTCTATTCTTTAACAATCTTCCAAACATGTACAGGGAGTAATTGAAAGAACTGAAACAAATACCTGTACAGTCCTAGCTGTATGTACTGTCTTGTGATATAGTCACTACTGTGATATGTATCCAAACCAACAAGCAGTTTCAAACTGCCTCTTTTTATCAGTCAGTTGACCACTTTCTCCTGTCATTGGCTACTTTCAATTACTTCTTTTTCCATATCCCTGGCAAACCCTCTGAGTAAGAAAGGAATCTTTCAAACCTTCCTTCTTGAAATATGAGAAGAATAATAGGTAGGAACCAAACCTTTCAAACAACAAACAATTTTACCCTTTGTTTGCTGAATCCAACCCTATTCTGGCTCAACTCCGACTGAAAATCTGACTGTTTTCAGGTTTGTTCTAAAAAAGTTGTATTTTTACAATCTCATGGAAAAATTCAATCTCATGGAAAAGTCCAAATTTACTTTGAAAAAAAAAAGACTATGTCCAGTTTTCCTATACCTCTACTGTGGGATGTCAGGTTCCTGGTAGTCAGTAGTGGTCTGGTTTACTGTCAGAATTTATAGCAAAACACAAATCTTTATCCAAGTGAAGGATGCATGAGGTGAGATGAAGAGTCAGTTTTGGAGTCAGTTTTGATTGGGATATTTTGAAGTCGGTTTAGAGTAGGACTGGGATCTGTTTGGATTCAGAAGTTATCTGTATGGAATCAGTATATGCTTATTTCCAGAAGGGTGATGGCAGTCGGTCTATAAACTCAGATTAAACTGAAAGGTGACCTAACCTTTAAATGACCATGATTCCTTTTTTGCCAGTGCTAATTTCACGGAAGAATTTGTTGTTCATTGTAATCTAATTTGGCTTTGTTGTTGAGCTACTGTTAATTGTAAGTGTACATATGACCGTAAAAGCCATTGACAGAGCTGCTGCCTATGTGAGGAAGTAATTGGATTCCAGAACTATTGGTTGGGTACTTTAATTGGGAACAGCAGTTTTCCCCTGAAACCGGTGGTAGCTATGACTGATTTCAGGAAAGGAAAATTATGTGTCATGGGCATTGCATGTGAATCTATTTGTACCACAAAACATGGCAGGGCTTTACACCTGATTAGATCATATAGTTTCATGCTGTCTGCTTCCATTTACTTGACCAAAACCTTGTTTTTAATTCCTTGCTGAAGGCAAAAGGAATCTATGCAGTCGTGGTGGTTTGCCTGATGTGTATGTGTGTGTGTGCATGTGTGTGTGTTTGTGACACAGCTTGTTAACTGCAATATCTCAAGCTCAGATTAGTCTTAGTCTTAAACTTGGTATGAGAGTGCAGCATAATGAGAGGATCGAAGGACCCTATTGTTTTTGGTGGAAGTCAAAGGTCATACGACATTACCTTAGGTCAAATACTGTAACCCTGTTATTACAATATCTCACTAAATCAACTCCAGACAGGTCTTATGCAGATACACCATATTAAATCAAATTACTCAATTGGTTTTGGTAGAGGTCAAAGGTCATATGACATCATCAGAGGTCAAACTCTGAAAACCTTGTTAACATGATACCTTAAGAAATGGAACTCAAGATTGTTGTCATACTTAGTATGTAGGTTTGTCATATTAAGAAAGAGAACCATATTGTTTTGAGGGGAGGTCAAAGGTCATTTGGGGTAATCAGATGTCAAAAGGTCAAAACCTTGTAAACCTCATATCTCAAGAGGGGTAACCTCAATGAAGTTCATACTTTATGTAGATGTCCCACATTTAGCACTAGGTCCCTATTTTTTGTGGAGTTCAAAGGTCACTTAAGGTCAATGAAGTCAAACAGTGAAAACCTTGAAAAGTGTTCATAGACATGATTATCTCATGAAGTGTAACAGTGAGTGAGTTAGACGAGGTTTTACGTCTCAGTTTCTAACCAATTGGTTTAAGTCGGGCCGGCCACTGCCATTTTTCCAGTTGTGGCTCACTGGCTTGTTTTCCCTACCTATTGCTTATGCTGAGCACCAAGCACATTAATGGCAGTAGGTTCCATTTTTAAAGTCTTTGGTATGACCCGGCCAGCTAGGAGTCGAACCCCAGACCTATTCTGGCTGCAAGTCGGATGCTCTAAGCACTTCAACACCTGTACAAAAAAGGTTTGTCAACCTGTGTCTATAACCACACAAAAGAAATCACGCTTGTTCTTGAATGACAACCTGCATATTTGGAACGCTCTGGACACAGGTTTGACAGGTTGACACACCTTTCCTGCCTTTGATTTCAAACCACAGGTTTTGTCTCAGAATTCTTTGTTAACATTGGTTTTAATTGCCACACAGTTTGCATATAAAACCTGTGGCAAAGTGTGGCAACTACCTAACCTGTGTCCGATGTCAAGGGAAAACAAAGGTTTTCATAAATACCTGTGATTACCAATGGCAGACACACATGAAAACCTGAGGATTTTGAACAATTGCCACACGTTTTTTTTGTAAGGACATGCAGTCGGTAACAGTGAGGGATCTCATACTTAATTAGCATGCGGTTGACTCATATTGATTAGATGATCCCTATGGTTTTGATAGAGTTCAAAGGTCATTATGGGTCATCAGAGGTCTAAGGGTGCAAACCTTATAAAAACAATATCTCAAGAAGAGTAACCTTGATGGATACCATACCTGGTGTATGGATGTACCATATTCAGTGCTGCATATTTTGTGGAGGTCATAGGTCATTTGTAGTCAACATAGGTCAGACAGTGAATACCTTGAAAAGTACTCATAATCATGAAACAGTAACCATGAGGGTTCTCATACTTTGGTGGAGGTCAAAGGTCATTTGGAGTCACCAGTGGTTTTTGAAAACACTTTACATCAAAAAGGTCCCTTGATGGATCTCATACTCAGCATGTGGATTACCTGTATTGGATAATAGGTTGCATTTGCTTTTGTAGTGCTCAAAGGTCATTTGGGGTCAGCCGAGGTCCAAATGTGAAAATCTTGAAAAGGGCCAAACACAATATCTTAAGAAGGGTAAGAGTGAAGGATTTCATATAAGGTAAACCATGATGACTGAATGATCCATGTTGGGTTTTTTTTGAGTTCAAAGGCCATTTGAGTCACCAGAAGTGGAAAGGTGAGTCTGAGAGGTGCTATCATGATATTAATCTGTTTGGTCTCCGTGCATGGATCTTTTATTCTTTCGTACAAGTCAACTCCCACTGTAATTTTATAACTTTGTAATGAAACTGTGATAATTTTAAACCACTGTACTATTTTATACTGTATTCCAGAAACAAGGAATCACTGTCTTTGGGCTTTCTGGTTAAACTGTATTTCTTACTTGGCTGTTGGTAATTTTCAAATGATTGTTTTATTTAATCCATTTGTTAGGGTAACAGTGGGTATGAATGAGGTTGCATGCAAAGGATAAGAATTAGTGTAAATTATATTGAAGTACCAGACCAAAATATTGAATATCTGTACATATAAAATATTGATTGTTATGTACAGGATTTTCTAGTCACACATGTTTGCATCTAATTGGATTGGCTGCATAGAATGAAATCAGTTGCTTCTCATCTCCAGGTGCTATTGTAGTCCCTAAAATAGTGTTTAATGTAGGTAAAGGGGTCACCTGATTTCAGCATCAGGGGTATCAATGAGCTAATTGTGCACCCATGTAGTATCATCCTCTTGAAAGATAGTAGCAGGAGTCAGATTTAATTAAAAGATAATTGTAAACAAACTGTTACATTTTGAGGTTGTACTAGACTTCTACGCTTAATGAATACATATACAATACTGCACTATTGGCTAAAAGCAATGACAAACACAATTGTGTTGCGTGCAGCAGGACAGTTATGAAAGAAACATAGACAAGTGTATCAAACTGTATATGTGCTGTACTATATGTATGAGGACGTGCTGTGCAAGAAGTATGGCATTCAGCCATCCAATACTGGGTGCATTCTGGGATGCTGCTGAAAGAGAAATGGCAGTATATATGTGTGCATATTCTGGTTTTTGCACTGATGATTAAATGGTATAGAGAATACCATTGCTTCTTGGCATTGCTTGGTCAACATTAGAAGCATTATTGTCTCCATAAAATTAGACCACAGCTACTAGCTGTGACCAAGACCTCGCAACAGTGTTCAGGCTTCAAAGTGATCCTATATTTCCTATAATTTCCTATATATTTCAAAAAATCCTATATTTCCTATAATTGTATGACTTTGGGCTTGTTTTCCTATTTTCTCCTATATTTTTCTGATCTTGCCAAAAGAAAATTTTCTGTGGTGTTCTGGAGTGAAGTTTTCAGATGGATTCTTTTTCCAAGATAATTGTCTTAGACTTAAAGTGGCTTAGTCAAACAGGTAGTAGTGTATAGATGCCAAGTATCTTAATTAGATGCAAGCACATCTGAAATATTCTCTTATGAATCTGCTTGGTCACTAATGAGCTCATGTTTCATCAACCATAAATGTGCCACTCTCACACCTTTGATTTTAAGCACTCTATGATTTTGTCTCTTTGAGGTAGTATTAGTGGTATTGTCAAGGGGGTGGATGAGAGCCCTGTGTCTGGCATCCCCTGTGGTGATGCAGTCCACATTTTAAATCCTTGTACCTTCCCTTTGCATGCACAGATAGCTGGCCTGTGACATAATTAATTCTTAATCTCGAAATATTGAAGGACAGTCAGTGGTTCTTGATACCAATTATTTTCCCTGCCATCTACTATCTTTTCTCAAACTGACTTACTAGCCATTAGTTGAGTTAATTTTTCACACCATTGCATGTTACAATTTTCTCCTAAAGATCAAGAACTTAGTACCTTGAGAAAATTAAGAGCCTCACTCTAATATTTACAATTTTACCATGCAGATCTCTAAGGAGGTTTTCCTAAACTCCACTAGAGGCTCTATGACATGCCCCTGGATGTCATGTCAATTTATCCAACAGACCAAAGTAGGAATTCTGATCGAAGTATGGGTCTGGTGCTGCAGCGCCCATCATTGGTGGCAATTGGGGTCACTTACCTAGTTGTCCTTTCCCCAATTATGTCATGTAATTTCCTCAAGTGAGATTTTAGATGCTAAGTATGTTAATGCACAGACATTTTTGCATACTGTAGGCATTTTGCAGTAACTGGCATCTTGACATGTGGACTATACTGTCCTGCCAAGTTGTACAGATTCAAAGTGAGCAGTGGCATTTTTAGGGGGCATTGAGCCATATGCCCCATCCCCTCGTTGATGCTGATTTTTTTTTTTAAGTTTATAACTTAAAATGTGTCAATTTTTGAAAACAAAGTTTACTTCAGAAGATAACATATTTAGCACCAGATTGTATGTAAGGACACCCTGTCATTCAAAAAATTTTCAAAGGGGAGGGGGCTCCCTCCCCTTAGACCCCTCTCCCATACTGGCAGTCACAGTCTCACAGAACATATACTACATGCCCCCCATGAGACAGTTCTGGCTACAGATACCCACTGAGAGTTTAAAGGTATTCATTTAACAACAATACAGTTGCCATAGTAGGCCTACTGTACATGATCATATATGGTGTCACCCATACAGTTTCTCACACTATTAAAGATAAATTATTGCAGCAATACAGTTTAAGTTTATAGCAAAATTGTCTTAAGAGCTTATTCCCTGCAATTTAAGCAGCAAAAACTTCAAAACTTTTCTCAACTCAACCCCATTATTATTGGAGCTGAGGTGAATTGTGTTTGTGTACTTAATATGGAAATAAGCAACAGTTCATTATCCACATTAACTACCCATCCATTTTAAAAGCATTATCATAGTTAAATACTGTGTTCACACCTTCTCTGTTCACAGCTTCTAATATTGCAACTTTTGCTGCCTCTATGGGATGCACTAACAATAAAATGCATGGACACTTTATTATATATACTGTATGTAAATATATATATGTAAATGTTTATATTTGTAAATTCACCACAGTCGGGGCATTGACACTTGCCTTTCCACCAAAGTACTTAGGTGGTTTCCTAGATTCCATTTTGATGGTAGAACCATACTGTTCTGCCACTTTGCTCACCCTTATGATACTGCTAATCACATTTCTATCATTTGAACAGTATTTCTATTAGGTACAGTATTTGCCCCATCCACAACTTTGAGGAACTTGAAGATGATTACGACCGCATTCCTATATTTACTCTATATTTTCCTGGAAAAATCCTATAAAATCCTATATATTCATCAATATCCTTCCTATAAAACCTCCTATATTTTTGTGATGGACCACTTTGAAGCCTGACTGTGTTAGCACAAAGAAATTGAATCTGGGAGGAAATTCCCTCTCCGAAAATTTTTGGGGAGGGAGTTTTCAAAATCAATGAGGGACGTCAATCCCTCCTATAAATTTTTCTGAGAAGGATTCCCAAAATCAAGGAGGGCTTTCCATTTGAAGTTCTGCAAGAGGTGATGAGCGTCTCACGCAACTTATTACTCTCCACGCTGGAAGTCCCACTTGCTGTCCCTGACAGTTCCTGTGTGACACTCGTACTAAGCAATGGCACCACTCTCCTTCGAAGCCTTGATCAATACATGCCTCCTCCAATACCTCAGGCTCAGGCTCTGTTTTGTTACTTGGACTAGGTGTTTTCTTTTTCTTTTTGAAGAGGAGTATAAATCCTTGGAAGACATTGTCCTTCATTTTAATTTGTTATTTGAACTTGAAGATGAAAGTATGACTGAATACACAATCGAAAATTAACATGAGCAGCATAAAAGGATTTGTAGTGGACGAGGTAATATTGAAGAAAGCACTGCATGTACACACTCAACACAATACACGTGTGAGAGTCCACAGTACAGTATAGTACTACAGGTGTGTGTGTAACCAAACATACACAATACAACGTTGTGTTTGCGACCCTGGGACAGTGACTGAATAATCGATCCAATCAGATTCGCTCTAATGTAAACACAACGAGTAGACAACATAAGAGCTGCATTATGTGAATGGCTAGATTATGATGATATTTGTTGCTAGGATGTTTAATTTGATGGCAGTTTGAAATTGTCCCTTTATAAAGATTCTGTTGCAATTTATTGTGTGCTTTATAATTTTACCACATTCTCAGCTGTGGAGAAGTGTGCAGCATTTTCCCGTGTTAGATTTATTTGTGCGGGATTCAGAAGACAAAGCCGGATTCATGTAGTCCAGCTCCTTAGCGTGAACATTGCTTCACAAAGAGGTCAAGTGTAATAAATTCTACTTACCTTTTCATTTTCTTTAGTGGTCCTTAAAAAACCACCAGCACACGTAAAATTACACTTAAACCCTAGCCATGCAGTGGCTAGTAGCTGATTGCACAAATATGCAATTGACATGTCCTTTCATTGCACTGTTAAGTTTTGTTTGCAGGTATGGACAGGAAGCATTTTGTTGATATAAAGATGGCCAAAAGATGTCACTTGGAGACAATGAACTGTTTACACAGAGACCAAACTTAAGAGGATTTAGTTAACAAATACACAGTTTGTGGTTCCACAAGGAGGAAGCACATGTCAATTCTGATGAAATTACATATCTTTAATGTTTTTACATCATGTGCTCTTTGAGGTTAGCATTTTGTAGGTCTCCAAAATATTCTGTTTTTACAATTCCAGAATATTATGTGGTAATGCATGCTTTTGAGCTTTTTAAATTAATAAATATCGGTGGCTCTGCGAAAGAAAATAAACTCACATTATTGAAATCATTGCAGTATGGCTCATGGGATTTTGAATATCAAACAAAAATATCTGGTATCATGTATGCATTTGTGTGTTAAAGACAGCTTGTTAACATTGCTCTTGAACCTGTTTCACTGTAAAGCATGAACCAGGGAAATTTAGTGCCCACAAAATAATTTCCTCGCAGATGTAATAAAATATGCAGACAGTAGTTTTACTACACAAGATCTTCAGAATACATTGCGTAGCGCACATTATTTCTGATGACACTAATTTCAGCTGGTCCTCACATATGAGCAACAAAACCAAATAATATAGAGATCAGTTTTGTTGCTTACAGCAGACAATATTGACATGCGTGAGCACTCACACCTGGAAAATTGTAAGTGTGAAATTTTAATTCAGAAATTGGCATTATGAAACAAGTCTCACAACTGGAATGTGACAGGACTTAAGGTGTGACTAAAGTCTAGAATTACTACCAGAATAAATGTTTTAGAGGATGGCAAATGAATCTCATTCACCCAATTACTCCCATTTTCTGTTGCTGAGATATAAAATGTTGAAAAGATGAATCGCATAGTTTTGGTAGAAATCAGAAGTTATCTTAGGTCACTGGAGATGGAGGTCAAGTAGTGAATGCCTTGTTTACTGCCTACAAACATGAAATCCCAGAGGGATAACATTGATGGAGCCCATTCTTAGCATATGGATGCCCTTATATTGGAGTAAAAGAATGGCAATCTTTTAGTGGAGGTTAAAGGTCATTTGGGGTCATCAGATTTCAAATGGGAAGGATGTTGCTATATGAAGGATAACCTGAATGAATATATCACACTGTTGGCTTTCCTCCAACCTGGCAGGGTACACTTTACCATAATCAGTTATGCAGCTGATGACGTTGGCAGCTGCACTCCTGGCCTGAAGTGAAGACCATAGCTAACTTTGCTTGCTTTTGTTGAAGCCTCTGAGAGCTAGACTTGATTTAACTCTGTTGAAGCCCTTCAAGTCAGTTCTTATCATTGATATTGCAAAGCTCTCTGATGGCTTCTCATTAAGTCTTCTGCCAATTTTAGAGTAACTCCTTTTGTGAGTAGTTTCAGGGTCTTGCCTGTAGTGGATAGTCAGCAGAAATAAGCTTGAGTACTTCTTGATCAAACTGTGTCAATTTGAAAACCTCCAAAGTGAAAGTACTTAAGATGAATGTTAAGAGGCAAGAAACCCTATACCTTTTTGGTTTCTGGAATGTATGGAATATATATTATAACTACATTTTTAGGTGTGATGATGTAGTACATTAGAAATCATCAACATGTAAAGGCTTAATTTTGATCTTTTGTGGAACATTCAGTACCCTGAGACTGCATGCTCAAAGCTGGAAAACTGGCACATATAGAGAGTGTCATATCAAATATGATGCCAACTGTTTGGTTATTGCTGCCTTTTTCCCCAGGTTACAAAAAGTTCAAAACTGAATGTTCTCCTCAGTATCAGTTTTATTGTAGTAGCTCTGTGCCAGCCTGCATGCAGTCTTTGCACTATGCACAATGGTAGCACTTGTGTTGAGTAATTGTAATACTGATGTAAATTTGACTGTCATTCCTTCACACAAGCTACAGTATGAAGATCAGTATGTGCTGTTTTTATGAGCCTTTATATGACATATTGGTGTAGAGCAGCCCCGCTAACACAAAACGTTTTTAAAATGTGTCAAGTGGTGTTATAAAGTCTTCTATTACACCACATTACACGTTTTAAAAACGTTTTGTGTTAGCAGGGAGATTATACTCAGTGCATCACAGTACTCGAGTACTAGCACATACAGCAAAATCACTGAGGTGCATATGTACACACATGAGCAGCCTCACCCATCATTACCAGTATTTGCTTGGGCGTCAATCCCAGGAGGGATGGGGGGACAAGTCCCTCCACATTTCGATGGGTGGGGGACACAATATCAAATGTCCCCCCCCCACATTTGCTTAAAAGAGTAGTGTCGTGGCCGCTCTATTTGACTGGCTTTTTGAGTGGCATGTAGGTTTGTTGGGCAATTGTTAAGTGTCTCGATGCAGATTCTGAATGCAGATTTCGTCAGGGAAATCTTATTTTGGAAGGTTGAAAGTACGTTGTTGCCACGGTTAAACATTTTTCAAAAATTTTCATTAGGATCTTCTCAGCCCATAAGGAAAACCACCCGAGACCCCTGCTTTTGGCCAAAAACGGGAGTTTAAATATCTACCCGAGTTTGTAACATTAGCCTCTTTGAATGCTCTACTGCACAAATTGGTTCTTAGATAACCACCAGTTGACTTCCAAAGGTAGTGGACTACAAATGTTCACAATAGCATGTAATGCACTATAAATAGCTTGTACAGTTGGTCAGTATGCCTACAATCACACATGGCTGGCTGCAATTAATATGTGCACTCAAGGGTAAATCCTTCTACTGGCGGCAATTTTGGTAGTTATAGTTTACTATCAAGTGTCAAATTATTACACCCTCAATGAATCTCAGGACCAGTCTTTAATGGGCTGCATTGGCTATCATGTTTACCGCGCGCTTCGCCGAAGCCATTATCGGTATAGATGGTGATTGTTAATACACTTACGACTAAAAAGCATTCTGAAAACGCCCTTGCTAGTCCTTCACACCTTTGCTATACTACGATCAGCTCCAAAAATATCCCAAAGATAACACCATTTTGCATCTAAGCAACCTTAAATTAACAAAAATTTCTCAAAGGGGAGGGCGATGCCCCTCTCCTTAGACCCCTCCCCCAGGATGACACCTTCATATAGTGACAAAGGAAGGATCCCCATTGCTGTATACAAATGCAGGGTGCATATAAAGTGCAATTTACGCCCCGCCACTCCAGTTAGTAAAAACATCCAGTCAGTCAGAAAAATTAGAACTCACTAAATTATGGACATTTTCCAGCCATATACGATCAGCTCCAAAAATATCCCACAGATAACACCATTTTGCATCTAAGCAACCTTAAATTAACAAAAATTTCTCAAAGGGGAGGGGGACGCCCCTCCCCTTAGACCTCTCCCCCAGGACGACACATTCATGTAGTGATAAAGGAAGGATCTGGACTGCTGTATACAAAATGCAGAGCCATAAACAAAGTGCAATTTACATGCCTCCACTCAATTGGGAAAAACATCCAGCCAGTCAGAATTTGAGACCTTCACACCCCCAAACATGTCACCCTACCAACGGGCCTGGTCGGGTCGATGATCTTCAACAATGATCCACGCTACAAAGCGTGGTTTCAGCTATTTTGGGACATTGTGAAAATAGCATCTTGAAGTAAGTCCGTGGACTCCATGTATTTTACCTGGCAGATCATCTATGGTGGTCATGTTAACTTTGAAATGATAAATCTTACTAGAATAGGACGTCAGTCATCATAAGGGGAGGGGGGAGGAGGAAAGAGTCTATAGGAAGACACCCCCTCTTCAAAACCAAAGGCATTGGTTTGTGCTAAGTCATGTATGTCCCCCCCCCCCCCCATTTGAATCCGGATTGACGCCCCTGAGTGTATGCATGATATTGTAGACTAATAATATGTAGTGCATGAGCTTGGAATCTGCCTAAGGATTCATCATACTACAGTCAGGATGCATTGTTGCAGGTTTTCATGGAGTGAGGTGAGAATGGGTATGAATATTGAAAATGTTACTCATGCACCATCACTATACTTTAGCAAGATGAAGTTACATTTTTGGAATTTAAAGCACCAGAAGAAGCCCTTACTCAAAAGCTTACAAAATATTACTTAAATTATGTCTTAATTGCTGCAGTGCACATTTCAACTGGTGCATGAATACATTATCCCTATAGAAAGTGAGTAATTACTTGGTAAATGAAGACTTCTATTTTGTTTCCAACACAGATGTTAATTTAAGTATTAATGCAGAATTTGAGTCAGTTTTAAGAAAATTTAAAATCTGTAAACATTCCATTATAAGCCCATATGAATCTGACTTCAAGTCTGAATGGATGAATGGTAGCAAGAAATAATGCACCTAATAATCCATGTAATTCAGTAATACTTTGTAATATATGACACAAGGTGGTTTTGACTCAGATCTTTCCTTGTATGATAGAACATTTTCCATTTCAACTTTCAACATCTTTTACAGTTCCACCAAGTCCTGAAAATTTAAAGACTGAAACTGAAAACAACCTGGTGAAGATTTCATGGCAGGTATAATACTCAGAAGGCATTTATGAAGAATGAAACACCCATGAAATTGGAAGTATATATTCACAGTGCATCATTTACTTTATTAGAGACATTCTCAGTTTTGCACAATGCTTAAAGATTAAACTTCACCAAAATCTGGTGATATTTTAGCACATCTTGGCAGCATTATAGTGTGTAATGTGCCTATAGACTGATCATTCAGTGATATCAAAAGAGGGGAATTAATGCAAATTATTACAGGGCAATTGGCCTGATAAATTTGACACATGCCTATGGTCCAAAGTGTGGTGTTGCAAGCTGACCTCGTAATTCGAGCATGTCATTACCTTTTTACCTTGCAGTTTCACTCACAAAGTGTATTACATGATGCACACTAGGTGGTTGTGTCCATTTACCTTTCGAATCGCAATTTCTCAGATAAATTCAGCAGCAAGAATTATGTCTATGTCTTGTGTTGCAAGAAGAATACAGCCCACTGCACAACTAGGGTTGAAGCATGAAAACTAGTATATTGAAAATAACTGACCTCTTATTGTATTTAGAGGTGCATATTGAGGAATGAAAAGACAAGATGGAAGTTTCTTGCAAATTGTAGACCTAATATACTCAGTATACTGCCTAATGATTGGTGAGCATGGACACCCCCCCCCCCCCCAGAATATGAGTACATGGTCTATGTTGTTTCAAGTTGCATTCAACAACGAAGCAGTTACACCCAGATGCTGTATTTTCAATGTGCTGGAAGCTGGCCAAAATCTACATCATGGAGAACTTCAAAGGTGGAGCAAATCAACTGGTTGTATCATTAGACCATGCAGTGTGCACTTCCGTAGAGCCTTGCACATGGATCTTATTTTATCCAGACATTGGTCAAAAAGTTTTAATACACCTTACACAACAGTAGTCTTTAATATTTACCTTTTGTGCCCTTGCCATATGGTATGTATAGAATGGATACATGGAATTTCATGCACTTAAAGGGAATAAGCGGGGATACCTTGAACCTTGTGTTGAAAATCAGCTAAACACAGCAAATCTCTTCTTTTCAAATTGACAAATAATTTTTACAGTAAACTGATGAATTTTTTTCGGAGCAGATTGAACAGCTCAGTAACAAAAGACATTGTAACATGATGAAGAAGACTATATGAATTTGTATACAGGGCACATGCAATTATTCCAGTGAGGGTTACCCACAACTTTAAAGACATATTTTTCTGTGACTGAAAATGGAAATGCAGCAAAAGATAGATTTAGCAATTTGAACCAGTGTTGGCTTGAATTGAATGAACTTGATTCGTTAAATTATTATTATGTGGAAAGTTTTACTTTTGGTGGATTTACTTCAGCTTGAGCTGTGCCACTGACAAATTTGTAGAACTGTCTGATTTTACACACCTGAGGAAGTTGGGGTTTATGCACATATATAGGCTACTATGCATATATGCATAACAATTCCCAGTGAACTTGATTACAACCTTGGCAATGGACAGCTCACTTAGAAGACACTTTGATGTAACATCTAACTATTTAAGCAAATATTGCAAAGTTATATATAGGCAGTTGTCTTGCCAAGGTGTATGAACTTGATGTGCTTGCGATGGTCTGAGACACGTAGTGCTGCTTAACAGGGGTCTGAGAATTCCAGACCAATGTAATGTCATTCTTAACCCACATGATTATCTCATTAGTACAAACAGATGTCATGTTTTATCTGATAATTCTTGCTAAGTTGTGAAAACAGGCTTTTCAGATGACATTCTCGTCTGTTTGCTCACAGATCCCCCCATCTAATGACCTTGGTTGCAACTCTGGCATTATCAAATTTACCATCTCCTACTTCTCATCTGGGACAGAAATTGCTTCCTTAGATGTGATTGACCCAGCAGCTACTATGTTTATCCTGCATAACCTTACTGATACTGTGTCCTACACATTTTACATGACATTGACTACAGCAGGTGGTGAGAGTGATAAAAGTGATGAGGTTCAACATAATGGTCACAGTGCAGGGGGTAAGCATTAAAATTGAACATGGAACTGATTTATAATAAAGTATTATACTACTACATAAACACTATTAACAGAAAATTTTTACTTTGGAACTTCACTGTTTTACATGCACATACTTAAAGGGTGGGTTTAAGCTAAAACTTAGTTTCTATCCCTTCAAGATCAGCACAACAGACTGAAAACGCAAAGGAAACAAAGCATTTCTCATAAATGTGAGGAAGTGATTTAACCCCTGCTTGCCTCAACCTCACTTTGGGTCACAAACATAGTATCATCATTTGCTGTTTCACCAAACTGTGTAGATTTAGTTCCTCTTTCACATATGAAAACAGGGCCTCCCCATGTGTAATGTGAAGTTTGTAAAATTCTTCTGCCTGTCATGTAATCACATTCCAATAACGTGATCTTGGAGGAGAAAATGGGTTGTGAAGCTTAAAGAAAAACAACAGATTGCTCATTGATGTGAGATTATGACATATGTGCTTGCTTTTAGTTCACTTTGTGTTGGAAATGTGACAACTTTGAACTGCTAGTATCTTGAGAAGCGCACATCGCATTTCAATGCAAATTTCACTACAATGCTTAGAATAAGTACCCCTCTAACATATTGAGACTTGATTCGAGTTTAGACCCTTCTATTAAATCATGAAGAGTTTATAGGGTGAAGGTGATATGCAGGAACCATGTTGCTTTGCCACTAATGGAAGACATAAATAATATAGGTAAGTGAAAAGACACAGTGCTAATGTTAACTATCTCATGATATTATGAGATGAAAGATTCTTATTTGATTTTAACATCTCAGTTAATATTAACACTCTGTAGAAATGCAAAAGGCTGAAGTATCTGTCAACTGGTATATCTTCTTCTTAGGCAACTTTGAATTTTGAAGCACATTGCGGTGGTTATACATTCAAATGGATTTGGGATTCTTGTCTGTAAATTTATTGTTCACTGTTTTAAATTTTTTCACATCTTGTTGAAATGTTTCAAAATTTTGGCTTTCATGGTTAAGGAAATGAGCTGAAGTTTTGTAATAGAAAGTGAACACCCAACTTCAAGAATACGAGTTATTGAAATAGTGTTCTGAAGTGATGATTGGCTCAATTTAGTATAAAGCACAATAACTTATAAAATTGATTTTCAATTGTCAACATAAAATTGAATTTATTGTGGCAGAGGTGCTGTTCCCACTTAAGGAACCTTACTGCCCGACAAACTTCTTTTTAAATTCCTGCAGTAACTAGCAAAATAACTTCAATGCAAGCCTGCTTTGGCCAAAAGTACAAAGTGATAGGAACTTATTTAGGCCTAGCTAGTACACTTATATGAGCAAGCGTACTGTAGGATAAGGATCAGTTAGCAACACTGGTCAAAATAGGAGTTATTGGCAAAGAAATATTTTAATAATTATCAACATGTTTCAGAAGACATAGCTGTCAGTGTCTTTGATGGCATGGTTGAAATGAATTCAGAGTGAGCCAGTAAAAATTTGTAAATAAGCTACAATGTAGTTTAGTCCATTGTCTCACTCTCCCATAATATGTGATAAAGCAAACCTATGCCAATTAGTCTAAAAAATTTTGAAAAAATACAAGATGGATATGAAGCCTTCAAAACTTGAAAATCATTCTAAAAAAAATGGGTTTTTATCAATACAGTGTATTTTTGTAAATATAAGTTAAGTTTGTTTTGTTGCATATGAATATAGAAGTTGAGCCCTATGATGGTAGTAAGGGATTTAGAGTGTGTTAGTTCAAGGACTACAATGATATCACTCATTTGTACATTGTTATTGTAAAGCTGTCATCATGTGGAAGATATTGTCTTAACAAGTTGATACTTACCACGTTCTTCTAATTTTAAAATTTGCTTTTGCATGTAAATTTTTATTTTGTCACATTTTCTTCCTAAATTTGCTGTTAACAGTAGTTCTCAGAAGGTTTACTAATCCATCCTTCATACTACACGTTTTCTTCAACTCATTCATCAGTTCTTGAGGTAAACAGAATGGAGGAAGAGCTCTTATTGTACATTATATAACAAAATACTATCATAACATTTATTTGTATGGAACCAATGACTCCTTGTGGCTTCAGAAATAGTATGTAATAGTTAGTATGTGTTACAACTGATAATGTAGTAAAAATTGACCGATAATGGTACGTTTTCAGTTAAAACTTTTTTACTACATTATCGGTTTTGAGGTGATACTTTATTAGTTAAAAAGTTACATTATCGGCCAATTTTTACTACATCATCGATTAGTGATAAAATATCGGTCAAGTTTTACTACATTATTGGCTAATGATACATTAATGGTCAATTACTACATTATCAGTTGTAACAGTATGTATTTCATAACTAGAGTGAAAATTTCAATATGTGGTTGAATATGGAAGTAAACAGTCAAAGTTGGAAAGTTAAAACTAAAAACTGCAGTATGGAGGAAGGACACAACATCACCTAGCTTAAGGTGTACAAAGTGCAAAGGTGTTTGTCAATGGAAAACAGATATTTATCCATTGTTTAGGTTGTGCATAGTTACATCTGAAATGTTGACAAATCAGGACTTAAGCTTAGGGAGGGGGTATATTGGGGGGGGCCTGAAATCTCCAAACCCTGAATGAAAAGTGGACTGTGTGAAAAAAAAAAATTGAAAATGCTGAAAACTCTATTGTTCTGATAAAGTTTTAAAGCCCAGCTCGGAACCTGGGAAGTGGCATATTGGTTCCATTTCGCCAGGTAGGCTCTTATGCAGGTACCTTGCACTGATAAATGAACCTCCTTCCTCATGCATGATGCACACAACTCAGCTGAAGCGTATACATTAAAAAATCATCAGTACTGTTTCTCACATAGTGCTGCAGCATGCTTATTTAAAACAGCCTATTATTCTCTTCATTTATAAGCTAAATTGATGAGCTTGTGAAGTACCTTTTAGTCCTGTTTCCTCCTACAAAGTGATTTTACTGAATAAGTTTTTCAAGTTTTAAGTTTTTGTCTTGAGGTCTTAGTTCCTAAATTATTAAGGTATGGAGATACAGAAAATACCATTTCCACCAACTTATGAGGTATTTTAACAAACGATAGGCCTTAGCTATGCACCAACTGGTGGTGGCCCTCAACACATATAGAACACTAAGAGGTGGAATTGGCCCTTACCTGTAACAGTCTTCAGTAGGGGCATTGCTCTGTGCCATGTGACAGTTAGCCAAGAAAAAACATAATTAGAATTTCTGAAACGTATACTAATCAATTCAAAGATTTGTCAACAATAGTGGCATTTTGTATCCAAGCAACCTGACAGAGGCAAAGATTTTACAAAGTCAGTGGAGGGGCCTTAGTGCCCCTCATTTATATCTATCCAAAAAGAAGGTAGAAAATATACTAAATATTGAGAATTTCTAAACATGTAACCAGGCCTATAGCCAGAACAGGTACTGCACTGAAAAGTAAAAATATCTATAAACATATAACCACGCCTATAGCCAGAAAATGGGGGAAGCCTTCGTGGCTGGGTGGGGTGGGGTGGGGATAGTGGAAATATTTTCCAGGGGGCGTGACATACTAAGATGCATTAAGGCAATGGTATTTTTTTTATTTTGGGGGCAAAACTTCTCCAGGGGACTTCCTCCACCTTGGCTACTGGCTTGCATATACCTAGTCTAAATCTTTTCCAAAAAAAGCACCATTATAAATCTTAGCCATCTTACATGCCCAAAACTTCCCAAAGCGTCGGTATGTCACCTGACACCTTGACACCCCCCTCCCCTACTCCCTAAAAAAGAGACACTAAACAATCAGAATTTTTTAACATGTAATCAGTTCAAGTCTTTGCCAAAGATGGCATGTTTGCACCCAACCTACCTTACACAAATGTAACTTCCTTTCCTTAGATCCCTCCACTTAAAACCCTCCCTCATGATGACACTGGGTGACAAAGAAACGAAACACCTGGGTATCAACTATCCTAGGATAACCACTGGACACTGTCATGAACTTCCTCCCCCTCCACCCCAGGGATTTCACCCAGGCTATGGCCCTTCAAAGCCAGGTGAGAGCCCAAAATTGCTAGATAAGTGACACATTGTTTGTAAAATGTGTAAAACTTCACTTTCAATGTGTGTATTAATGTTGCATGGTAAAATATAGTCCCTGATGATATCTCAATTAAAGAAACCAAAGAACAGCTGGACAACAATAATTATTTGATTCAACACCTGTATGAACAATTTGAACTGTCTTTAGGATTTAACTGGTATTGTGCTTGCTTAAAACAGAAAATGCTTTCATCTCATCATGTTCATATATGATTCATGCTTGAGTGTGCTTTTTCATGTTTTTCTCCAAACCATTGTTATTATGCTCATATCATTAGTCATAATATTAATTAATGAGTACTAATTTTTATTTAATATATCATTAAGCTATTTCCCACTCTTAGCCAGGCAGTATGATGAGGTTCTGTTTCTATTTTTTTGTATCATACCTAGAACACTGCTTTTTTGTTTTCAGTAACAAAGTTTAATACTCTAAAGATTAGTTTGGATAGTATCTGTCAGTGTGCAACATTTTTATATACAACTGCATTTACGTCATGAAGTATTTATTCAGGGTAGTATAACAGTTTAAAACTTTAAAATTTATATTGAAGAAGAAACCCACTGCTTATGGTCATTTTGTGGTCTGTAATTACCACAGTTTTTGTTCAAAGTAGTTTTCGTATGGTGTCATCATGGAGTGATCAAAATTGCAGTGTGTCTTTAAAATGGTGAGGTCAGTATTGGTTTGAATGTTCTTCAAAGATCCCATTGGGGTCATCAACAGAGACATGATAGATGACATGACAATCTTGCATGTTGAATTAATGAAAAACTGGTTTAGTGCCCTAAATTTGTTTCCTTCTGTATAAAGTTCCTAGTACATTCAAGACAACCATTTCCACATTCTATGTCATGATAATTTGTAGACAGTATTTTTTACCTGTTCATTTTCCTTGTCTTTTTCTAAGAACTTCAGAAAGACTCCCCAGGTCTTGTGATTGCAGTATCTTTGTTCAGTGTATTGTTTGTTGTCATGCTTGTTGCACTTGTGGTCATCCTTTTGTAAGTGTGATCTGGAATTTTGTTCACTTATATACTTATATCTGTCATATATATACTTATATCTTGAATACTGAAATTCAGAATTCTGAATTTTAATCTTCAAGATATGAGATCATCTTCTCAGCATGCTAAGTTTCATTAAACACTTCCAATTATTCACATTCACATCATTTTTAAGCTAAAATTTTTTTAAAATTAAAATTTAGGGAGTGCAAAGAATATTTACTCACCTGCCCACAATTTACAGTTTTCACGTTGGCCAGTTTTGCATAGGGAAGTATAGTGGGGGTACAGCTCAGTGCATTAGGGACTTCACATGTCCCATGGTACCACTGCTGTTCATTAATGGCGAATTGTCAGTTTTAAGAATTAACAACTGTAGTTTCAAATGTTGAACAAAATACCTTTGAGCAATGCACAATTTTTATCCTTTTGTTTACCAATATTTTTAATTTGGCAGATGTTAATTTTGATATTTTAACCTTTGCTGGCATTTCTCCTGTTCCTCCACATGGGCATTGCCCTTGAAATTGAACAGGGACCCTGAGGCAGGTGCTGTATGCCCACAGATAGGGCTTTGCAATCTGGCTGTTCTTGTGGTCTTCTTAATTGGGTTAGCATGACCTGTGAAGCCCTCAGGGAGAAAGATACTGGCTATGTACATAACTAAAGTACATTTTTACCACTTTGAATATCAAGCTGACTAAAGCTAATTAAACTGTTCAATTAATTTTATTACTAGGTTGAAGAGAAGACGTATGGACAGCAGTCCGCACACTACTACAGTATTGTATGAAAAGCCTGGTATGATATTGTATTATATGCCAAACAGTTGTAAAAGTGACTACTTTTAAAGACTTACTAATGTACTTAGTTTTGTATCAATTTTAACACCGTAAAATTTTTCATTAGGGTAAAAACATGGAATTTTTTAGTACAGTTTGTAGCATTTATGCGGCTTTTTTTAACTCTTTAGCATAAATTTGTTTTAAACTTTAGGTTAATGCAATTAAAGTTTGCTGTTACACCTGTAGCAGATTAATTACTACCTAAAATAGAATTGAATTTGCTGATGATCTTAAGAAGGTACAAGTGTAATCCCCATACATGTATTAAGGAAACATGGTGGAAAGTGTTTTTAGTTTGCAGTAAGAGGAGTCATTGTATTCCACAGCAATCCATGTAGGAAAACTAACAGTGTAATAACGTACGTCTTCGTTAATTTCCAAAAAGGTTTCACAAAGTATTAAAAGGCTTTTTGCCCTTGAGGTACTTTATGTTTCCAATATACATCCCCTGTCATTTATACAAAACAACATAGTGTCCAACGATGCTAAAATCCTTACAATAAAGCAAATTACATTGTGAAAGAATCCGAGAACAGCTAGGTGTCTTCATATTTTCTCTGAACACATCTTAAGTTCTGCTTCATTTAATCACTTGCCAAAGAAATCTGTGTGTTCATAATGGAATGTGTATGTGTGTATTTGTGAAGCTCAGCTTGTAAAACTGATAATTCCAGATAGAAATTTTGATATTCATTACATCTGGTATACAGCTTTGTTATATTTAGAACAGAACCCTGTTGTTTTAAGTGGAGGTCAAATGTCATTTGAAGTCACCAGAGGCAAAAAACTAAATGCCTTGTGAACACAACATCACAAGATAGTAACTGTGGATACTTCTGATATGTGGCATGCGGATAACTTATGGTAGGAGAATCCATTGTTTTTGGTAAGGTCAAAGGTAGTTGTAAGTCAACAGTAGTGAAACTGTATGAAAGCCCCATAAATCTTTTAAATGTAGTATCTCAAGAAGGCTCACTTTATGTAGTAGTTGCTGAAATGACATCTGAGGAGCAAAACTTAAATTACTCATGTTATGATGCATGGTCCACAAAAAGTGTTTGTTTATTGCCTGTTGATGTTCATTTTTCTGCACCATAATGTGTTTATTTATTTTATTTCAATGTTATATGGAGAGAGTAACTCTGTCAGCTCATCAGAACTGATCTTCTCAGAAAACATAAAATGCATACAAATAAAATAATGTACAGAAAACAAAACAGTATAATCAACAGATAAAGTCCTAAAAATACCTAAAACATCTGTCGAAAATTTAAACATAAATGTATACCAGTATTGCACTTCTTGAAAGTTTAAGATTTGAAGAGTGAAGCAAAACTCTGCGAAAATTTTAAGCCAGAGATAAAGAGGTATAAAAGAAATGCTAAAGTCAAAAGATAAGAACTGATCAAAAACAAGTAAAAGTCTGACATCAAATAGAAATGCTGACTTTAAAATAATTCTTTCAAAATGCTTTTAAATTTGTTAAGGTTTGGCTCTTCTTTTTGTTAAGTTGTGTAAGTACATTCTGCCTTAAGCTTGATATAGTTTATGTGATGAAGTGTAATAATAACTTCAAGATGAACCTGTATCAACATGAAACCACAGAACCATGAGAATTCAGTAAGGGATCACAGGATGGAAGTTCTGGTTTGTATTAAGTTGGTGTTGCATAACTTTACCCGGTACAATGTGATACTTTATAGTAGTGAATTAGGTAACACCCCCTCCATACTCCTGTCTTTTTGCAGGTCCACAAAACAGCGCATATAGGCCTACTAGTGGTATGCCAGCACCATTCCCAGAAGAGGATGTAGAAGGAGAAGATGAAGAGGAAGAACAAGACGATGATCAAGTACTATACACAAATATTGAGAAACCGGTATCCATCCTCATAGCAGGCCTGGAGAAACACTTACGTGATTGCGAAAGCAGTAAAACAAGTAATCTGGAACAGCAGTTTCTGGTAAGTGTGTCAAGTTACTTGTTATTATGGTTCAAAAGTAGTTTTAATGCTATGCAAGCTTTTTTGCTTTTGGTTTTGATGATAAGAGAAACCAATGCGTTCGTGATGGGGTGTGTGTATATAATGTGTGTATGTGCTTGTGTGAGGGTGTATGTATGTGTGTAAGGGTGTGTGTATGTGTTTGTGACACTTTGCTCGTTAACACGATATCTCAAGAAGGGAAACTCTGATGGTTCTCAACTTGGTACATAGATGCCCCATATTAAGAGGGAGAACCCTGTTGTTTTTGGTGGGGGTCAAAGGTCATCTGGGGTGACCGGGATCAAAACCTGAAAACCTTGTTAACACGATATCTCAAGGTAGAAAGCTTGGATAAATTTCATACTTGGTATGTAGGTGCGTAATGGTCAGAGAAAGAACCCTATTGTTTTTTATGGAGGTCAAAGGTCATCTGGGGTCACCGGGGGTCAAATGCTGAAAACCTTGTTAACACAGTATCTCAAGCTAGGAAGGTTGGATAAATTTCATACTTAGTATGTAGATGCGTTATGGTTAGAGGAAGAACCCTATTGTTTTTGGTGGAGGTCAAAGGTCATCTGGGGTCACTGTGGGTCAAAACCTGAAAACCTTGTTAACATGGTATCTCAAGGTAGGAAGCCTGGATAGATTTCATACTCACTATGTAGATGCGTTATGATGAGAGAAAGAACCTATTGTTTTTGATGGAGGTCAAAGGTCATCTGGGGTCACCAGATGTCAAAACCTGAAAACCTTGTTACCATGATATCTCAAGGTAGGAAGCTTGGATAAATTTCATACTTGGTATATAGATGCGTTTGGTAAGAGAAAGAACCCTGTTCTTTTTGTTGGAGGTCAAAAGTCATCTGGGGTCACTGGGGGTCAAATGCTGAAAACCTTGTTAACACGATATCTCCAGGTAGGAAGCTTGAATAGATTTCATACTTAGTATGTGGATGTGCTATGATGAGCCCTTTCATTTTTGGTGGTCAAAGGTCAGCTGAGGTGACTAGGGGTCAAACACTGAAAACCTTGTTTACATGATATCTCCAGGTAGGAAGCTTGAATAGACATCATACTTAGGTTGTGGATGCGTTATGGTGCAAAGATGAATGCTTTCATTTTTGGTGGAGGTCACAGGTCATCTGAGGTCACTGGGGGTCAAACACTGTAAACCTTGTTAACATGATATCTCCAGGTGGGAAGCTTGGATAGATTTTATACATGGTAAGTGGATGTGTTATGGTAAGAAGGTGAACCCTATCATTTTTGGTGGAGGTCAAAGGTCATCTGAGGTCATTGGGGTCAAAGACTGAAAACCTCGTTAAGACGATGTCTCCAGATAGGAAGCTTGGATAGATTTCATACTCAGTATGTGGATGCCTTGTGGTGAAAAGATGAATGCTTTCGTTTTTGGTGGAGGTCAAAGATCAGCTGGGGTCACAGGGGTCTAAAAGCAAATTTCCCAGGGATTCTCAAGATCCAGTGTTGTAACAAGTCAAGTCACTGACTCGAACTCGAGTCGACTCCAGTCGCATATTTGACTTGACTTGACTTGACTTGGTCATCAGCCAAAAATGACTTGACTTGACTCGAGTCTGGAACCCTAAATGACTTGACTTGACTCGAGTCATCATCTAAAATGACTTGACTTGACTCGGACTTGAGCATAGATGACTCGAGTCCAATTGAAGACTTGAGTCAGGGAAAATGACTCGAGTCTCCTTCTGCGACTCGAGTCCTTTGACACGATTCTGATGTTTGTAAAAGTACCCAATTTTGGACTGTGCACCTGGCTATCGTGAGGTAGACCGGCCACAACACACAGTGCATGTGTGGAATTAATACCAGCACTCCATGCCTGTACTATAATACAGTTGTCACTTTACAACAAACGGGCCACGCCTGGAAGTTGGCGCATGAACAAATCTGCACTCACTGCTGCGGAAGCATTTCATATCATCAGGGAGGTGATATTACTTCCCTGATATCATACTTTGTACACAGCATGCCAGGCATGGACCATTACGAACACCAGTCTCAGTAGTTTCAATCGGAAAACAACATGTTGTACAGATAGGGTTGCCATCTGCATGATTCTTGGTCTGATTTCAGGGACTTTCGTTGTATGAGATTTTTATCCTTGTGTGAATATTTCAAAATGAAATTATTAAAATGTGAGTCTGTTCATTTTTGCTCTCTATAATCATTTTGTTGCCTCTAAAAAAGAAGTATTCAAATTACATTGCTCGTGCAACTCTGATGGGAGTGGTTTAGTCCTCAGTAAAGGCATATGCATAGCCGGTCGCCGATAGCTCCCTATATATACACGGTCCTTACAACGACCCATTGGAAATCCGGAGTCTTCGACCAGCACAGTGCTGGTCGAGATTGATTTTTTCCTTATAGCAAAGCTAGGACCTTAAGTCCTTATTTTCTGCAGTAACTATTCCTTTCCAACTCTGTAACTAATATTGAAGTTGTTTTTGATCACTTTAAACCTCTGAAAATTTCCGAAAATTTGAAATAGGCCTAAAATCATTAACTTTGTTACTTTGTAAAATTTACCGTAGGCTGTAGCGTTCGAAATATTTGTTGATATCAGAATGCCGTGTGCGTAACATTATGACGTCACAAAACCTTTTACTACTGTAGTTTCTATACATACACATGACAATTGCCTCTGCAAACATTCCATTCTGATGTAAGAATGTAGCTTATTAGCATACTGATGTAAACAACGTTCCTTAGTCACACAGCAAATATTTATGGCACGAAAAAGTTGCTAATTTCATTTCAAGTTTTTGGCCTTTTCAATAAGATCTC
Source organism: Holothuria leucospilota (assembly GCA_029531755.1). Lineage (NCBI taxonomy): Eukaryota > Metazoa > Echinodermata > Holothuroidea > Aspidochirotida > Holothuriidae > Holothuria > Holothuria leucospilota. The sequence continues at coordinate 55,207,813 of CM055966.1, read as the reverse complement.
AGTGATCAAAAACAAAACTGTAATACTCCTGTAAGATCTGGAGAAGAAAAGTCGTGGTATAAAATTAACATTTTACGTCCAATATTTGCTGAAAGAAGAAAGTCAATTTCAACCATTATAAAGACGGCCAACCCCCTCTCTCTATTTCCATAGGTCGTTGTAATTGGGGAAAGTAGGAATTTTATAATGTAATTAACAATACTGCATTTAAAACGAAAGAAAAACAATAGGCTACAATTAAACACCTAAATAGGTTTTCTTCTGCACGCACCACCCATTTTATATATTGTTTTGGGATTCCGGGTTACTTCCCGTAGAACATCTCGCTTGTCATATTTTCGTACAAACTCTTCCATTATCATTGAAACCCTTGATTTCCCTATGGCCTTACGCAGTGGAGGGGAACTTACCCCTCCCCCACAAATTTTCAAAGCAAAATTTTTATCACCATCGATCTGTGTAAATTTACCGACTTTTTGAAGATTAATTAGATGCAAGTTGTAAGGGGCGAGAAAGTGCCATTTTCGGTACTGAAACATGAGACAGCTAGGTGCTTAGCGAAGGGGGTGCAAGAGTCCTCTCCTTGAGGATACTTAGCTTTTTTATTACTCATATTGCTAAAAGTCTAAAAAATGCGATTTTTCAGCAGGCTTCATGAGCACCTCTCTTGAGCTGTAGATCTCACATTTATAAAATGATTGCTGTTAAGTCCCGGCCTTCGGCATCGCTTGGCAGTCCACAAGGGTTTGCCCCCACACACTTTCAGACATCAAACCCCTGGTCGTGGTGGCCATTTTTATTTGTTATTGACGGAGAGAGTTTATTTCCGAGAGTTGAACAGTGCTACTGCTAGGTCCTTGACTACTTTGTTCGATTAAAGCAGTGGTTCCCAACCTTTTCCAGCTCATCCCCCCTTTCACCATATAGGGGTAGGCAAACGCCCCCCCTTCCATGTCCCTTCCAAGTACTACTATAAATGAAACGAAAAAGTTGAAGCACACGTTGAAATAAAAGGTGCGAATACATCCTTTGCAGGTGTGTACTGAGCTTTTAAGGTGTCTTGCAGATGTTAAGATATTATGTGCCTTTCTCAACATTTTTCAGTAAAATATTCAGATGATGACATCTGAGATCTTTCTATCTCAATGTTTTAGTCTAAAATATTGAAATATTACGTTACAGGATCTCAATATCTTAATATGTTTTCTGAAGGATATTGAGTTATTGACATCCAACATCTCGTTATCTCAATATTTTTGTCTGAAATAATGAAATATTACATTACAGGATGTTAATATCTTAATATCTTTTCTGAAGGATTTTAAGATTTTGACATCCAACATCTCGTTATCTCAATATTTTAGTCTAAAATAATGAAATATTACATTACACGATCTTAATATCTTAACATCTTTTCTGAAGGATTTTAAGATATTGACATCCAACATCTCGTTATCTCAACATTTTAGCGTAAAATACTGAGATATTGACATCCAACATCCCGTTATCTCAATATTTTAGCGTAAAATATTGAAATATTACATACAGCATCTTCATATCTTTTCTAAAGGATATTAAGATCCTGTAATAAAATATTTCAATATTTTACGCTCAAATATTGACATAATGAGAGGTTGGATGTCAATATCACAATATCCTTCAGTAAAGATATTAAGATATTTAGTTAATGTTAAGAAATATTTCAATATTTTACAATAAAATATTGAGAAAAAGAGAAGTTGGAAGTCAATATCTCAATATCTTTTAGACAAGATATTAAGATAGTGAGATCATTTAATATAGTTTTTCAATATTTTACAATAAAATATTGAAATAATGAGATGCTGAATGTCAATATCTCAATATCCAACAATAAAGCCATTAAAATATTGAGATCCTGTAATGAAATATTTCAATATTTTAGACTAAAATATTGAGAACACAAGATTTTGGGTGTCAATAGCTCAATATATTTCAGTGAAGATATTAAAATATTGAGATCCTGTAAAGTAGTATTTCAATATTTTACACTAGAATATTGAAATAACGAGATGTTGGATGTCAATATCTCAATATCGTTCAGTGAAGATATTAAGATATTGAGATCCTGTAATATAATATTTCAATATTTTACGCTAAAATATTGAGATAAAAATATTGAGATAAAAAGATCTCTAATGTCATCATCTGAATATTTTACTAGGAAAAAAGTCGAGAAAGTTACATAATATCTCATCATCTGCATGACACCTTAAAAGCTCCATAGGTGTGGGCCCAAGGTTGTACAAACAGACAAAAGTGGTACCGAGTCTTCCTCTTGCGATCGCAAGTTGAAAACCCGCGATTAATTTAATAAGGGTGTGAAGCCTTGATCGGAGACAAGGGTGAAGAAATGTTTTCACTAAAACGAAAACGAAGAGAGAAAGATTTGGGGGATTCCACAGTGTGAAGTGTTCCCCATGGGCAGGGAGTCTAGAGGCCCTTCTTAGCTGCCCTGGGGCATTGTCCTAGTGGGGGACCAGCGGCGAAGCCCCCTGAAGTTCTGCAGTGTTCACGAAATTGTCAGCACGAGAACTATAATAAAACATTTTAAATCACACTTTGACCATTTGTCCTTGAGTGGTAACTAATTGAAGGTTTCTTTGATTCTGCGGTTTGCTTGTCTTGTTGGTGGGAAGAAGGATGATAGTGGCTGAATGGGGATTTGGAAGACGTATGCCACTCAAGGTGTCCTATACTGGCAATTATTACAGATCACCCAAATTCGCACTCCAAAATAAGGCATTTTAAAAAGACATTTTAATACCCTACTTTCTTTTGCATTGCCAACGTTTTCTGTTATTTTTCAATTATCTACAATTGTCGATTATGTTAGTATGTGCTTCTACGAACAGCAAGGCAAGAGTTACATTTGAGATTTAATTGGCACGAGAACTTTGACCTATGGACCCCATAACCCCCCCCCCCCCCCCACCTTCACCGCCACTGTTAAAGGCAATGGGGTCCTCACAAAGAATATTTTTGAATTTCAACACTGTTTGATGCGATTTCCTGGCAGCTAGCAGATGAGATAATTCACAACTTTGTAGTGAACCTAAAGAATGAATGTTAGACATACCCGACTTGTTAACTCGAGCTATTTTATTGCATACTTTTCTGAAAGTTCAACTAGAGGAAAACACTTGGTATCTTCTGCAACCCCATTTAAATTTAGTTTAGTATGATCTCATTTTTTCAAATACCCCCACTGCCGCCCCTTGGCTCTTATCCCCCTCAGTTGTAAAATAGCCTTCAGGGGACGATACCACCTGATAGGAACAACTTATCTGTTGGTAAAGATAGGAGTTCAAAACTCGTTGACACATACTTCCAGCCACTGTTTGCTAAATGAGGTTAACCTTTTACAGTCCGTTTATCAAACTTTGTACGGTTATGTCTTGATTGCACATATTATATTGTGGAGAATAACTGGAGGAGGGAAGTATTTGCGAGGCTGGGAATCATTCAAGTAAAACAACATGAAAAACAATCTGATGAACTATTTCCAGAATTCGTGGTGAGGTTAGGAATGATAAAATCCCTGTCTTTCCTGCTTTACTAATGAACGAAATAACAAATTATTATTATTTCAAGACGTAATTAATAATTTTTGCAGATTTTTTAAGGGATGAGGATAATCTCTGATTTCAAATTTGTTACAACCTCCAAGGTGTTTCCTGCAAGCTAATACACATGATTAATTTGACAGCTGTTGCCACAAATCTACTTTGCCTTTTGCCTAGTAAAGTTACATTGTGTCTTCAAGGAAAGACAGGGAGTTCAATAGGGCAGACTTCCTCATTTCAAAGGCTAAGAAAGCAAAAGCAACCTTTTAACATCTCCCCTTATTTCAATTCTCCCACCCACAAAAGCTTTCAATTTTGGCAGGAGCAATCTCCCATGGGATGCACTCCTTGGCTGATCAGTCACTTCAGAAATATTATCTGGTCTTAGCTCTAGTACTCAGCCAAGCTATTGTTATATTACTTAATATGCTGCTTTAGGATGTTATAGTCCAAACCTCAGTATCCAAGACTATCCCTTCCGGGACCAAGACACCGCTTCATAGACCGGGAACTTTTCAACGGAAGTTCTAATCAACTGTTAACACAATTAGTTGTATCATAGCGCTTTGTTCTGTAACACAGGCCGTCCGTAAATTCAAATCTCAAAATGATGATATTGCATGAAGTGTTGCCTTCGACAATTTTCATTGTGATATCGTTCACGACCGTGTGTTAGCGTACATAACTTCATCATGGGGTCTTCACAAGGAAAATCTCGAAATGCAACACTGTTAAATGCGGTTTCCTGGCAGCTGGCGGATGAGATAATTCACCAACTTTGTAGTGAACCAAAAGAGGGAAAGTTAGACCTACTGGACTTGATGATTCCATTTTATCTCCAATATATTGCATATACTAATTTGAAAGTTCAGTTAAAGGAAGATACTTGATATCTTTTAAAGCCTCGATTAAATTTAGTTTCTTATTTTTGCAAACGCCCCCCTGCCACCCCCTTGTCTCTGATTGCCCCCCTAAGTTGCAAAAATGCCCCCCAGGGGGCAAAATCGCCCAGTTGGGAAACACTGAATTAAAATGTATTTCATGGCTTCGCCATCTGTGGATTCTAGGGCGACGACATCTAACTTTATACAACTGCCTCCAGGGCACCCTTGGGCAATGTGCACCTGTATTTGCCACGGCCAGCAGATATACATTGAACATTGTCTGCTTGAGTAGTTTTAGCATTCCTGTGGCTGGCGCAAGCTACGTGTGGTACCACATGTGCAGCGTACTCCTGGCAAATTGCATGTAAAGTTATGTGAAGACAATGTACCCTTAGCTTTCCATAGAAAAAAAATTGCAGTCAGTGACAGGTACACTTCAGAGGAGGCAGAAAGCAGAAAGGAACCAGTTGTCTCAAAACTTCAATGTATTTTTGCATTTTGGTTTAAAAGAAGTTTCAAGGCTGTGCAAGCTTTTATGAAATGAGTCCATAAATGTTGCATTTTCAGTCTTACTTTAGAGGAGTAGATTTGGATTTTAATAGTTTAATAGTTTGTAAAGAGTGTAAATGATCCAGTTTTAGCTAAAAGTTTGTCATAAACAGCCAAAAACTGAAGGATACCTGTCACGGGAGTACAACATGTCAAAAAATGGAAGGGGGGGGGGAGGGGCTCAACATCTGAAGGGCACACTTCAAAGTTGTGGATATACATGTATGTATGCATGTACGTATGATTCATGTATATTTACATTTTTCATTTTCAAGAGAGACACATTTTACAATTTTCAAAAAAGTGGGGGCAGTGTTTTGTCCCCAGTGCCCCTTTTGCTACACCCCTGGCACGTGTTAGGTGAAAGTGTGTTTCTTTCACCTGGTGGCTTCTGATAGTTTCATAAATTACACATGTCTGGTGGGTAGTTTGGAGTTAATGGAACTTTCCAGTTTGATCAGCTCTTCATGTAAGTGTTATAATGTGTGCTCCTTTGAAGCAATTGAGCAGGAATGGTTACATCAGACTTTCCATTTTACAGCTCTTGAATGGTGGGAAGCAGTTTGACAATCTGGTAGGGACTAAGGAAGAAAACAAAGCCAAAAACAGATTCAAAAATATGATAGCATGTGAGTAGCAAAGATTTCATTTTCTTTCCAAGGTGTGGCTTTGATGATTTGGATATGCAACTCATTGTAATCTGTCCATATGTTGCCTCAGTAACTGAAACTCAAAAGTCTACCCATTTGTAAGAAGATATCTGCATTTTTGCTGATGTGATAGTGTCGCTACATGGAGAGTGGAAAACATCTAATACAGCCGGTGGTAGCGTCACAAAAGTTATATTGTGATGGGCACTTAAAAAGATTTTTTTAATTTTGAAAAATTTTGAGCAAAAATTTGAACATTTTCAAGAAGAACAGAATAAAGAAACCATCTCTTTTCATTATAGTAATCCCTTACTATGTTAAACGTCGTTATATATTAATTATTGTTCAGACTTTTTTTGCAATTTCATGTTGATTTTTATTGAGTTCAGGCATGACTGAATTAATCCCACTTTAAAATAGTTATGTATGTACAAGTGAGACTCACAAACTGATCCAGGAATGTTTCAATAATGTTCTTTCCCAGATGATCACTCTAGGGTGGTCTTACCACTGATTGATGGAAACCCTTATTCTGATTATTACAATGCTAACTATATAAAGGTAAGAATTGTCAAGTCATTTGTAAAGCAAGTGCTAGGCAAATTTGTACCTCATGGTCCCTCAACTTTAGTGCCTGTTTGTATCAAAAATATTTGGTGACTTCCATGTCTTGCATAAAGTGCCTGGTATACCACCAACTTATTTCATCTAGAACTGAGTTAAGTGTTTAAACTAGTGAGTGGGCTAGCAGTTCCTTGCTTTTTGCACATGTATACACATCATTTTTGCACCTGAATTTTGTGAGTTGCTTTCACATGTTCATATGTACATGCTGTAATTTGACATACTAGTGTATTCACAAATGTCTTGAAGCTACATTGTCATTATGTCCAACATGTATGATATGCTCTTTCAATGATTTTAAAAAATATTCATCGTCATGGAAAAATGGCACATGCTTCTGCCAAAAACATATACAAGACCTTGAGCCAAAATGTGGATCAGACTATGCCTGCTCCAAGAATGCTCAATGTAAAGCTAGCATATTGCAAGGCTGTAATGTATTTTACATCGATAATTACATAGCAGAATTCTAATTCCAACTAGTGTTAACCATAACTATGTAAATATTTTGCTCTCTGGACAAACAACTAGGGGGTGTGCATGCCATCTGTTTCACATATACCCTCCATTTACTTTTTGCTTTCAGAATCTAGATGGAGAGATAGCCTTCATAGCATCCCAAGGTAAAATATTATTACATCCGATCGTCTGATATCATATTTCGTTAAAATTTGTCTCACTTGTTCCTTATGTGCACCTTCTTCCACACATTATAATTTAAAATTAAATTAGCCTTGACCTTAGTTCCTATGCCTAACATTAGTGTTCTCACTGGGTAGAAAATTTGTACCTGGGTACCTGAAGCGCATTACCTGTTGGGTACCTGGGTACCTGACCGAAACATCAAAACTTCATACTTCAGTGCATTCTGTATGATTTGTGGCTCAATCCATCTGCCCTACCTCGCTATTGCTGATTGGACTGAACGTGGATGTCAAAGCAGGGAGTTGCCACTCTAACATCATGTAATTGTGAAAATCCAGAAAAAAATGTTTTATAAACTTTATTTTGTCCTCCTACTTTTGCACCATTAATGTGACGTGTAGTCACCCACATTTTAAACACGGAAGCCAAACCCTTACCTCCTAGCAGTTTTGTGTTCCATGTGCTGAAAATTGTGCATGTTGAAAAATATTGATGTAAGTTGTCACCTCCACTCTGCACTAAATACTTAAAACATGTATTTTAATTGCTCATAAACTGCATTCCTGTAACTCTCTTTCAAAAATTCTCAACTGACACAGTTTCTTTGTAGTATGACAGTAAAGTCTTTTTGATATATCTCTGGCAGTCTGGGGCAGAGATGCACCCATAGCTACAGTTAAGGTATAATACGGCAGAGTAATATAGAGGTGGGACTTGTTTTAATATTGAAGTGAGAAAAAATTTAGAAAATACTTTTTTCTTTTTATTGTGCACGGTGTATGATACCCCTTGGGAGAGTGCATTCGAAACTGCAAATAAAGTAAATTTTGGTTCCAAAAGCATTTTCAACAAAAAATGCAAAGTTTTAGCGATAAACTTGCGAGACAAAATGACGTTATTTTGATTCAAATTTAATCCGGCACTGCCACTTACCTACAGCTTTCATGTAATGTTTGTGAGCTGCATTTTTTACAAGATGCTATGCACATTTACTGAGGATGTTCACCTAAGTGTAGGGTTACGATATTTCTCTAAGCTGAATGTGTGACACATTTTTTGGAGACTGATCTGGGGGAGGGGTCTAAACTCTAAAATTTAGATTTTGGTACCTACCTAGAAGCCAAATGGTGCACTATGTAAGGCTGATTTCACTAGTTTTGTTTGCCTAATGTATGGACAATTTCAGAAATGTGATTAATGCTAAGTTGGTTTGCATGACATTTACTCCACAGACCGCAATCAGCAGACTGGTCATAAAATAAATACTTGGTGGCATAACTGCATAATCAAAAATATCTGAAAGTGAACAGTACAACTCACAATAGCAACCTGCATACGTGTAAGCATACTATCAAAACAGCACATTTAGCCAGTTCAGTCAGTACGTACATAGCTGCTACAGTGCAGGTGGGAAGTTTGGGCTATAGCCTAATTTTCGGGGCTCAAAACAGTGATCAATCTGCACACACAAAAATCATGATACAGAATATAACAGCTATATTCTTTTTGGAGAAAATCCAGATGATTTGTCATGCTATTGCATGGAAAATTAGATAAGTTAACTTTCTGACATGCTTCTCTTGGACTGCTTATCTTCATTGATGTATTGGTGTCAAACCTTTCCCTAAAGTTTTACAATTGGCCTATAGTTTGAAATGAATTTTGATTCCAGTTAAGTCACAGATTTTTCTTGGCTTGACTTATGCATTCATGCAAACACTCAAACAGGCAAAACGACCTAGACAGCATCATTTCATGGACAATGTACAGAGTTTGGTATATTTAATTTTTCGTATAGGTCCAAACAAAGCATCAGTTGATGACTTTTGGCGGATGGTATTGATGGCAGATGTACATCACATTGTCATGCTGACAAATCTTATTGAAGGTGGAAAGGTAAACAACTTTTTCCAGTAATTATTAACCTCCTATTGCTATTGTATATGTCCAGACTGATGTTCACTGAGTTTCCATTGCAATACATTTGAGGTTGGATTGATGTCGACGTAGATGGCAATCAGATATTTGGACTAAAACTTGACTGTTCAATGTCCACTTAACATAATTCTAACTTCAGCAAAAGGACTACAACATTTCATACCTCATCTGACATCATTCAAGTCACAAATGGGGTATATCCCTTACACAGACGTCAGTCCAACTTTGGACCTGGCTTCCAAATATTACCGTGTCAATCCAAACAGTTGTACCAAAAGCTGCTCTCAGTCCAGTGTCAAAATGTTTATTGGGTATGATTTGATTGACATCAAAGTGGGAAAATTCAAAAGATGCCTTTTGGCCCATATTGTGGTGCATGCAGAGAGAGTGCTCAAATTACAAAGCAGTGCCTTCAGTAGAATGCCCTTCAGCAATTAACAGATTTTCATCACATGTAGAGAAGAGGTTAGAAGTAAGATTAGTTAGAAGAACTGTGTCTGCATGGGATTCAGAAATCTGCCTTTTAAATATTTTTTCTTTCTACTTTTTTTCCCCAGTGTTGTTAATTGTTGCTTGTACTGTAAGACTTGTAAGTTGCATTGTGGAACATTGTTTTGGAATGCAAAGGTATTTTATACAACTGTTTAACTAATTTAAATTTAATCGTATTTCAGAATCGCTGCATTCAGTATTGGCCCCTAGCAGCTGGAAAAACAAAGCGCTTTAGTAAAATTGATGTTAAATTTGAGAAAGAAGAACAGTTTGCAGATTATGACATCAGAGAACTGAATGTAGAAATGGTAAATATTTTCTTCATAAGTTTTTGGTTTCGATGATAAGAGAAACCTATGCATTCATGATGGCGTGTGTGTGTATGTATGTGTGTATGTGCGTGTGTGTGTGTGTATGTGTGTGTGTGTATGTGTGTGTGTGTGTATGTGTGTGTGTTTGTGACACTTTGCTTGTTAACACGATATCTCAAGAAGGGAAACTCTGACAGTTCTCAAACTTGGTACATAGATGCCCCATATTGAGAGGAAGAACCCTATTGTTTTTGGTGGGGGTCAAAGGTCACCTGGGGTCACCGGGGGTCAAACTCTGAAAACCTTGTTAACACAATATCTTGAGTTACGAAGCTTGGATGAATTTCATACTTTGTATGTAGATGCGTTATGGTATGAGGAAGAACCCTATTATTTTTGGTGGAGGTGAAAGGTCATCTGGGGTCACCGGGGGTCAAACCCTGAAAACTTCGTTAACACGATATCTCAAGAAGGGAAACTCTGACAGTTCTCAAACTTGGTACATAGATGCCCCATATTGAGAGGAAGAACCCTATTGTTTTTGGTGGGGGTCAAAGGTCACCTGGGGTCACCGGGGGTCAAACTCTGAAAACGGTGTTAACACAATATCTTGAGGTAGGAAGCTTGGATGAATTTCATACTTTGTATGTAGATGCGTTATGGTATGAGGAAGAACCCTATCATTTTTGGTGGAGGTGAAAGGTCATCTGGGGTCACCGGGGGTCAAACCCTGAAAACTTTGTTAACACGATATCTCAAGAAGGGAAGCTCTGACAGTTCTCAAACTTGGTACATAGATGCCCCACATTGAGAGGAAGAACCTTATTGTTTTTGGTGGGGGTCAAAGGTCACCTGGGGTCACCGGGGGTCAAAGTCTGAAAACAGTGTTAACACAGTATCTTGAAGCAGGAAGCTTGGATGAATTTCATACTTTGTATATAGATGCATTATGGTATGAGGAAGAACCCTATCATTTTTGGTGGAGGTGAAAGGTCATCTGGGGTCACCGGGGGTCAAACCCTGAAAACTTTGTTACCACGATATCTCAAGATGGGAAGCCCTGACAGTTCTCAAACTTGGTACATAGATGCTTCATATTGAGAGGAAGAACCCTATTATTTTTGGTGGGGGTCAAAGGTCACCTGGGGTCACTGCGGGTCAAACTTTTAAAATCTTGTTAACACAATATCTCGAGGTAGGAAGCCTGGATGAATTTCATACTTTGTATGTAGATGCATTGTGGTAAGAGGAAGAACCCTATCATTTTTGGTTGAGGTGAAAGGTCATCTGGGGTCACCGGGGGTCAAACCCTGAAAATCTTGTTAACACAATAACTTCAGGTACAAAGCTTGGATGAATTTTGTACTTTGTATGTAAATGCATTATGGTAAGAGGAAGAACCCTATCTTTTTTGGTGGAGGTCAAAGGTCATTTGGGGTCACCAGGGGTCGGACCCTAAAAACCTTGTTAACCTGATATCTTCAGGTAGGAAGCTTGGATAAATTTCATACTTTGTATGTAGATGCCTTATAGGTAGAGAAGGAACCCTATTGTTTTTGGTGGGGTTCAAATGCCATCTGGGGTCACCGGGGGTGAAATCCTGAAAACCTGGTTAACACGATATCTCAAGGTAGGAAGCTTGAATAAGTTTCATACTTCCTATGTAGATGCGTTATAGTAAGAGGAAGAAGCCTATCATTTTTTGTGGAGGTCAAAGTTCATTTGGGGTCACTGGGGGTTAATCTCTGAAAATCTTGTTAACACGATATTTCCAGGTAGGAAAATTGGATAGATTTCATACGTAGTATGTAGATGCGTTATAGTGAGAAGATGAATCCTATTATTTTTGGTGGAGGTCAAAGGTCATCTGGGGTCACCAGAGGTCAATGTCTGAAAACCTTGTCAAGAGAATATCTCCAGGTAGGAAGCTTGAATAGATTTCATACTTGGTAAATTGATGTGTTATAGTGAGAAGATGTACCCCATTGTTTTTGGTGGAGTTGAAAGGTCATCTAGGGTCACCAGGGGTCAAACACTGAAAACCTTGTTAACATAGTTTCTCAAGGGAGAAAGCTTGGATAGGTTTTTTGCTTAGTATATGGATGTGTTATGGTGAAAAGATGGAGCGTATTGTTTTTGGTGGAGGTCAAAGGTCATCTGGGGTCACCAGAGGTCAAAACGCAAATTCCCAAGAATTCCCAAGACTAAATAGGAATACAAAACTGTATTTTTCCAACATGTTAAGATAGCATTTGACCATTGACTGAAAGAGATGGGACATCATGGCTTTATTTGGAATAGAATATATATCATCGAAACCTCAATGCATTTTTGCATTCTGGTTTCTAGAGAAGTGTCTTTTGCCTGACATCATAAAGAATTAAACATAAATGCTCTTGAGAATCAAAGTTCTTAAAATAAACTTCTAATATGTCTTTTATGTTTTGTTCACTCTGAAGGGGGAGCAAAGCCATAAAGTTACTAATTGGCATTTTAAGACCTGGCCAGACAAGAACATACCTGATCAACCACCTCCTCTCATAGAATTTACCAACAAGGTTAAATCTTTGCAGGAAACATGCTCAGGACCTCTTCTAGTCCACTGCAGGTACGAAGAATTTATCTCCTCTCCTGTTTGGGCTTTGAATTTTGTAAGAGCGTATGTCATGTGATCATGGTGACAACATTCTCAACAAACTTCTTGTTTTTGGGGTTTTTTTTTTTGAGACAAAGCAGTTGCTTCAGGAGAGCTTTGATTAAATTATTTCTAGGAAGACTATTATTAGATGTCTGTTAGCTGAAGATTCATTGAAGTTTATTACATTGAATTTTTGTTATTATTTTCTAAAGTGTGTGTTACAAGGTCACAAGCACTGAAAAGCTTAGTCCAATTCTTATGTAACATACAATTTTATTTTCTTCAATATTTCAGTATGCTTCTGAGAAGTCTCCAGTGCATCTGAGAAAGTTGATGCTTATTATAAATTGTGTTGTGTGGTGTGAAGTAGCAAATTTTGATGTGTAGACCTTATGCATATGACGTCACAGAGCAGAAAGTGCTCCCTCATTTGGAGGCAAATGGGTATCATTACAAGTTACACCAGCAAATTCAGACAGCTGATTTGTGAACAATTCGAATATGCATGCAGTTCTACACCACGCACCTGCAAAGTCTACGCTGTGCTTGCAGCGTGCTTCATTGTTTTGCCTCCAAAATGATGTCACGTGACATTTATGTATAAGGTCCATTATGCTGCATCTTCATTTAAAGATGGAAACACCTTGTGTAAGGGTCTTGTCCTTTTACCATTTAAAAAGTGGAAAATGGGATTGACATGACCTTTCTATTGTTGTAACAATTTTGCAGTGCTGGTGTTGGAAGGACAGGCACATTTATAGCACTGTACAGCTTGACAGATGCAATGAAACATAGTGACAGAATAGATGTTTATGGATTTGTGGAGCAGATGAGACAAAACAGAATCAGGATGGTGCAAACAGGGGTAAGCATGCTAGATTGAAAACTGAAGATGAGATGTGCTAGTTGATGGTCTCCTACGTAAATTGGTTAGTTGGATTTATGATTTGAACATTCTGCAAACAAGGAAGTAAATCCCTCTCTTTGCTGTGTAATATGAAACTACAACCACCCTCTCTCTAGGACAGAAAGTTTTGTGTCATAAAATACCAAATTGGCCATTGATTTATGGGTATAGTCTTAATTCTTTCATTAAGCAGCTGCAACCTGTGAGAAAGCAACATAAACAGCATGAAAGTGAGCATGGTGGCCAATTCATCAATTAAAAAAAGTTGCTAGACCTGCATTATTTTACATAAATTAGACAGTAAGGTTGCTAATTTATTTTTTATATTTCAGTTAGAACTGAACATGGGAATTGCTTGGAAGTTCCACTAGATTGTTTCCATTAAGTCACTCTTTCAAATGTCCAATGTAAATTTGGGTCTGGAATATTTTTTTCAACATTGGGTAATGACTAATTGGAGAAGAGAAATAGACTGGTCTGTTCATCAGGGATTACTGAATTATGAGTGATGCCACTTGGTGAAGATCTTTGATCTACTGGGATGTCAAAAAGTGAGATTTCAGCAAGAGTTTCTAAGCATTTAGATATGCTTGTGTTCTGCATTCTGCTATGAAAAAACATGTTGCTGTATTTAATAATGGCAACAGTTAGGAATGTGGAAGTGACAGTACAAATATGTTACTTTGTGTTCTGTATCTTAATTAAAGAATCTCAGGTTACATTGTTATCCATTCATCTGGACATCAGTGTTAGCTCTAGGATTCAGAATTTCGGTGGCGGAGGGGAATCCCCTCCCCTTCCTTCCTTGTGTTAAGGAAACAGTGACTGTTTTTATGCATATACTTTTAATAGAATTAAATGATATGTATTTGTACAGAAGGCATGGGTTTCATTTCACATTTCCCTACCACAAGTTTTCTTGAAATTTTTATGTTCCAAAATTTTGTGCTGTAATAGAGAATGAAGTGTAATGTGTCAGTAGAGAGAAGATGTGAAGGAGAATATGAGATTAAGTGACAATACGTAGATATGACTCATGGTCAGGAGTTGATCCACAATGTCAATTCATCCACTAAAGAATGAGACAGTGTCTTCTAACTTTAAATTCCTGTTAAGGTCATAAAACTATTGTGAGCTTTGGTCATGCTCTTTAAGTGTTAAATTTTCATTTAACATGGCACATGTCGATGTCTCTCATCATCATGCGGGCTGTTTTGTAAATGTTACTCTAAAATGGTTTGTTTTACAGTTACAGTATAAGTTTTTACATGAGTGCCTACTTGAAGTATTTCTTACGGGTGATACCAAGATCCCACTAGACACCATGGAAAGGATTGATTTTGGTGCAGAAAGGGACAAACTAAATGAGCAATTTAAGGTATGATAAGTTTGGCTGCATTTAGTGAAGTCTTGACAAGTTGTTTATTGAATGATTGCTGATGGTGTACACAATTGTTAATTTTCTCCTACTTCTTGCTGAGAACAACTTACCTACTTGGGTGTGTCATATGACATAGCAAATTATTCTTAATGAGTTTTTAGATGTCCCAGGTAAAACATACTCCTTAGTTTTGGTGTAGTGTGTACAGTATTTGTGTTCATACACATTAAGTTTTTGTTACATTATATGAATACCTCTGCAGAGGAGAAGTTTTGATCGATTATAAAATTGATGGGGATGTTTTTGAAGGGAATCTCTGTTGCTCTTGAAATCTACATTTGGATGTAGGAAGTTTTGTATTGCATATGAACCATTAAGTACAGTTTAATTGTGTAATAGAAGTGAATTGATATAAAGCCCATGTTGTTCATTATTGATTTAGATGCTTGCCAAGCTGGACCAAAGGTCTGCCAAACCACATTCTTTTTGTAAAGAAGAATATAAGAAAAGCAGGTATCCTACGATTTTTCCAGGTCAGTAGTATATTTTCTGTGGACTCTTTGCAGAGTTTATTATAAATGTTAATCTTTGTACTCTCAGTATGTGCCACTTGCTGTTTCAGGCTGAGCTGGCCCAGGCTTTGAAACTTTTTTGAAATGCCATTTTGTGAATCTTGCAAATTTGACAGATTTGATTACTTTTTAGACTCAAAGAATTTGATCATATTGTCATTCTATACCTCTGACCTCTCTCTGACCATTTAAACAAACAGTGTATGGACTGTGAAGAGTTTAACAGTGAAGCACTTGACATTGTTGTTGATATCAGTCACAGTATGGGTAACAAGTAATTATTCTTCCGACAGTTGACAAGAAACGACCCTTTCTTCAAAGCCCAGGAAAAGCAAGTTCCAGTAGTTACATCAATGCTTGTATTGTGCCGGTAAGGTTGAACTTAATCATTTATTTTTATCATTCTGTATTCTTGAAAGAAGATTTTACTTAGGTGCTTCCTATCTAAGAGGGCATTAATTGTCTCCAAAGCATATATATCATGAAGCTCATCAACCTTTCAACAGGGATCTACAATTGAGTACATGCCCTCATTTCAAAATTGCAAATGGTGGCTGTATCATGATTGTTTTGGTAGAAACTTGTGTGATAGTTAAGGGTTGTTAGTGTATTTTAATGTCCTTGGAGTCCATAAATGTTTTCACTCTGAGGTAGTGCCTTTAGAAGATAATGATCACCCCATACCAACTTGGTGCAAATCATGTTACAACTAAAGTTGCAAAGATTGAAGAAGTAGTTGCATCTCTTTGAATAACCCACCAAGTTTGACTAGCAACCACAAATCCAGAGATAATATTTAGTATTATTGGAAAAACATTTTATCAAAGTAAAATTAAGAGACAGGTTGATAGGATAAAAAGGAAAGGCTTTAAAATAGAAGTAGGAAACAGTGGTGTAAGCTGAAGGAAAGTTTGGAGAGTTGTGGTGTTGCATAGAAAAGAGCTCTCAGAAATTAATACCTATTTTACATGCATAATATTGCTTGCCTAATACCAAATGCATCCCAGTGGTATCAGAAAACTTTAGCCCTTCCAGTGTTCTATAAAGTGGGCACTGCACACATGTGCTATATGTTTAGACTAATACTATAGTCAAGTGCCTAGATATTCTTTGGTCATTTTGACTCAGTTTATTTCTTAGAGAAATGTGTGGTGCAACAGTAGATTTCTGTTAAGACACCACACTTGAAATTTTGCCGGGATACAACCAGAGTGTACTATGTAGTTAGTTCATTCCGGTATGTTTTTAGAATCACTGGACGTAACCATGTAGTGATCCTTGCATATCTATGCTGGATTAGTATGTTGTTTAATATTAATTTAACAAGATCATATAAAGCAATTAATTATCATGTCCCATATAACATGAGATGCAATGCAAGGCATCTAGTTTCTTTTAAGATAGATATACCAAGAATGAGTTTTATAAATTTAGGTGTTGTGCTACAATATATCCAAGCAATAATTGGATAATACTATCGTGCAGTTTCATTTTTTCTTTAGTCTTACAAAAAGAAAAATGCCTTCATTGCAACACAGTCCCCTCTACCAAACACTGTCGAAGATTTTTGGAGGCTGGTGTATGACTGGAATTGTCCTCTAATTGTGATGCTTAACCAACTGGATCCCCGTGATAAAGTTTGAACTATCTCTTTGTTACTTCCCTTTTCTTTGCCAAATTACTTTGCATTAGAATTGAACTATTTGAACCAAATGCATGTCAGCTAGATTGCTAGATTGTGGAGCTTTGTGGTGTGTTGTATTGTTTTAAGAGAAGGACTGTTAGAAGTATTTAGAAAGATGAAGCCAATAATTCTTTTCCTTTGTGCAATGTAGACTTCAAATATTGATCATAACATTGTGTTTGGACTGTAATGTGTATGTGCACAAAAAATATAGAATTTGAAAGGGTTGAAGAAGTTACCATCAAGGAACATCCTTCAGAGAAGGGCTCCCTCTTTCATTGTGCTTTCTACTTTTACCAGGTGCTAACTGTGGGAAGGTGGGGTTTGCATTTGTTGACAGGAGCTGAATGTTGGGGCTGGCAGATTGCCAAGCCACAGAGTCTGGAATCAGTAGCATTATAGCCTAGTTAATTATTATGTTTATCTAGAACCTACTTGGCTGAGATGGTTGGGTATTAGACAGCCAGTTAAAAGTTCATGCAAAGTAGTTTTATGATATGGTCTTCTCTGTATTCCATCTTCCACTTTTAGACTTGCTGTAAGTACTGGCCAGAGAGTGGTTCATCTCAGTTTGGTCACATGACTGTGAAACTAAAAGATCAGCAGAATACAAAATTCTATAGTACCTTCCGCCAGTTTGATATTACTCATTCCTATGATCAGGTGAGGATATTTGACAATTTAAATGAGATTTGAGAGGGCACAGTGTGTTTACTTTGTATAGACATGGTACAAACAGAAAACAATTTTCATCTTGATTAGAATCATTAAGCCTCAAAAACAGACTCTAGTAGTTGCTTTACTTCCCTGGAATATTACACATTCCAGGCCTGATGTATGAAGGATCCATCATTTGGAAATTTGGGCTTACAATCATTTCTTAAGCTGCAAAGCAGTGTTTTGGCTTCTGTATAAATCTTGTGTCTTGAAGGTAGCTACTCATGTAATTGTGAAATACCTATCACTCTATACGTGGATATCATAGTTTTAAATCTAAGAAACTTGTCTACACCAAAAACAGACTAACATCCTGTAAACTTGGTGATTTTCAGCAGAAGTTGCAAAGATGTATGCAAATGTTAGGGATATGCTTCCAATGAAATCTTGATACCTATTGATACCTGAATCTTCTTTTTCTTTGCTTGAAGAAAGCAAGGTCAGTCTTTCAGCTGCAGTTGAAAAGTTGGGATACAAGGAAACTTAGAGATATTATCAGCCTAATCAAAGACATGGAGAAACTACAGCAGAACTGCAGTATGGTGACTCCTATCATAGTACATTGTATGTGAGTGACAGAAAGTAACAGACATTACATTAACTAAATAGATGTTGCAAATGCTAGGATTCCCACTGACTGACAAAGCTACAGAATCTTATTGTGACTTTCTAGGCCTGAAAAAGTCATATTGTGTTTTTTAGAAATACATCAGAAGTCATTATAAAAATTATAAAAGTTTGTAAAAAGATTCTATGCCTACCTTCATATGTTTGTAAAATGTGCTTTTTTTATCCTGGATTCTTTCTTAAAAGCTATTATGGCTTAATATTGTCAATTTGATGATAAGGTCATAAAAATGTTATGGGATCTCATTGTCCTTTATTGTGCTGGAACTGTGAAATGCATAAACTTAATTATGTAATTTCTTACCAAGAACTGAAGCTTCCATCATTTCTGTAAAATACAGTAAATTATAATCAATTCTTGTATGGTGAAATGCATTAAAGCAGTGTGTGTTTATTGCCCTAACTGCTTTACTCCATATGGCCGATCCAAGTAATATACTGTATGAAAAATTTATAGGTTACAACTTTTCACACTTCAGTACATGCTAAACCCACCAATTTTATGCTCTGACTAGCTCAGTGTTAATAATTTCCCTTTCATAACAACTTCTGGTGAGTAATTAACACACTGACTCTGATAGGAGTGGTTGTAACTCCCAAAGCCATGCTCACTTCAACATCACAGTGATATTTGATCAAATTTTATCTCCTGGGTAGAATGGAAAACCTCTGTTTAATTGAACACGTAGGGACTGACACCGCTTAGTTGTTGCTCTCAGAGAAAGGGAATGGATGTATGATGTAAGAGTAGTAAGAGAATGTACACTGTGACAGTATAGGGGTGCAGCTTCTGTACCTTCTTTTGCTTTTACAGAAATGGTGTTGGTCGAACTGGAGTACTCATTGCTGTAAAATCTGAAATGGAACGCTTCAGTGCAGAGGGTAACTTCGATGTTTTTACCACTGTGAGAAAACTTCGAGGGAGCAATCTCAGTATGGTTTATACAGAGGTGAATTTCTTGATTTATTTTATAAATTATTAAGTTACTTGTATACATATTGTTATTCAATTTATAATAATCCAAACCTTGAGGGACAATTGTTTTATAATGCTAGGTGACCCCAGATGTGAAGGAAGCCTATGGCATAAAAACCACAACTTTACATTGGGTGGCTAATCAACTCAACAATTTAAATCAGACATGCATGGTTTCCTTTGAAGGCTAGTTCAGATGGGAAACTGTAGATTTCTCCTGAATGAAATACCCTCCTTACTTTGACCCAGCAGGGGATTAAACCACAAACATACCTGTAGCTAAGCTTCATCACTTCAACTGCCACTGCCATTATGTACTTGGCCACAGCACTGGTGGTGACATGTTTTCAAAGGGTATGTATGCATTGTGCAAAACCTGGAAAGTCCTTGACTGGTCCATTTCAAGGCCTTGAAGGATTCAAATATGCTGTCTCCTGACATATCCTAGAAAAGAGTTTATCATAATGTCTTATTACTGTAATTTGTCAATACTATTACTTCTATGGAAATAAATTTGATAAAGACATGACAGCTGTGCTTTAGTTTCAAAGATGTCTTCACAGTTTAGCATTTCATTTTTTCATGAAAATGTGCATGAAATAGTTCTTGAAGAATCCAGAAATCCATTACCTGGATTAGTCCTTGAAGAGTCCTTGAAAATGAGACATTAATATTTGTATTCAAACAAATACTGAAAGTTTGTAGTTGTCAGTTCCTGGCATAAATTTTTTCATCTGTTATAACCTACAATTAATTGCCAATATCTACAGCAAAATGATAAAACTTTAGGGTTTCAATATCAATATTAAGAACATCTGGTAAGATATCTATTTGCAAGATATTGCTGTTTGTTCATGATGCTAATTTATTGGGCAACCTGTTTGTCATGTAGGTGGTCATAGGGTTGTAGGGATTGAGATTATTTGCAGAAAGCTGTGTGAGCTTTCACCTAGTTTTTATGATTTTAAATGCTGAACTCATCTGTTTTCTGTTTTCAGGAGGACTACTATATTTGTCATCAACTTCTGAAATTGGAATTTCCAGAATCACAGTATGCCAACATGTAAAAGAGGATGAAATATTTTACGATGATTTATGGGTACATAAGTTTGGCAATGGACCCTTTTGCAAATATTAATTGAAAGTATGATGAGATAAAGTTTTTGTATGTGTCATTTGAGGCCGCAGTAAAATGACTTTGACAGAAAGGATGCACACTGAAACTCTCTCCCATAATGCTTTGTAATTGCTGTTTGGAAACTGGTCTATATATGTTTATATGTTATTTTCAATTTGTTCAGTACTATTTGCCACAAAAAATTACTGGAAGTCTTTATGAATATAGTATACAACCCTTTATTCTTCTGATATGTTAAGTTGTGTAAAACATACTCTTAGTGAAGCATAAGTTTAGCTCAAAAGTTTGGTATTAACTTGTCATGACTAAAGTTCAGTGCCTTCCAAAGTGACCTTATTTGTAAACTGTAGAAATCGTCAGTATGGTTATAACAATGATACTAGCTAGCTATTGACTCTTGACTCAATAACTATCTACTCCAGCTATAACTGACATGACTTGATCCCAGTGGTATATTGACTTGCCACAACTCTTGTGCACAGACAGCATCATAGCCATTATGAATATTTAGTGTGCCACTTTTTGAAAGTACCCATAATATTTTATCTTGGTTTCAATGATGAATATAACTATAGTATATAGAACAACAGCAAACCTGTTCTGTTTTGATTACATACTAGCTGACAGGTTTTTTTTTAATTATGTATGAAAAATATTCTTTCTTTATGACTTTCATATTGTACTTAAGATGACCAATTAAACTGAGTTGAAGCTTTCGTACTTACATGAGCACGTGTACCTGTAGTTGTCAGTAGTATACTGACAACAGACTATAAAGGTAATGTGGAGTGAAAGACTTAAAATGAATGAAAAAGTAAATGTAGTGTCTCTTTATAGCTTTGGAAACATTTTTACAATAAGGTAATTGCATTATTGAAATATTGTATGTTTTTAGACTTTATGATCATGCATTTAAATTTGCTTGCCTTTTGAATTTTTAAAGAATATTTCACAGGTTAAAAATTTAATAATTGTCTTGACTTAAAGCTATTGTGCATTTCTGTGTCATTACATATGGTAAAATTACATATTGATAAGATGTCTATTATAACTTTCTTAGGTAGTGGCACCACCATGGTTTTGATGATGGGGGACACAGCAGAAGATGATGTCATAATCCCACCCCAGATAATCCCAGAAAGTCGGTGCAAAGTGTGTATATTCGTATCTACAGTAATTTGCACCTAGGATGGACCCTAATCTTTTGTAACCTAGTGCAGAGATACCCTCCTAGGAAAGGTGTCAAGCCTCCCCTTTGAGAAATTTTTGTTCATTTAAAGTGGATTACGTGCAAAATTGTACTTCAGTTCTTTGGCAAAGTTTTGATCATATGTTGAAAATTTTCATATTTAAGTGAAGTGTTCTAATTTTTGTTGGGTGTTTAGAAAGGGTGTGATGTCTTAGTAGAGAAGGTGACACTCCTCCCCTTGAGAATATGTAAGGTGGCCCTTATGCAAAATGGTGCTTTTGGGGGAAAGCTTTGGACTGATTCCATGTTAAGGAATTATCATTTTGTAGAGATATTTTGGATGTGGCTTGGTACCCCTGTAATGCTGGTACCATGAGACTGGAATAGGGCCTCCTGGAAGTTCTGGGGTATTGCAGTTGGGGACTTTGGTTTGATATACATGTAACTGGCATCCAAATGACACTGAAAGAAAGCACACCAAGCACTTCACAAGATGATAGTTTTACTAAGTTTGAACAAGAATCAGATGAACAGCTTCCAGTGGGTATGAGGAAAGGGGAGTAAAGGTATGATCATGGAGCTTTTAGTTGTAGCAAGATGATATTACAAAAGGGGTAGAAGATTAATGAGTATGCTTTATAATGCTTTTTCTGTTTATGTACACTTAAGGATGAATAAGCTTGTGTAATGGTTAATATACTTTAAAGATCAAGTATTAGAGCTAAGCTTATTACCCAGTAATGGTTAAAAAGGTTCATATTTCCACTTTCTTGGCGGTTAAATATCCCCCCACAATAATTACACGGAAAATTGAAGAAAAAGCCAAATTTTCCAGTAGATACCAAAAAGAGGTAAGATATTTAGTGGTCAGTTCCGAAGAGCTACGAATTGCTGAACTACTTATGACGCCGTAAGTGGAGTTGTGGACGGTTGCTTCTCATGAGCAGTACACAGCAGTACAACACCACGGTCTTGTTATTATAAGAAGTCCATGTACAACGCATAATTAAAACAGTGTACTTTTTACGCGCTTGGAAACGGACACGAATGGAACACAAAGCACAAAACAAAAACCGGGGCCACATTAAACGGAGTGGCAGTAGCCAGTTTTTCATAGTGTTTTAAGCGACTTGCTTG
This sequence comes from Holothuria leucospilota, assembly GCA_029531755.1. NCBI lineage: Eukaryota > Metazoa > Echinodermata > Holothuroidea > Aspidochirotida > Holothuriidae > Holothuria > Holothuria leucospilota. The sequence continues at coordinate 55,185,149 of CM055966.1, read as the reverse complement.
TAAGTGAAAACAAACAGTATAGCATGGAAAGATACCTCTACCAATTAGAAGTTTGCTTTCAAACTTGTCACACACATTTTCACTAGTGTGTATTTCTTAAGAGTGTTCTGATTGGCCAAGTCAGGCTTACAATGCATAGCTACTACGTACGTACGCCGCGCACATAGTACACCGCTGTTACTACATTTCGTTTGTACTTACGCACGTAGGTATGCACGTACTCAAGGTAGAGTTGGAACTGTGCCGTTATGACGTAAGGAAAAGTATTGAAGGATTTTGAAAAGTTCGCGCCAGCGCTGGATATATTATTTGTTGGATATAAATGGGAAGTTATCTGCGGACATTTTTACAAGCAAAGTAAGTACACAGGTGATTGTTAGGCGAAACAGAATACTCTAGAAAAGGTACTTGTCACACACGTTTTCAAGGGTTATCTTCCAAGCAGTTCATGCTGAAAGGCATAACAGTAACGTTAGGCTTAGTGTTGTACAAATGGCACAACGTAGCCTATTCATTGTAAACAGAACGTTCGATCACACAGGAATGTTTGTATTTCACTGTTGGAACATACTTTGCTAAAATTGAAGATGCTAGGCCTTACTGGTGCAATCTTGCAGCTCATGCATGTAGTGAGCATAGTAGATTCTTAACCCCAAAATGCAATGAGCTTATGTTCAAGGTGAAATTTTATGACTGTTACAAACGTGATATACGACCACTGCGTACAACTGCCCTTCTTTACTCCTTGTATATGTGCACCAGCGTACGCTTGCAGACAATATATGGTTGTGCGCAAGTGTAATTACTCCACTTATGATGTCACAGATTTTATTTCCAGAAAAGTACGACAGCTGAAAATCCATGTTCACCCAAAAAGCAGGAAAAATTAGTCAAAATTTTCATTTTGCTAAAATGATTGTGTCAGATGTCATTTACTAGATCCATTAAACATTCTGAAGGCCTATCTTCAATCATGATACTTGGACTTTAAATCATCAACATTGGCTGCAGATGTTGCACATAATATAACCTTGTCAAATAATTGCTTCTTGATGTAAGCCTGAGGTTGGACTAATTGTGCCTCTAGTGTTCGGAAAATAGTTCTTGCTAGAATAATTTCGTGCAGTACCATCCCCTAATAATGGTCACCAAGCATGGATCATACACTATGGCAACTGATTGTGAAGTGAGTTGCTGTTGAAATTTAGCTTTTTAATTGTTTTAAAGCCCATGCCTGAACCCTTGAACAAATATTGGGATGGAATTAATAAAGAAGAAATAGAATTGCAGGTTAAAGAATGCAGAGTGCATGAAAATTGTACTAGTTTGCAAAGATGTACAAAAATGGTGATAGTTTGGGAATCATTTGTGATAGAGGAGTGATTAAAATGGATGCATCACTCAGTCAAAAGCACACCTCACCCTACCCCGTACTAAATCCTATAGCTTAAATACCTTTTTGCATCACTTAAAAAAAAATAAAAAAAGCGAATGGGGGGCATGCACCCCTGTGTGCCCCCACCCTGTGCAGCTTCCTGAAGTAGCATAACAAGTACAGATTGTATCTTATGTAACTATATGCTGTTTTAATAAGCATAATTGATAGTCACTGGTCTATGTCTATGTGTATGAACTTCTTTGTACTTGAGATATCATGTTTTTGTGTGTCACATAATTTCTTTCACAGCAGTGAGGTTAGTTTCTCAGAATGTTACATTGTATTTTGCTTTATGACTCTCATACCTATAAGAAGGTGCATATAGCAAGTAAAGAACAACTCTTATGATAGAGTGACATTAACAGTGTGTCTCTTTTCAGGAATGAGTTGTAGTAGTCATACTATATTCTTCTAAGTCCTCAGTTTTGTCTACAGGCTTTCATGTTAATGGCAAGAGTTGTTAAACTTCTTTCCTGATTGTGAATTTAAAAGGCAAAAATCTTCAAGAATATAGGTCATGCCTTTCCTATGTTGATAACTTCTTGTATGAGTACATTAAATAACCGCATAAAATGAATATAGAGCAAAAGTAAAACTTATGTTGGTTTGTGAATGTTTTAGCCCCACTAACCTCTCCTCACATTGCCCATCATCTCAATAGGCTTGGTAATTGTTATATAGATTCAAGGTAGATTGGTTTGTTCTTCAGACAGGTATAAATGTTCAAAACAGGCACATATTGTTTCTGAGATATAGGAGAAAAGTGTACTAAGTCTCCATTCGAATTGTTCTGCCTAAGAGTGAAGAGCTGTGGTTTTGCTTTAGATGGGACTACAAGATGTTTCAATGTGGCCTCTTCATTGTTCATAGTTACACTGTCAACTATACAGAATATATTTGTTGTATACATTTACTTTAAAGAATAAGAATTTTATGTCCACATTTTTTCCTTTGACAGTCTTTTTATACTCTTTTGCTTCTGTTCAACTGTGCCAGAGTTGGAAAAACAAAGTCAACTTACAAGTAACATTTTGTAGTCTTATGTACAAAAAAAAAATCAAACTTTCCTTCCAGTTGCCAAACTTTCCTCGAAAAGACAAACTTTCCAGGCAAGGAGCTTCACCGCACTTCGCCAAAGGTTTTCACAAATTTGACATGCGAAAAGCATGGCAGTAGAATTCTGAGACAATTAAAACCAGTTGCTTGAAACTGAAGGCAAGAAAAGGTGTGTCAACTAGTGTCAAACCTTTGTTCAGAGGGTTCCAAATAAATAGGTTTGCCAAGGAGAAACATGTGATTCCTTTTGTTTGTCACATGTGATCCTGCCTGTTTATGGACACAGGTTGACAAGTTTTCCCAACCAGGGACAGATCTGTGGCAGTGTAAATGTTGTAGTTTATCGACAGTCTGTTTGGGAGAAACTGAATACTTTCACAAGAAATTGCATGTATGCCCCCCTTGACCTAAATAGCATACATTTGCCTATAAAAAATTCCCTACCCAAATGGGAGCCCCGGTTGGTATGCCTGTGTACATACAGATACAGAATTCCATTATTTTGTAAGTTGCCTTCCTGCCAATTCATGTAACAATTTTAATAACATAAGCCTACAATCCAGTGAATTCCTGACAGCTTTTCAGTGCCTTTGAATATATTTTACTAATTACTAGTAGTGCACAACAATAGACATTTGAACATATCATTTAAATTTGTGACACTTCCTAAGTGTATGGCTGCTTGTCAAAATTGCTCTAGTATGAAATCATTACAATAAAATTGGTTTGCATGAGCAAGGGCAATGAATGAAGTAGGAACCTGCCCTGTTTGAAACGAATTAAGTTGAAAGCCTGTAAGGTTGCAAGGTGAGAGTCATCCTGATCTTTCACCTTTATCGAAAATATAAAAAAATTATGACTTTTCCTTATTTGTGAAGAAGCACAGTGTCAAATTCTATGCTCACCTAACTCAGAAACACATTTTATATCAGCATAAAATTAATGAACATATAGCCGTACATAATGTATTTTCAATATTATGTAAACACTGGGATTTTGTGTGTGGTATGCTTTTTATTTTCAACAATAACCAATTGTAATGCAAAATTTTATTTTTGAACAAGAGTTTTATATTCATTGGCATATACTTTAATTCATTTTCATAGAACCTTTATGAAAAGGACTAGCTTCAGTCCATTTATATCCTTTTAAACCTTCATGTTCAGGAAGTTAAAATAATGCAAGTATGAATGATGACTAATGCATATTGTGAAACTGGCTTTTATTGTTTTGTTTGCCAATTTTCTTGAAGTTTTTACAATGCAAACAATAAAGCAGATATACAATATTGTGGTTGACTCAAGTGTATTTGGTATAGTTGTATCAGTGGTTCTTTAGTGTAAAATATAAGATCATTCAGTCATCTTGGTTAGAGAATAGATTTTCAGCTATTTTCACATCAAATTAAGCCTGTGCAACTTAAACCAACATTACCAGGAATACCAGTGTGAAAAATTGATTTCAATGGGTAAATTCCAGAGTGCAACTGGTACATTCTAAACCCAGCCTTTTAAAGGTCTGTCAGTATACCTAACAAGAACTTGTAGGCCCATAACGCCCACCCTTGGTTAGATACTCTCCCAGTCTCCCTCTTACAGAGTCCCCCGGCGCCAGTCCTTTAAATGTGAACCGTGTACTATGAACTTGCTCTCATTCTTGGTATTAAAACATTTTTTTTGTAGACAGCATCGAGGATAAAGGCTGTTTAGGAGTTACATGTAGATAAAAATATGGGAACCGTAGGGTCTTCACAAAAGGGCTTTGAACAGACTTCTTCAAAGTTGCATTTGTGCCACACTCTAAAATTTACTTGGCTTGGTATTTTTGAAAAATCAGATGGATTTATGTCTCTTAACACTTACTATTGAACTTGCAGTGTTCCTCCTTGAATGGCCAATCAACACCTAGCTCCCCCCTCCCAAAAAAGCTGTGTACTAGTCCAGTTATACGCAAAGAAATTATTAAACTGGAGATATTGCTTCCTTCGTTTGGATGCCCATCATCCTAGGTCAGCTGCTTTGCTCATTTCAGCTGTCAAGCACTGGTCCACAGCAAAAGCACCACCTCTTCCATTCTTCGGGAGAGTAGCTATAGCAGGCAGCACATAGTGTTGGCATTGTGTTGGACCAATGTTGGCAGCCATTGGCAACAGTTGGATTACATTGGCCCAACATAACGCCAATGCTTTGCGCTATCATATCAAGACTGGGGGATGCACTTAGGTCCACCAGATAGGGACATTAGATGACATTCTCAGGAGCAAGCTTGGCTCGTCTCCCTTGCCCAATACTCAGTGAGAACTTGTCTAATATAGAGAAAAGTCTCAATCAGTCTCATGTCAGATTCTCAATGTGGCCAAGTAGCATCCTGAGCAGAAATGTTAAAACCAAAACATTTGAGTATGTAAAGTAGAAACTTCCTTTTGATGGCCACTGCAACAGACAAGGAAATGCTGACTGATTTCTGGTGCATGGCATGATTATCAGGAATTCTTATCTGGAATTATTACTCCAACAACTATTGTTTTCTTGCCTAAGATGATCCCCTGTATCATGCAGTCATTCAACCTCACACTCCTTTATACACCTTCTTTGAACAACACTGGAATAGTGACCAGCTGCGGACAAAATGGCGTGATGCAAATCTATGACCAGATGGGTACAAAGGACATTTTACTACATTACCTTTATTATCATAATCTTTTTGATTCGCAATCCATAGCCTTAGTAATTGGCAAGACATTGAAATGAATGACGGAAGTATGTGCAAAATCCAGGGCTGCATCCTAGTTCACCTGATCTGATTCCAGTGTCCTCAAAGCCGAGCCAATTTAGAGTCCGGTCATTTGACATAGCATACACACAGCAAACACAATCCAATTCTTCCTCTTATATTCCATCTACATGCTATGTATTAGGAGTATCCACACCTTTAGATGTCCTATGAACAGTTTTCAGAGTTTGACTAGTGACCCCACCACAACCAATATTAAAGGTTCTGTTGCTATACAAAATGCATCCACCTGCTAAATTTGGAAAGGGTTCATGTTCTTACCTGGACATGTCAAGTTTAGATGCTCTTCATATTTTGACTTCAGACAACCTTTGACCTCTACCGAAAACAGCAGGATTCTTCCTCCCACTTTGGGCATATACATACCAAGTATTGAACAGTCAGACTTTCCTTTCTTAAGATTAAGTGAAAAAAGGTCTTGCCTTTTCATAAGATATGGTGTAAACAAGCAGTGTACATGGTAACACATACATACACACAAACATACACCTTCACACTATCATGAATGCATACCATGAAATCAATAATAAAATTGTTGCAGAACTGTCCCCAAGCCTCATGTCCATATTCCTCCCTCCAAGCTTTTTAGGTTGCTTGTGCGACCAACACAAAGGAAATCATGAACAGCCATCAGTCACTTTGGAGAGGGGGGGGGGGGTTGCTCCTTGATGCAGGTACTGATATTGAAAATGCTGGATAAACTGCATTTCTGCGGGATGGTTTCATATGCGTAGGAAGCTGGGGGGGGGGGGGCTGGGGGGCTTTAGCCCCCAGTCAAAAATGTGAGGGGGCTGAAATATGCTTCTGCCCCCCAACATCCAGGGGCAAAACCTCTTATTTGTCTCTTCTGTAAGAAATGTCAAAATTTGCAGTAATTATCGTTAAAGTTTGTCCAAAATGTTGCACCAAATTGCATCTAAGGACCCTCAAATACCCAAAAATTTTCCAAAGGGGGGGGGGGAGGGGTCTAGGGGGAAGGGGTCTAGGGGGAGGGAGTACCCCCTAGACCCCTCCCCAGGACGGCGATCCGAAACAAGGTTCAGCCCCCCAAGTCTCGAAAATCTTCCTACGCCTATGGACGGTTCACAGGATTTTATGTAGACTACTCAACATATTCAAATGACAACCGCAGGCATGGGCGTCAATCTTCACTCGAATGTGGGGGGGACATGGCCACTTCTGTCAAAAATTTACTGTGTAAAAATCTTAAGTCAATGGGCGTTTTTCCAAAATGTGGGGGGGACGTGTCCCCCTGTCCCCCCCAGGATTGACGCCCATGACCGCAGGAGGTCTTTTGAGTGAAGTTTATCATTACAAACGATGTGGCTTTTGTAGCATGTCTGTGAACCCTGTCCTAACTATTATGCAAGTTGACTTTTGCAGCAACCCGATTTGGGCAAACCTTGGCTAAGTCTTGGAGTAATAATAGACGCTCGTACACAATTATTATTAAAATAGCGTGTGCTACTCCAAGAGCCGAGCTATGTGCCTGCACTTGAATGTTTATAATTTCGATGGTATTTGATCGTTTTGATCAATAGGTGCAGAGAAATCCCAAGCTTTAGCTAAACCTTAGGATTTCTCTGAATGAGTGTAGCTGAATTTACAGAATCAAGGATAGTGCTCATAATTTTAGAAAAAACGTAACGTATCGAACAAAAAAGGGGGGGGGGGGACTAAGAAAACAGGGAAACTGAGGGGAATTAGGAAGAATGCTGTTTTGATCGATGTCCATGAGCCTCCTTACTCTAACTCCTCAGCATTTAATTTTAGTAACATGAAATGCAGTATACGAGTTGGGAAATTAGATTTTGCTGTACCATGCAGTACATATACCACAGATCAAGTCCACGGATATTTCCGTACTGCATTCGAAGCTTTCAAGCAAATTGTTTTCTTGCCTTCAGTGCACAATTTATTACCGTCCTACTGTCCAACCTTTCGGTCCAAGTGGAGTCTTCCGGCCACATTTGTCTGTGTCGAAAGAAAATTCAACGGATTTGAAGATATTTTCCTGGCTTTCTATGAATTCGTTGTTTTGAAGTATACAGTACGGCGCATTTGCTGCTCTTGTCAGGGGTCAAACAGAACTAGGCCGGGCTACTTCAATTCAAGCAGGTTTCTAACAATTCTCTATTAGACTATACTGATCGGAGTTTCTTGACCTTACGCAGCCCTCTTGCATGCTTCATGCATAATTTTCCCTTGTAGCCCATACTTGTCCAAAATTCCAGTCTCCCTGTGCCGCTTTTTTTGCGGCTATCTTACTTTGGTGCCGATCAAGAAAAGGAATTGTAGATAGAGTGTTTGATGACGTTGCATGTGTACTTCGGCAGGTCGTTTTTGTGTTCATACAGGTCGTTTGTTCAATAGACGACAACCGCAAACGAAAATTGCTCAAACATGTGATTTTAATTAACATAACATAACATAACATAACAGGTTAAAGGGCAAAGGAGGGCTAAGGCCCCATAAGATGCCCTGAAGTCCATACAACCTTAACTGAAAACAAAGAGCCAACCAACACCAAACGAGCCCAGCACAATTAGATTCTACCACACTTATGGAAGAACTTGTCAATGTTAACCTTAAAGCAGTGCACAGATGTGGAGTTAACTACCCACTCAGGCAGACTATTCCACTCGTTAACAACTCTATGAGAAAAGCTGAACTTCCTAATGTCGAGCCTTGCAAAATTCTTAACTAGCTTCTTACAATGGCCTCGAACCCGAGAATTACATTGAACCTTTAAATAATTGCAAGAGGACAAAGGATTCCTTTCAGAGAGAAATTTGTACACCTGAAGCATGTCCCCCCTAATCCTTCTCAACTCCAGGGTGGTAAGCCCAAGATGCTTAAGTCTAACATGATAAGGTAGGTGTCTCACCTCGGGTATAAGGCGAGTGGCTCTCCTCTGAACTTGCTCTTAATGAAGCTTGTCCTTTTCATAGAAGGGACTCCAAGCCTGGGCTGCATAGTCGAGGTGGGGTCTTACCAACTGCTTATACAGATTTAGTACAATTTCTTTACTAAAACTACTGAAATTCCTCTTGATCAATCCAAGCACCCTATTAGCCCTAGCAGCAGCAGCTGCACACTGTCTAGATGGCTTTAAATCACCTGTAATAACTACACCCAGATCCTTCTCAAAAGTCACATCACTCAGAATACTACCATTCATGTTATAATCATAGCTGAAATTTTTAGGACCAAAGTGAAGGACTTTGCACTTATCTGCATTAAAAGACATTTGCCAAGTCTGAGACCATGAAAATAACCTATCCAAGTCTTTTTGCAGTAATGAGGCATCATCCTTATCACTAACCTTCCTATAGAGCTTAGTATCATCAGCGAACTTACTAATACTAGATGTGAGAGAGCTATCAATATCATTGATGAAAATTAAGAAAAGAAGCGGGCCAAGAACAGAACCCTGTGGAACTCCACTTGTAACTTCTTTCCAAGAAGAGAAATTACCATTAACAACAACTCTCTGAGATCTACCATTGAGCCATGAATTTATCTCCATCGATCTAAAATAAGAACCAAGAAGGATATAAATGAAAATGTAATACTCTATTTTACAGAAAACTCGCAAGACATAGGAAATAAATGTAAACACTACGCAGGGACGTATCCAGGAATTTTCAATAGAGGAGGCCCAAGGTTTGACTGATCGCTGTCCTGGGGGAGTCCAAGGGGGAGGAGGTTCCCCTCTCCTTTCGAAAATGTTTGCTTCTGGAAGAGAGCTGAGATGCAAATGATGTTATGTTTGACACATTTTGAAGCATTTCCTTTCTTTACCTCAACTTCGTCTGTTGCGGAGTAAGAGTAAGATGCTAAAAAGGAGTCAACTGCTCGTCTAAAAGTTGTTAAAAGCATCTCAACACGGAGCTTTCGTCTTTTATTTCAGACTTCTTCAGCGTGTGTGATGGAAGTTAAAATAGTTTCAACTTGACTACCATTTGTAATTTGCTCAATGACCATAAATTGAATGTCTTGAAGGTTATGATTTGTAGTTCTAACATGAAAAGCAAGTTCACATCTACTTTTTCCATGCAACATGTTGGACTTATGGTTTCTAAATCTTACATTGAATTAGTTTGACGTAGAACCGACATACTGTAAATTACATTTAACACAAGTTTTTGGAAATTTAGGTATTTGGATCGAAGTTGTTTTCAATCTCTGGTGCACATATATAAGGATTTTTATGCTTGCTTCATCACACACGCTGAAGAAGTCTGAAATAAAAGACGAAAGCTCGTGTTGAGATGCTTTTAACAACTTTTAGACGAGCAGTTGACTCCTTTTTAGCATCTTACTCTTTTATTGAAATTTTTAAAGTTGAGTCTAGTGAATCCATACGGATCCTGTAAGTCTTTTGAGGAATATTGTTGCTACCAGCCTTTTCATTCTCATATGTTTCATATACGGTCTGGTAACTGAAAAATCTTTTTAGATCCAATATTCCGCATCATCATCAAGCTAGCATACCTGATTCGAAACCTTTGGACTAAGAAAGTTAGGATGCACCATCATCATAGCCTTTTAGAAGAATATCTGACGATTGGAAGAACCTGATACCAAAGGGTTTGAAACTCAAATTTAACTTAGCCATTGGTTCAAATGACCAAAGCTTTTACAGGATTGTCAACAACATCTTACTGTTGCCTCCACTGGCATACTTAAAGAAATCATTAAATTTACAGAAGCAAAGGCAGCCATCCTTACAGCAGACTTGAACCGTGAACGGCAAAATCTATTCCAAAAAGAGGAGAAAAGTACGACCGTTTCCATCTGGCAAAGTGCAAAACCGAGAGCAGCCAATCTACAAACTTTTCTCGAACGTAAGCACTTAAAAAAACTCAAGAGGGACCAAGTGACCACAGAAGGTAAGCCCGCTCAACCAGTACCCGGTAATCCTACTAAAAAACGGAAGCGACGTTTTGAACGTTCGTTGAGGAGAGTGCGCAAAAAACGAAAAAGCACGAACAATTTTTGCATTAAGCCGATGCTTAACAACAAACATGAGCCTATTAATCTAAGCCAACATTCGTGCTTCGAATCCGAAATTTCACTTCTCTCCAAAGGACCTTCTTTTTGTCCCACCCCTAAGGATGTCAACTGGGTGAAGGTGAGGGACGACCTTAATAGTTTCGCTCGGAGATTAAGATTGCCTGTGTACTTCAACAAGGATTCAAACTCAGAGAGTGAGGCTGAAGAAACTACACTGCCATCCCTACACCAGCAACTCAAAATAACCAGCAAATGGCAGCTACCTAAATCCAAAGACCCAGCCCTCGAAAATTTCATATCGGCTATCTGCGAGGACCTCTTGGACCCAAAGGCAACCAGAAAAGTCAAGGACAATTTATCCAAGGAGGAAAGATTAGCACTGAATAAATTAAAGCACAATTCTGAAATTGCTATAGCCACTCAAGACAAAGGTGGGAAATTTGTTCTTATGGATACTAGTGAGTATAAAGACAAAATGCTGTCACAATTAGGTAACAGCTTGCATTATTCAAAACTAGCGGCTGACCCTACTTCCGATCATTGCAAATTAATTTCTAGATGGGCAGAAAAATGGGTACATAGGGGAGATATTGATGAAAAATTTGCAAACTGGATTGTTAACCCCAATGGTAAAGCCGGTAAAGCATTTGGGAGGGTTAAAACGCATAAGGAAGGCAACCCTTTAAGACTTATTACCTCCGGGCGGGGAACTGCAATTGAAAACTTGTCAGCCTTTACTGATGTTTTTCTTAAGCCATTAGCAATGCAATCTCCCTACTATTTAAGAGACACCACCGACTTTTTGAATAGGCTTATTAAGTTAACTGAAACAGGTCCCCTTCCCCAGTCAGCTGTTTTAGTTTCATGGGACGTAGCAGCAATGTTCCCTAACATCGATAATATTTTAGGACTTGAATCCGTCAGAAAGGCCCTTGAAAGTCGGGAGGATTCCAAACCCTCTACTGAATGCATTTTAGAAGCAGTTAAAATTGGTCTTAAAATCAACAATTCTTCCTTTGAAGAAAATCATTTTTTACAAATCCACGGGACGGCCATGGGCCCCAAAAATGCATGCAGCTATGCGGATATTGCAATGGGAAATCTAGATAAGATTGCTAATACTGAGGGGCCTTACAAACCAAACAATTGATGGAGGTTTAGAGACGACATTTTTGAAGTGTGGACCCATGGGGAGGAGGCCCTTCATGAGTACACAGACTTTATCAACTCCATATATCCCACTATTAAATTTGTCTTGCGGCATTCAGAAAACAGCTTGAATTCCTAGACGTTAATATTCAACTAAATAATGGCCTGATTTCTACCGACGTTTATTCTAAGCCTACCGATGGCCACCTTCATCTTTTAACCACTAGTGCCCACCCCAAATCTAATTTAAAGAGTATATCATATAGTATTGCTTTAAGACTTAAGCGTATTTGTTCTGATGATCAGAATTTGCAGAAGAAGTTTTCTGAATACAAAAATTACCTCATTGAGAGAGGGTATGCCCCTGATTATATTCAGGAGCAATTTGATAAGGCTAATAAATTTTCTAGAAATGAACTTCTAACCTCCCGTAAAAAGAAAACTAAGTCGGGTAATTTCCCGTTAGTTGTTGTTTATAATCCAATCCTACCAAAAATAGGGGACATTATTAGAAAACACACACCTTTATTGCATAGCTCTACGAGGCTGAAGAAATTGTTCCCAGATAGTTCCATTTTCCCAGCCTATCGTAAATGTTAATCACTTCAAGACCTACTTAGGAAACCTAAAAAGAATGATGCTTACAGAGAAAGAGGGTGCTTTAAGTGTAATAGAGTACGCTGCGACTTATGTCATCATTATCTAAGAGAAGGTTCTCCTTTTACTAGTTCTGTTACCGGTAAATCCTATGCTATGAACGAAAAAGTTTTATGTACGAGTGCTAATGTTGTTTATTTAGCAACTTGTGTTAAATGTAATTTACAGTATGTCGGTTCTACGTCAAACTAATTCAATGTAAGATTTAGAAACCATAAGTCCGACATGTTGCATGGAAAAAGTAGATGTGAACTTGCTTTTCATGTTAGAACTACAAATCATAACCTTCAAGACATTCAATTTATGGTCATTGAGCAAATTACAAATGGTAGTCAAGTTGAAACTATTTTAACTAAAAGAGAAGGATATTGGCTAGCCCACCTTCAATCTATTCACCCATTGGGACTAAACAAAGGAAAGGAGTTTAACTCTTATAAGAGGATTAGTTTCTCATCTTCTTAGAATTTTTAGTGATTTTTATATTTTTATATATTTTTACTTTTCTTCTTTTTTTAAATATCTGCCCGTAGGCTCTTCGGTTGTGCTTCTTTTTTATTTAAGGTTTTATTTTTTAGGTATTTTAGGTATTGTACTTTTAATGTCTACTTCCAGGTGGACAGTGAGGAAGTTGGATTAGGATGGATTTTAAGTTTAAGTCTTTTACTTGTCAGAGGGTGAACAGAAGCCTTTTATATGGCGTTACGCATCATTCAAGTTTTTGGGGATTTAGGTATTTGGATCGAAGTTGTTTTCAATCTCTGGTGCACATATATAAGGATTTTAATGCTTGCTTCATCACACGCTGAAGAAGTCTGAAATAAAAGACGAAAGCTCCGTGTTGAGATGCTTTTAACAACTTTTAGACGAGCAGTTGACTCCTTTTTAGCATCTTACTCTTTTATTGAAATTTTTAAAGTTTGAGTCTAGGGAATCCATACGGATCCTGTAAGTCTTTTGAGGAATATTGTTGCTACCAGCCTTTTCATTCTCATATGATATATATATATATATATATATATATATATATATATATATATATATATATATATATATATATATATATATATATATATATATATATATATATATATATATATATATATATATATATATATATGTATATATAGGGAAATCTGGGTGCTCTTCGGGAAATTTTTGGGAAGAGAAGAAATTTCGGGAAATCTGGAAATGGCGTATGGCGTATGGAAATGACGTATGGCTTGACAGGGTGAAATCCTGGATCAGCCATTAAAGTAGCATCACAGAAGCGTTATTGAAAATATCAGGAAATACCAAGCCGATTTCAGAAAATTTGAAATTCCATTTCAGGAAAAATGAATTTAGAGTGTGGAAGCACTGTCCACGCCATACCTAAATTATTCAGAGGAAGCGCGTACATCCGACGACTGCTATACGCGCGGTAGCTTAGCTCCATAAACAACAAATCATACGAACATGTGTGTTGTGATAGTTAGGGTAACGCGTTATCTAAATTAACTCAGTATTGTTACAACGATTATGATGGAGTTAACAGATCTGACGAGAATTTAAGATCAAAAGAGCACTGAAAAATACCCTGCAAAAACGTACATCACACTTTTAACATTTTTTTCGACACAGAAAGGGGGGAGCCGGGGAGGGAGCAGTCGCTCCCTCTCAGTGTTTCCAATCATCCCGAAACTACCCGAAATTCGGGAAATCTGGGTGCTCTTCGGGAAATTTTCGGGAAGGGGGGATAATTTCGGGAAATTTCGGAAAATCCGGAAATGGCGTATGGCGTATGGAAATAACGTATGGCTTGACAGGGTGAAATCCTGGATGAGCCATTAAAGTAGCATAAAAGAAGCGTTACTGAAGATATCAGGAAAGACAAGCCGATTTCAGGAAATTTTAGATTCCATTTCAGGAAAAAATGAATTTAGAGTGTGGAAACGCTGCTCCCTCTGCTCCCCCTGGCTACGAACAGCTGAGACGGGTCCTACTAATTTTAGCCCGGCTCACCCGGCTCGCCCGGAGCTACCTAAACTTAGCCCGGCTGTATATGAGTGTACATTACAGAAGCATCGTAAATGCAGGGAGTTGTCAGGTAATGATGTACGATATTGCTTGACTGCCTTTAGAACTTGGTCAGTGTTTCTCCACTAGCTGTTTTGTCCGGGGGCTCCGCCCGCACAAAACCTGCCACACTACTTTAGCGCCCGGACAAGACTTTGCCGCCCGCACAAAAAATTGACCCGCCCGGTCAAGAAGTTGGCTGTACACTCAATCACAAACACCACAACTTAGTCATTTGACTGCCTTTTATATTTGATTTGAAATACTCATGACAAGAAATGTATAATAAAATAATAAAAAACATCGGAGATACAAAACCAGCTCACTTGCACCTGAGTTCTTATATCATTCAATATGCATGCACTTATTGCATTTCTTTCATATGTTTCCACAGTAGGAATCCGCTACCATCAAACTCATGCACTAAACGAAACCATTCAATTAAACTGTCCCCTAGATTTCTCGATTTTTACCCAAACTTTTCATTAAAGTGAACTACTTCATTATTGAATACGTCCAAGCGGAAACTGGAGCTTCAGATCTGCAAGTAAAGTCAGAGATATTTAGAAAATGCAATTTGGAAAAAAAGATTATCACAAAATGCCCACATTTGAACACATAAGGAAGGCTAAGAACAAGGCCGTAGATTGCACCATTTGCGATCTAAGCCCTCCGAAATTGTCAAAATTTTCCCAAAGGGGAGGGGGACACACTCTCCCCTTAGACTCTTCCCCCCAGGACGGCGATCACAAGAGCCCCCGGACAGAAAACAGACCAGTGGAGAACCCTGCAAAGTTGGTGGCCGAAAAGTACCTTTCCAATGTTGTATTTTGAAGGCAAAAGTATGACTTTATTTATATTTTTTGAACAAAAGTAATTATAGAATGAGTCAATGAGTCTGCATTGACAATATTAATTTTTATCAATCATAAATTTCAAAGATCACTGTGTTCATGGGCGGCTCTAAGAAATTTTGTTTGGGGGGACAAACTCAAGTCCGTATTCAGGGAGTTTCGGAAGACCCCCCCCCCAGCAATATTAATGGTCAGCTCCGGATAGTACAATAGCCTCAATGGGAGTATGCATAGGCGTAGGGGCCCAAGTTGATGGGGGGGGGGGGGCTGTAACGATCTGCCAGAAAAATAGAAACAAAAATTACCGTGCGCTCCGCGCTCGTTCAAAATGTTAATGTACATATCATATAGGCATGCATCCGTTATCACACGGCATGCCAATTACAGACAATAATTTGCCACGTTACTACCTATTCCATATTGGTTATAATTCTGGGGGAAGTCGTTACAATAATGATGATAATAATCAGTGGTGTAGCCAAGATTTCTCTCATGGGGGTGGGGCAGGCACTATGTTGTGTGATCGCCGGCCTTGGGGAGGGGGTGTCCCCCTCCCCTTTGAAAATTTTTTGAAAAATTAGGTGTCCATACATGCAATCTGGTGCCACATATGCTACCTTTGAAGTAAAAGTTGTGTGAAAAAATTTACCGTACGTATTTTAGTACTAAAAGAAAAAATAAGCATCACCCCCGACCCTTTGAAAATTTTTGAAAAGTTAGGTGTCCTTACATGCAATCTGGTGCCACATATGCTACCTTTGAAGTAAAATTTTGTTTTATTTTAGGTACTAAAAAAATCGGCGTCAGTGACGGGGGCATGCCCTAATGGCTCCTCAAATACACCACTGATAATCATAATATATGAGTTTAACCATTAAAAAATACACTGGTGAATAAATACCGAATATATAGGCCTAGGTGATGGTGCAATCCAAATCAGAACTATATTTTAATTACCAAGGAAGTTTCTTAAAGTATCGATTTCCGTTAAGCTACATTATTGCATAATTTTTTTTCGGTGGGTTCCCGAAAAATTCTCAGAATATTGCCCGAATTTTCACAAAAATATTTTGTTGGGGGAGCTGCAGCCCCCCCCCCCGCCTCCTACGCCTATGGGAGTATGGTTATTATTATGTATTACAGCGATGCCCCATGTAGTTTTCAAAAGCTCTTCAAAAACCATTTTAGGCAGTAAGTCATGAGCTGACTACTTTAAAATAAATACAACCATATCAACCGATCGCTACCGTACTACCATAGGGATGGAGTAAGAGCCTGGTGAAATGGGCAAGGCGGCTTGATCCATTTGTATAAAATGAGCCCCACCTTTAAACATTTTATTGTTTCTTTCATTGTGTCACAATAAGTTTCAGCTTTGCCAAGAAGCCATAAAATGCTGGTTTTCTGGATTGTTCTCTTAAACTAACGAAAATTTCGAGCTTGAAGACACTTGAAAACGATGAAGTGATAGCACTAGTATTTTGGATCTCAGTACCGTTCCGAAACAATTTTTTTTAAAGGAAGGGGGGGGGGGGATTCCCCTAACTCAGAACGACGTCTCATCCTATATACAAATAGCTAGACCACTAGTCAAAAGTCTCATCACACTGAGCTTAGATTGACTGTTTGGTGTGTTTATTTTAAATCAATTGAAACGACGGTATACTTTAGCACAGAGGTGGAGAACCTTTTGCTTATAACAGGCCATTTGACAGTCATAAGACCGCTCGTGGGCCAACGGCGCTGTCAGTTTGGACAATGGAAGGGAAACCTCTTTCTCTATGGGAAACACAATACTTTTAGACAACATACCAGTTACAACTTTCTGTAGACAGATACCTATGCTAATCTGGCCAGGTGACACCCGGGCAAAACTGCTTTTAGTCGTGGATGATAATCAACACGACTAATGGGTTGTGTATCTAATGACCCCGAAAGCTCTGAAGTGTCTGCAGAACTATGGACATTTCACTCCAGCATTACCGTTACACTCTGTAAATGACATTATGATGTTTAAGCTAATCAGATTACAAATATCACAGCGTGATCATTTGTTTTGATTAATTACCTTAGCTCGCACTAACGGCAGGTCCATTTGTGATGTCTGAAGCATATATAGTAGCAAACAAGTAACTGAGAAAACGCGCGCGAAGCGTGCCGAAAAAAATGTCGTTTTGAAAGCAGTTTATTAATGTTTAACCTTCGCATTGCATTGGAAAGTTATTCACTTCTTTAATTTTAAGCCCACTCAAGGAAAAGGGAGGGCCTAACCCATCTCGAATTACATGTTTTTTAGTTATCATTTTTATTTTTGAAAATTGAAGACCATGCTTTGCGAACTTTTTTTTTTTTGGGGGGGGGGGCAAATGCCCCCCGTGCCCCTATGGCGAGCCGCTAATGACTATGTTCAGTATTTTGGCAAAGTTGATGAAAAGTTGGCCGGGCCCATAGGCCTGCCTGGAGTGTGACTGCCTCAGCTCGAATGGGCATCAACAGTTGAGGGACGGGGGCATGTTCCCTAACTTAGTTTGAAAGTGGAGGGGATTATTCTGCGCCCACTCGGCCACTTTTCTTTCCCGGCAGGCGGAATCCTGTATGTGAAAATAACTAGAGGCACATCCGTGATCATACCGTAATTTTATTAGCTCTGACAACATGGGCGCCCGAGCTAGGTTGGGGCAAGGAGGACACTTGCTCCCCTCCCCCCTGGAAAATCAGTAACTTGAAAAAAAAAAACTTGAAGAAAAAAAATAACTAAACCTTCAAGACTACTTCTGTCAAAAGTCGAAAATCTCGCACCATTTTGCATCTAGGCTCCTTGAAAAAGACCAAAACTTTTCAAAGGGGAGGGACACCCCCTCCCCCAGGCCAGCGACAATCCTACTTTGATGTAACCCCTCAAAGTGGTTCAAGTTACCCCACAGGCCTGCTGAT
Organism: Holothuria leucospilota; assembly: GCA_029531755.1. Classification (NCBI taxonomy): domain Eukaryota; kingdom Metazoa; phylum Echinodermata; class Holothuroidea; order Aspidochirotida; family Holothuriidae; genus Holothuria; species Holothuria leucospilota. Next base: position 55,167,194 of record CM055966.1, on the reverse strand, counting down.
CTGATCAATTAAAAGTTTTGCCGCAGTCCCCCATGTCTGACAACATAGCCTAACTTAACACTTAACATATACAGTAATCGGCCTTTTTTTGGGGGGGGGGGGCAAATTTGTTTAATATTACTATACGCGTGATTTAGGTACCAATTTGCTGTTAATACGTTTGCTAAACTTACTACGGCGGTTAATTTGTACGTACATGGATAGCCGGGCTAAGTTTAGGTAGCCTCGGGCTAGCCGGGTGAGCAGGGCTGTAATTAGTAGCACCGGCTGAGACCACTGGCACTGACGTTTCTTGTAACTTTTCAGAGGGATTGTAGGTGCCCAATTTTTCTCAGTGATGCACACAGATTGGGAGAACTAAATAGGCCTGGGCCTAAATGTGACAACACATCACTTAACAGTGTGTATAGAAAAAGTAAACTTGGAATTGGACATTATTAAATCAGGCCTAACAGTTCCAATACCTAAGTTAGGCCTATAGCCTACAAGAAAATGTTCAGTCCTAGGCTATAGCGTAGGACCTAGGTTAGTTCTGCCGTTAGGTTAGCGGTTTATGCATAGGCCTAAAACGTTGTACAGTTATAGCCTACTTTGCAATTTACCTCCAGGCTTGCATTAGCCTAGGTTCTGCAGCCTAAATGTGAAGGTCAATTGATCTCATAGTGTAAGGTGACCATATTTTGGGGTTTGAAATCAGGGACGCTACTAGACAGGCACTGTGTAAGGAAAGTGAACATCCTTTCATAGTGTGTAATTGGCTACAGTAAATGTGTGTGATATCACAGCAGTCACTAATAGAAAATGCTTGAAAATGCTAGATGCTCTTGAATTTCTCTCGCAGTGATTGCAGATAGGCCTAGCCTACCAGTTATTTGTTCGCCTAGGCCTATACGTACGTTGTACTAGGGCGCTATGATAGCTCAACGATGTTGATGTAATACTAGGCCTGTAATACATTACTAGCTAGCCGGCCATTTAGCTCCCTTCTGAAAGGTACACAGTAGGCTACACAATCAAGAAAATATTTTTTACAGCATTATAATTAATAGCTTGGGAAGTTTGAAATTTCATGGACATTTGTTCAAATGGGGGACATTTTCTGGGACACTTGTTCATGGAGGATGCAACACTGGGTTTGGGGACTAGCTGTCCCCCAAAATCAGGGATGTCTGGTCACCTTATCATAGTGTTAGAGCTATAGGCTACTTGTACAAACTTTGTGGCCAATTAGGCAAATAATTTGTTAAATGTACCCCCTTTTCTTCCAAGTATTTAAATTATAGTCCCCCATACACCACACCCACTAACTTTGAGTCATAGTCCACAATACAAGCTACCACTTCACTCAAAAAGCCCATAGTTCAAAGTCAATAGATGCAGTTCCATAATTTACAAAAGTTAAACTTCCTTGTTTGTATGTTTGGTGTATATATGCTTAAACGGGGGTTTTCTGTTTTGGTTGGCACTGCTGCCTTTGCTGACCGCATGTTGAATAGTGCATGGGTTTCAGTTTCTGCCTGAGTTTTTGCACAGCTACAAAAATATCAGTTGTTATCATTGCACTGCTTTACTGAACCTATTTTCTCTTTCCAACAGGTGACCAGTGCTTCATGTACAGGTATACCAGTGATTGCAGTACTGTTGCTGCACAAATGAACTGGACAAGGTATGGAAACAAAAATTTTTTGAGCCTTTAATATGTGCAATTAATGGAACTCCCTTTAGAAATGAGAAAGGAACACATGATTTGTCAGCCTTATGGTTTGGGAATGATCAACCAACCATGGAGACTCCTTAAAGCCCTAGCTTAGTGGAAGACTGTAATCAAATTTAGTCAAGATGGGTTTTCATGGGACTATGGTTTCAAGGAGCCCTTAATGGTACTGTCAAAAGTCATTCCTATCATTTGTTGCACAGATGCACAAATTAGGTGTGTGCTCCAGTATATGGTTCAATTTTATCAGTACTTCGTTTGTGGATTTTGTAAGCAAAATGGGGGAATATGGTTATCATGACTCTAACTCATTGAAATATTCATACTGTAGTCCCCGTACACCTTTGAGAACTAATGCAGGTGCCAAGGCAGACAGCATTAAAGGTGCGGAGACTGGGGCAGGAGTTAATGAACTGAAAGGAGTAAGCATTTTATTATTTCTTTTCTATTTTAATATAGTTGCTGGCTTCATTCCAGACTACATGCATGCTGTTTGTCTTGGTACCGTTTGCATCGTCCTTTTTATGTGGGCCGATCCAAGCAATTCTGATAAACCTTACTATTTGGGTCTTTAAGCTCCAGATGCTCTGTGACAAGATTTCAAAGATTATAAACCCATGGAGGGATCCAACATGTACCAAGAACTCTAGCGTTACTTAACTACTGGAAAGCTTGTGGACGGAGGTCATTTATTTTTTACTTGCTCCTGAGACTATCAGGTGTTCTTCCACCCAAGTACAGTATTTGGCTCATTGGGTATTAAATGCTGGTGCAGTCCATGTTTTATCTCTGTACTAAAAATATTTCACACCAGTCAATACAAATGAGTGAATTTTTAATCCAAAAATGTTTGATTTTACCTTTGGCAGGAAGGAGATGACCTACAATATCCACATTTTATCCCACCTAAAGGATTGCATTAGGAACTGGGGTCCATTGTGGGGCACATGTTTTATATTTGAAACATATAATGGATATTGAAAAATCTCTTAAATGGGACTAGGGCAGTATCTCAGCAAATAATTACAAATATATTGTAGGTTACAGTTGCTTCACCGATACTATGCCAATCATGGAAGACTTCATCCAGAAATGCTGTGCCAAAAGCAGTTAACCAAGAGTGCTAATTGCTAATTATTTTCGTTAACGTCAAGCCAATATAGTTACCTTGAGTACTCCTGTAGCTTTAAAACTAACAGCTGCTTTGAGGCTCACTTCAAAATAAAACAGGCAAGGGAATTTTTTCATTAGTAGCTAAATGTTTACAAACATTTCATTATTGCTGATGTGCTCTTTTTATTCCTGAATTTAATGACCATTTTGCAGAAATTTTGTTCTTAGTTATGGTTAAGAATCATATAACTGTGTAATAAATTGTAACTGACAAACATGTGTTGATGGTTCTGCACAAACTCATAACAGTGCAAAGGGTAAAATAATTTACATGGTAGATTGAATTCCCAGATCGGATGTCCTATATGGTTACTGTTTGTATCATTAAAAACTGTCATAATTATCACACACACAGTACATGTGTGATGGTAGGAAAAGTGAACTGCTAACAGGGAATCTCCGTGGTCTTTAACTCTTTCATGGAGCAGGAATTTGTCACCAAACTGTAGGACAAATCTGCAGTATCGGTTGAGTATGTTTAGAAAAAGTCTTAGGTCTTATGAATGCATGGGAAGCATATAGTTGTGTGAGAAGGATGGTAAGATAGCAGCAGCCAATTGATTTATTACTGTAAATGTCCATCTAGTAAAATCAAGATTCACACTGTAAAAGGCCCTCCTTTTGTTAGAATTAGATCCAGCTGTCTGATGATTTCTCAGAGCAATTGCAGAAGTTCATTTTTCAAATAAACTGCACATTGGAACACTACTGTAGGGTCTCACTTGAGAGATCATATATATGTAAAACTTCATACTTGAAAAAAATTCAAATAAATATAGGGGATTTAAGGCCCTGATTTAGGCTTAAAAAAGGGTAGTTACTTGTGGATTATAAGTGGCCACAGATGTGGAAAAGACCTGTAGCTTACAAATCACAACATATAGACCATTCATGATTACATCACTGTTGGCACTGGTTGGCATAAAGAGCATTGCAAGAAAACATGTGCATGTCAGGTTTTGCTCATACAAATTAGAATATACTTTTAATGTGAGGACAGTGTAAGTGTGCCCTATTAACTCTTTTGCCAACCACCTGTGATGTCACATATTTTGTAAATATGAAAGAGTCTGTATCAGGTAGTTGATGAACACAATAATTTAGATCAAATTTGGTTTTTCTGGTTGTTCAAATGCATGGATCATACGTCTGGAATATATCAATGAATGTAATGAGATAAGATTCAGATTCAAAATGCTCTAGCTAAAAACAAGATAAAGGGGACTTTTCTTCTGTGGTTAGTGCCTTGTGATTTTTGCAGTCCTGTTTGAGTTCTTGAATTCCTTGCAAATGTTTCAGTCTTTTTGAATAACCTTCATATGCTGATGCTAACTCTAGGCTTACTAGTTGGATAAGACTACTGTAGTAATTCTGGACTCACAGCTTACAAGTTAATGTTACGGGGTGGGTAATTAATGTACAATTCGAAACCAACCATTTTCAATGTTGACTAATTTGTGTGAGTTACATCAGCATTGATACTTATCTTGTTAGTGAATAGTTTTACTTTTTGAGTCATGTCTACAGAGACATTTTTGTTCTCTGACATTAAACAGAGTTAACTTTAGTAAATACACTTGTGGCAAGGCCATTTGATTGCGTCTAAGTGTCATTTCTTTGTCACTCCCTAGTAATGTATTCGTTATAGTGAGCTCTTAAGACTGCAGCATGTATATAAACAATTTCTGCAAACCCCTCCCTGAGGTAATATTTTAATGTATTAGATCCCCATCACTGTTACTTGCATCATTTTCCAGCACTACTGGACCTATGTCATGTACGGTACCCCACATGGTCGGCTCTTTAGAATGGATGTGCTAATTAAGTTTTCGACCGCAATGCTTTAATACAGCATTTTCTGCATCATGTACTTTACTGCTTGAAATAAACTGCTCTTAATTGAAGGCCCATGATTTGTAACAGAAATCATGAGGTGAATATTAGTATGGTTCTGTCAAATGTACTGTAACAATAGCACATGACTGATAGAATATATGGATACATGTACTGTACAGTATCAAAACTATCATCACATTATCATCATGTACTAACCACAACTGTTGTATGATAGCATCATGAGTAGCAGTTAAAGCACTTCCATGGTACTTTACCATAGTAGCATTATGGTAGTACTATGGTTTCATCTTAAGTGTACCCTAGCATACTATGGCACTACCATGAGTACCATATGGTAGTACCATAGTATTACTATGATACGTATTACCATAGTATTACTATGCTACTATGATGGTGCAGATGGTAACTGTTTACACAATAATGCTAACAAGTAATGTAAACCTCTGAAGATCTAATTTGTTGCAATTTTACTTCCTTTATTACTCCATAGCAAATTCAAATTTATTAGCATGTGATCCACTAAAGAATGCTAGATTATATATGGTCAATGTGTAGACTTGCCAACCTCAAAAATGGCAAGCCTTGAGGTTCTCCCAAGGAAAGCTAGAAATTACATTTAAAATCTGAGGATTTTAAAATAAGTCTCATACGTTGTTATGAAATGGGAAGCACAAATCTTGATCTAAATAAGGAAACTAATCTGGTATTGTCTCAAAGTGATTTTCACTGTGATATTTGAAAATCTGAAAAAACTGTGAGAGTTGACAAGTCTGTGTATATAGTGTTTAGAGGGACAGTAACTTCCTCCGAGGTTAGGTAATCAGGTTTCACAAAGGACATACTTAACAATACTGAGGACAAAAAAGTATACCATGACTTCAGCATCCAATATTTATTAACCATGCTTCTTATACTACAACAGCTTCTTCATATGTCAGTTTCATGCATAGCCCATTAAAACAAATTTAAAGGTCAAAAGCAGTCTCCCCAAACTTATTTTGAAACAATAGCTAAATGTCACAAATTTCTTCTTATTTCTCTTGCAAGTATCATTCATAATATTTTAGGACATAAATATTGCATAAGGTAAACCAAGCAAAATTTTACAATTGAGTGAGAAAAATACTGTCACATGATTCTCAAGAGCCATTCAGGAAATAGGATAGTCTGCTATACAATTCTTTATTGGGGTGACTGCATTCTCCCTTTAATGTTACTGTTTATGAAGCTTTGATGACATTCACATATAGCTAGGGCCCATGCAAGCTGTATGTGAAAATGAATGGTATTTTGTGACATTTGCAAGCTTCCACTTTTGATGTGACCTAATTTCATCATCAATGGTGTGGTAGCTAATATAGTGACTATAATGACAGTATCTACAGGTTAAAACCAAATATTAAAAGCCATTAGTTAAGACAAATTTATCAACCAGTATTCTAAATCCATAAGCACAGTCTAGTGTACACTAGGGCTTCTATAAAATCAGCCACATGTAGGAGACCGTGCACCTGGGCATCTTCAAGTTGGCCATTAGAAAACTTGCCTTAAGATTGTGCTGAGTCCTGCTGCCTTGCTTTGCTGCTTTGCATGGCCAATCAGCGATCCAGGCAGATTAAAAATTCTGCAAAATAAACCCTGGAGTCGTCTTCAGAACTCGCGACCACTCATGCCAAACTTGCAAGTATCACTCACGGTGCAAATTCCCCTGGTTTCATTTGTCACAATTGTCATCTGGCACAGGATTTGAATGTGGTCTGTAACTGTTGACTATAACTGGGTGATATGTAGAGGTTTATTTGCTAAGTTAGCCTCCTTTACACCACATACTATAGAACTGTTAGCCTGCAAACATTTGGCATTGGATTTTAATTGACTGAAACCTACTTTACAGTTAAGACAAAAGTGGTAAGAAAATTATGCAACTGATGGGATTTCAGCGAAGCTCTTTACATACTCTGAGGTGGTAGATCCCATCACTGAGATGATGACTTGTTCTGATGAAAGATCCTGGAAATTTGTCTTCCCAAAATTCTTTGATAACTAGACGGTTTGTACTTGCAGGAAAGCACAGATCGAAGACCCTAAAGATGGTATAAAAGGAAGACAAAAAACTCAAATATTTGCACTACTTGCATGGTTTGTTGATCAAATAATCAAATAAATATTGAGCATAAGTTGCAAGTACTGGCCAGACAGAGTGGTTCATCCCAGATTGGACACATGACAGTGGAGGGAAAGGATGAGCAGAACATGGAATATTTTGTCTGCCACCTGTTTGTTGTTTCTCATGCATTCTATCAGGCAAGCTTATTAATTTCAGTTGATATTGTGAGGGAAAAGTATGACTCTTTTCACATTGTTAAGTCAAGAATCAACCAAACTTTGTGTTTTGAAGTAGAATTGCATATAGGCCTATGTTTATGGGTATAGTTTCGTTTACTCAGACCTCATTTATTTAATAGTGTAGTTTTTGTTTATCAATTAAATATAAAATATGGATCTGCCAAAATATGCACTCCCTTTTGTTAATTTAAGGAAAGGTATAAGTTCATCAGATGCAGCTAACATCCTGAAATAAAAGTCACCTTGATAAAATTATCCACATGATCCATGAAATGGAACCAGAAAGGCAAATGGCTTGGTGATTACCTTGCCATATGATATATTGTTCCAAACATGAATCACCCACATGGAAAAGTATGAGATCCCTCACAGTTATCCTACCTGAGATATGTTAATAAGGTCAAAACCCATAGGCGTAGGAAGCTTTTTGAGACTGGGGGGCTGAACCTTGTTTCGGAACGCCGTCCAGGGGGAGGGGTGTCCCCCACCCCTTTGGAAAATTTTTGGGGGAATTTGAGGGTCCTCAGATGGAATTTGGTACAACATTTTGGACAAACTTTAAAGAAAATTATTGCAAATTTTTGAAATTCCTTACAGAAGAGACAAATAAGGGGTTTTTGCCCTTGGATCTTGGGGGGGGGGGCAGAAGCATACTTCAGCCCCCCACATTTTTGACTGGGGAGGCTAAGTCCCCCAAGCCCCCCCCTCGCTTCCTACGCCAGGAAATCTTGTGACCCAAAATGACCTTTCATCTCCACTTAAAGCAATAAGGATCACCTACCCTATATGACCATCTACATACTAAAATATGAACAATCCATAGGTCAAGTATGAGATCCTGCATGGTTATCCTCCTCAAAATATCATGTTTACAAGGTTTTGACCGTTTGTGACCCCAAATGACCAAGTTTGACCTCCACGAAAAATGATAGGAATCATCTACTCAATATTAGCAATAAAGTACGAGATTCCTCACAGTAATCCTTCTTCAGATATTGTGTTTACAAGGTTTTTACTTTTGATCTACTGTGACCCCAAATGACCTTTCACCTCCACCAAAACCAAAGATAAGTATCTCTTCAACATAAACAATCCACACGTCAAGTTTGATATCCCTAAGATTTATCCTTGAGATGTTGTTGTCAAGGTTTTGACCGCTGGTGACCCCGAAGGACCTTTGACCTCCACAAAAAACAAAAGGGATCATCAACGTAATGTGGGCCATCCACATGCTAAGGATGACATTCCTCCCAGTTACCCTTCAGGAAATATCGCGTTTACAGGGTTGACCGTTTGACCTCTGGTGACGGCGCACGGCGTATAGATTTTGCACGCGCTTGTTGTGGACTTATGCGCGTATCTCCCAGTGCACAAATCAGCTTCTGCATTTGTTGGTGTAACTTGCAATGGTTACACCTCTATATTCCGACGTCTCTATATTCCGACAAGTCTATACTGAGGTCAGTGTTAGGATAAGTGTTACGTGTAACCTAACTCTTATCCTAACACTAACCTCATACAGACTTGTCGGAACATAGAGAACTCGGAACAAAGAGACGTCGGAACAGAAAGCTGTCCCCACTTGAATGATACGCCATTTTCCTCCAAACGAGGGAGCACTTTTGTGCTCTGTGACAAAGATATTATAAACAGAGATTCCAAACTTAAAATGGCGCGTTTACTCCTCATGGAGGCCTGTTCAGTCGTTTTGAAAGCATACATGCAAATGAATGGCTTACAAAAGTATACTTGTTATTTCGGAACATTGTAAATTTAAGAAGGACCACTCCTAAATAAATTCCACTAAAATAAGAAGTAATTTCTTCATCATGGCATTCCACATGAGTATACTTGAACATGAACTCACAATGACTGGTTTGCAAGTTAATGGACTTATTAATTGGTCAGTTTCTATGGTATCTTCAAGTGACGCACTTTTATATGCACGTTCAATTTCTCACGCGCTCACAACGTGAGAGCAACTAGCGCGTTCGTTTTTCGAACGCACAGAAATGTGATTTAACTGGCAGTTCCGGATAATACACAGAGGAATGCATCAAAAACGTATTTCGGGTCCTCAGAAGGAAATTCAATAGATTTCTCAAATCCTACCAAGATTCAGACAGTCTATTGTTAAAGTTAGGGTTAAGGAAGCAAACACAAAGAAGATAACAATGAGGTCCTCGGTAAGTGTGTGAAGTTAGTCAGTTAGATGAAATTTAACGACACACCAACACAAATGTGATATAGTGTCAAGTAAAGTTTAAATACGGTGCAAGTTCTTCCCTTTAGTCGCCTCTTACGACAGGCGGGATATACCGTGGGCAGGTAAGTGTGTGAAAAAAACCTGTGTGTGTATATGTATGTGTGCATGTGACGCTTGTAATCCACTTGGGACTTGTAAAAGCGCGCGCACGCAATAACCAGCTCTTTAACAATGGAATTTCCTTTAACACGCTCTTTTTTGTACACAGATAACCGAATAGAACGGGGCGCATGTCAAATTTACACTTCCGCCCTGATATTTGCGTCTCCGTGAGGAGTCAATGAGAGCAACGCTGTGGAATCTATGTTTATAATATCTTTGCTTTGTGACATCATATGCATAAGGTCTATAGCGCAGTGTTTGTGCAGCCAACTGCGTCATAAAAGTCAGTTGGCCTATTGCGACATTTTCGAAATTAAATTGTTTTAAAGGTTTTCTTCAAATTCTATTTAGTGCCGAATTGCACCAGTTGTGACTGTGTGTGAATTGATATCTATACATCATTGTATTCAATATTGCATTAGGCATACCTTTTTTGGTCGTGCCATGCCCACTTTAAACACAAAGTAATACACTCGACTGCCAAGCCACCTCCACCTTTCATAATTTTTGTTTACTTATTTGTTTGCTTCATTTCTTCAAAGTGAATTTTACTTTTACCATGGAGTCATATTGTTTTCTGGATTCTTTAAATAATAACTAAAATTTCGAACATAAAAATACTTGAAAAGGACTTAAATGTATTTATTTTGTATTTCAGCACCTTCCGAATTTAAGTTTGTTTGAAATGGGAGGGGAACACGTACCTCTACCTCAGACCGGACATTCGTCACTATACTAATAGGTATTAAATCTTAAACAACTACGGCAACTTAAACCTTTTGCAACCTGGTTCAAAATTTAAAATTCCTTCAAAGCTGAACTTTGTCACCCCCCCCCATTCCCTATGCACTGACTATTTCTCCTGTAATCTAGTTCAAAATACTGACTGATAAGACATAGTTAAATCTTCGAATACAGTAATTACCGCTTTTTACACTCATGTTCATTTTCGCCGGGCACGTATGGCCTTACAAAAGTAAGCATGCACAACAGTCGGTGGTCACTAAAGGCTTCAGTGATATTATTAATGAGCGGTTTCTAGTTTGCCTCTATGTTGGGAAGTGAAAATTTTCTAGCACAGATAATCCCAAAACAAAGATTGTTTAGAAGCGATTTACAAGGCATGGCTACCGATGAGATATGCAACTCCGTGCATTGCCCCTCTTGTTTGTTTCCTGGAAAAATAAGTATTGTTTGTGTCGGAAAACTTTCTCACGGAGCCAGGGGCGTCGCCAGAGCATTTATCATGGGGGGGGGGGGCGTATTTTCCGAATGAGAAGAAACAAATGCCGACTGAAAGGGAATTGCCGTTTCCGGCAATCTAAGGTCTGTATTTCTGGCAAAATTTTCCTCAGTATGCTACGTTCTAACTGATGACGGCGCTCCGCTTATTTTGCAATAAACGTGTTGGCTTCATGGACAAAAAATGGTTATTTCTATGGCATAATCACTCGAGAGTAGGTGAAATATATTAACAGCACCATTTTGTATATAAGCTCATACTAAGTGCAAAAATTCTAAAAGACGAGGGGCACACCCCTCTTCACAAATCTCTGCTAAGGTCGACCCGAATGTCCACTCGAATGTCCAAGTGACCTTTTACGGATGTCCAAGTAGTTTTTCATTAAGAAAGTTTTTCCCACCCTGGATTATGCTTGCAACGAAGCTTCAATAACGTCGCCAGACTTTTCAAAGTGGGGGTGGGGCACGGGGAGGAGGAGGGTTCCCCCGGAGTTCCACACCAAAATCAAGGACTGAGCGCCTCTGGAGGCGTAGTGAAGAGCAGTGCTCCCCTGTGGGCGTTGGGTCTCAGACTGTAGGGCCCCCGGTGGGGTGTAGGGACAACGCTCCATTGGGTCCAGCCAGCAAAGCCCCTGGAGGCTCTAGGGTATTCATAAATTGTGACCATTAGAATGAAGTAATTGACTATCGCCAAAATGGCATTGGATATGTACTAAACAGGCCACAAAAATAAAATCACACACAGTTGGCAATTTTTGTTAGCCTTACTCCCACTAGTGACATTTTAATGATGGGGACGGAGAGTGGGGACGACGGATGATGTTAAGGTTGGCATTGAGCTTTAAAAATAAATTCACTCATGATGCTCAATAGGAAATGTTGAGACAACTACCTTCCAGGTATACCACTGAGGGAAAGCCACATTAGAGCATCGAAGGTGCATAATCATACTGCCGTGGATGCCGGGCTAGCCCGGAAAATTTGGAAGACGAAACCCCTGAATGCTCCTTCAATGGGTTTTGGGAGTCTTCATGTTATAATAATGACAGATATTTTTCCTGCATTTTCTTCAGGAATGAATGACAAAGGTGGTTAGACCTCTGAGACCTCGCCTGGTGCTCGCGCGAAGCGAGCAGAAAAATCTGGTATGAAGTAAGCTATTGTAAATTTTTTGTGCAACTTCTTATACTCCTTTGGGAGGTATCATCACTTTATGATCCCTGTTGTGGTGCTTGGCTCCTCCTCGGTGAGGAATCAGGAGCAAACAAAGTACCCCCTCGCAAATTTGAAGACACCGTAATTTAAAATGAACAGATATTAACCTGAGAGTGCCCTCATTTTAATTGGATGCACATTGAAAAGGCCAACGTAAATCGCAAATTTTACAGTTTTTGAATAAAATCTGACCAGAAGATAATCAATATGGGAATTGTATTGAAGGGCGAAGACTCGCGGCTACAGTAGTCGCGTAAAATATGGAAAATAAATGTTGAAACAATAGCTGTGGATTACATTTCCCAAAGAGGAAGGCCTTCACATAGTTCAGCAAATAGATGTGGGCAAAAAGCCCTGCAAATTGTAGTTTTGAGAACATTTTGTGCAATTTTAGCAGCATGATTGACTGATAAAGCGACAGAAGGTACTCGTATTTATATCGATACATGCGTGAATGCTTTGTTTGTGCATAATTTATTTCATACTCAAAATCTCATTAGGGCACACGAGACACTGCCAACGTTTGGGGGCACGAACCCTTGCCCCACCTCTTGGCGACGCCACTGCAAAATAATTTACTTCTATGGAAGTGTACTAAATTTCTGCAGCATGAGATCTCAAAATGAGGGACATATTGAGATTCACTTATAAGGTCAGAAAAGTGCCATTTCCTTCAATCTGGGAATCATTTTTGGGGGAAATTGTCTTGGTACGCTCCGTCTAATGGTGGCATTCTGCTTAGATAGTAGGCTATTACACACCCTTCAAGAGGCCACTGACCATACAGTTTCATTTCCCCCGCACTCAAAAATACCTTGCTACGCCTGTGTATGTAGAACTTAGCCTGCTGCAAGTAAATAACTAAATAACCATTCAACTCTTTCGTATAAACACTTATTTTAAATGTGACTTTGGAAAAAGATCTGGGTGTTGTAATTACAAGTCACCTGAAGCCTTCTGCGCCTGAGGTGTGCAGATGCTGCTGCTAGGGCAAATAGTGTGCTGGGATTGACCAAGAGGAAGTTCAGTAATTTTAGTAAAGAAGTTGTGTTCAATCTGTAAAAACAGTTGGTTAGGCCACATCTTGATTATGCTCTGCAGACTTAGAGTCCCTTTTACGAGAAGGACACGTTTCTTTTAGAGCAAGTTCAGAGGAGGGACACTCGGCCTATTCCTGGTGCATAATTTCCCTTATCATGATATGCTTATCAGTCTGGGACTTACCACTCTTGCGGTAGGAAGGATTGGGGGGGGGGGTGACTAACTGCAGATTTTCAAATTCCTTTCTGGTAGGGCTCTATCCTCAGTCAAATTGTAACAACTTAAAAATTGGTGCTAATTCCAGGGTTCATGGCCATTAGAAGCTGGTGTTTCTCTAGGCTTGACAAGTGGAAGTTCAGCTTTTCACATAGAGTTGTCAATGAGTGGATTTGTCTGTCTGAGTGGGCATGGGTGTCCGCAGAAAAAATTCAGGGGGGGGGGGCAAAATTTTTTAGGGAGGCCAACTTTTTTCATGGGAAATATTTTACTCCCAGAAAAGAGTTTAGATGCTACTTTCACACAGCGTCAAGTTGACAAAGGCGTAGCCCGGCATTTGTCAAGGGGGGGGGGGGGAGACCATAGACAGACTCTCAGCGCCCTGCGCCACCATGGGTTGGCGCGGAGCTCAAGAAAATTTTGGCCCAAAATGCTTCCCAGATCGCTGGAAATGGCACTTCCAAGGCCTATTTACCACATATAAAAAAGGGAAACACTAGCAATATCGTAAATATAAACTTTAAAAAATACCAAAAATATGCTCGGGAGGGGCTGCTGGGGCCAGAGTGTTGATATTTTTATTCAATTCCTGTTTTGAGAGTAGAAATTCACACTGAGTGAACTGTTAAGAAATGTTGATGTTATATTTTCTTCCCTTTTTTCTTTATTTTTTCTTCGTTTTTTCAAGTTTTTTATTTTCCAAGGGGTAGTGACTTCCCCCTTGCCCCCCTCCAGACGCCCATGTGCGTGGGTTGTTAACCCCACTTCAGCCCATTGCTTCAAGATAAACATTGATATGTTCCATTGTGACTGTGGTAGAATCTGATTGTGCTGGGCTTTGCTGGGTTTTTGGTTTGGTTTGTGTTTTGTTTTGGGTTTGGACTCTAGGGAATATTATGGGGCTCCCTCCTTTGCCCTTTAATTTGTTATGTTTTATTATGATGCAACTTAAAATGTCATCGGAAAATTACGTGCGATCATCCTCATGAAGAAGAACTCTTTAATGATGACCGTACATCCTCAAATATGCAGACAGCAGTTTGAACACACCGATATCCGGTTGAGCTCTTTACATGTAACCTGATACCGATATGAGACTTGGCTGCACTATTGTGTGGTTAGTGTGGTACTACTATAATGTGGTTTCTCAGAACCGGAAGGAACAACATGGGCTATATGTGGATTCTGTATGCTGAACAGTGAAGTGATAGCAATTAGCTAGTACATGCGCTTGCAGTGCGATGACTCACACTTGCCAGTGCCATATAGTCTGCTGCTCATTCTTCAAGTCAATAGTTTGAGGACGTGTGTACTGATTTCCTTGAATTTTAGACTCAGGCTATATTAAGTTACTTGGTTGAGTTGTGAAGTCTGACAATCTAAAATTTGGACGCTGTTGCTGCGTATTCGGGAAAGTTCCCTGACTCGCCTGACGTGAAGGTCGTTTTGTTGGTAGACGAAAAGGGTAGTAGCTGTTGGGCTGTTGGTGGGCTGTACGTGTCAGCGTAACCTGTAAATCATTTCAAAGGTAGTCTGACGAATTTAGGCCTAACGTCAGCTTAGGTCGGCAAAAGTCTATGTTCAGCGTTTGAAACTTAAAGCACTCACACATTACAGGTAAGCAGGAACAGTATAGATTGGGCTAGCCTATGAGGCCAGCCACTAACCATAATCTACAGCTAGGCCTATGTAGTTCGCTTTCCTCCCTCTGGATCTGTATGCATTACTTCACAACACTCCTAGTGGGATCAAATTGTGCATCACTTCGTCAATTTAGGCTAGGCCTAATGTTACTTGTTCGATGTGGCCCATAGCTACCCCTTGAACGTAGTCACCGATCCTAATTCTAACAAATAGGCCTATAGGCCTAGGCCTAAAATATATTGAGTTTCAGTAGGTAGGCCCTACCAAGTCAGTAGTCTGCTGCCCCTAGTATTTGGTTCGCAGGCAAATTTCCATACCAGGCCTAGGTCAGCAATATAGGCCTTAGCCTATAGTCATTTGCAAAATAGGGCTAGGCCCTACCGCACCTTCAAAAATTTTGACTGGACTTGATCTTTCTCAAATTGACATATACTCCAAGGTTATTGATCTCTAGGCCTATATGGATTATTAGTTTTAAGACTATAGTTACACTAGTACTTACACATGACTTATATTGCAAGCAAAACCTGTCTCAGAGGTTGATTAAAAGCTCCTGATTAGAAAAGGACCTACTTAGCAGTTTGTCAATCAATAGTCATGGCAATGTTTTTGCTACACAAGGTTGTTTGTATTCAGTATATGATGAGGTTGCAGCTGAAACTTCAAAAGTGTACAGGTCTAAAGTCTAGAATTACAAGAACATGGTTAAGAGGTAAGAAAATGAATTTGAGTCATCCAACTTCCATTTTCATAGCTTACTCCATTGCTTAGATACAAAATGTTGAAATGTATTCACTTAAAGACAGGCAGTCATCACCCCAAAGTATATTTTTCGTGTGGGGGTATCAAAATTCTCAGTTGTTGACTGCTATTTGATTGACATCAACATTTGAAAATTTGAAAGATGCAGAGTAGCTCACATTCCACACAAGGCAGAGAGGGTGCTTTTATTACATTTTATAGCCTTGTATGCTCACCAGGACATGGCCTTAAGCAATAAAACAGGTTTATTCCTGCACTAGGAAGAGCTTCATACAGTTATGGGAGCTAGAAGTTGCATAGTTGGGAGAACTGGAACTATCTGGGATCATGAAAATTCCCCTTTAATTTGAAACAGTCAACTGCGTAATAATTTATGAAGTCGTCCTTGTACAACTCACAGTACCTGCTTTTCTTTCCTCTTGAAATTAAAATCATGTTTATGACCTTGAAAAAATTTTACTGTTTCCTTGCACAGCATGTTGTACAGAGAAGGTTTGTATTTACAATCATGTCATCCTATAACAACAGTACATACCACAGTGATGCACATATCTCCATGAGATGCAGTGGCTTTAGAAAAAAAAAAAGAAGAGCAAAGATGGTAAAATTATTAGTACAAAAATGACATCACAAATTATTGCCCAATCTACCATTTTGTAGTGTGTGAATAAGCTTCAGCATTTTATATTGATCAGCTCAAGAATGTTCTGTGAAGATGGGAAGTTAGACTACTTAGATTCATTTTTCAAGCTCTGTAACATATATTTTTGAAATTTTAGACTTTAGGTACAATACACTTAAAGCTTTATAGCACAAAGTTCTGTTGTGGTTGTTAAATACAAAAACACTGGCATTACGGTCTTACAGTATGAAATAGTAAACTGCTGTACTGCAATATGGGTTCAGTAAACATTAATAAAGGAATGACAGTGTGCGGGTATAGCAAGTTTGAGCAAATTTAGTGACTGCAGTAAGGCAACACATAAGTTTGGTTAAAACCCCCCAGCATAGGATCACAAAGGAAGGCTGTGTTGAATGATGTTTTATGTCAATATGCAATATTTGGCAAATACAATTTAGTCAAACATGAAGGCTTACAGGGGCAATGCAGTCCCCCCCCCCCCCCCCATATGAATGTGTAAACCCTTGTATCTAATTCATGAGTGGCCCATTTCAACCATGCAACAATATACTGTACTAGTAAGGAAATTTAAAAGGAATATGCAAGATTTAGCTGATTTTTTTTCAAAATAGGACTTGGTTGATTGCATATTCCCCTAATTTGGCAGTTGTATTCATGTCTTATTTGATAGGTTTTTGTACTCCTTTTGACAAACTATTCATATTGAAATTGGATGAAGCTGAACACTGGACTAGAAGTTAGGCTATCCATGAAGCAGCATGTCCTTGACAGTTGCAACCCTACAGTATAGTCCTAAGGGCCAACCCAGATTTTTACATTGAAGTTACTGTACGTTCACCACTCAGCCAATCCTGCTACTGGTAGCCCTGCTATTCTATAAATATAGTGCCACAAAGGAATTTTTCTGATGTTGTCCAACTAATCTTTAACTTAAAATGTTTACCACACTGTAGTAAAGACAAATGCAGGTACTGTATGTCTAAATAAATGCCTTTAGTATTTGGCCAAGCACTTTTTACTGCCAAAGTTATAACAGCTGTATGTCTACATGATCAAGAAATAACCTCTGACTGACTGACTGACTGACTGACTGACTGACTGACTGACTGACTGATGTAGACTTGCTTTTTGAGTGACACAGATGGTGTGTTAGCTCTTCTGCACTGTCAGTGCACTCTTGAAAAACAACTATTGAACTAGTATTGCCACTGAACTATACTGCTTATTTCAGTCCCACTACAGTTACATATATGGCACAACTGTATCTTGTCCATCCATGTGTGATTCTTTGTCAATTTGCTCTTGAATAGCATCTGGTACTGCAGGCAATTCTGGGCCTGTACTGCTACTGTACTGGTACTGGAAGTTTCTGATTGTCATGCGCATGGTGTACACTCATGACGACAAAGCACACAGACTCTTCAAAGATGGATGGGCTTGGTCATAAAAATCATGCATGCTACAAACTCAAAGGTTATGTACACATTTGACATGAACTCAGTTCCAATGGAAACCGCATCCATTGCTAGATAGCACTACAGGATCGATTTGTACAGATCTGTTATGTTACCACTTGCACCAAAACTGCCTAGCACAGTCATATACTAAAGTGTGAAGAAGATTTGATCATTATTGTAATTTGTTGAAGGGCTATTGATCAGTTTAGCAGTCCTTGGTAAACTGTTTATTGGCTTGGCAATCTTGACAATGTAGCAGAAATGTTCTATTTATGGCCCTAATGATTGGGCAAGTATAAGTGTGAGGTATATGGACCCAGCAAACAGGCAAATCATCAAGAGCCCTCTTTGCAATTAACTGACCCAGTGGTCGGGTCCAGAAATGTTCCTATGTGATCCTGATGATTGGGCTGATAAGAGGGGTGTGGATATGTCATATTATGTTTCAGTCCTCACTTATTTTTCAAGGAAATAGCCCAAAGCCTTGGTAATCAAGTTTTATTCAGTTCCCTAAACATAAACTAAGAAACCAGAACAGAACGGTGTTTGGAGATGACCAGGTACAGTAATAGTACTTTGTGAGGTGCACCTTATGGAACACAAAAGATTAAATGGAAGGTTAACTAAAGATCCTAACTTACTCCTCCCCCTAATCATACACCTGAACATAATCCTGACCCAAACCTTAAACCCTACCCTAGGCTTACCCTGATCATAATCCTTAAAGGGAAAATGCAGTCACCCTAATTTGAATTAGTGTAGTAGACTGTCCTGTTTCATGATTGGCTTTTGAGACTCATGTGACAGTATTTTTTCTCCTCAAATGTGAAATTTACTAGGAGTAACTGCTTGGTTTACCTTGAATATGCAATACTGAAGTCCTAAAATATTATGAAAGATGCTTTGGAGAGAAATAAGAGGAAAATTGTGAGATTTAGCTGCTGCTTCAAAATAATTGTGGGGGACTGCTCTTGCCCTTTAAACCTAATTTTGTATCTTACCTAAATCCTAACACTATCTCTAACCCGAAGCAGATTATTGGTCACAAGGATCTTCCATCTGGTGAACCATCAGCCTAGTGGGATTCCAACTTTCAGGAGTAATGATGGCAAATAAATATAGGTACATAGTTCAGTATGAAGACATTTATTTTGGACCAATTCTCCTCCATAAAATTAGATTACCCCCTCCCCCATACTTGTTCAAATCTATAGTTTCATCATTTCCCATACAGTATAAATGAATTCATGCAAATGCCCTAAACAACCCCTCCCCCCCCCGCCTTGTTCCCAAACAAAACTTGCCCTCCAAAATTTGGTTACGGGCTGGTTACAGGACAAGCATGTTGCCACCTAAAAAAATGCTAACACAAATTTAAGAGTCTGAGAGAACATACATAGCTCCAGGGTTCTGCCCAGGATTTACGCAATAACAATTTACCTGAAATAGCCCAGTGACAGGCGCGGTTTTACGGGGGGGCTTTGGGGACTCAAGCCCCCCCAAATTCGCTCAAGCCCCCCCAAAAAATTTCCGAGGTTGTGTGTTATCTTCATGCTATATTTGCGTGTAATGAGAAAAACAAAATTGTCCAATACAATTGTACACATCTTAGTCCAGTGGATTTTGTTTCTCAAATGTGTCATGCAAGATAGGCATGTGATCACGTTTCTTGTATCCACGTCCACGTACGTACACCGTTGTTTTGACTGCATGTAGTACGACAGCCACGCTTCGCCTTAGTACCGTACTGTATTACGACGGTAGGCACAGTTTGAGCGCCTACTAGCTTACCCAGCTGCATTCTTACGTTCGACGCCAGTCCCAGGGGTGTAAATACAGGTGTGTGTGTGGGGGGGGGGGGCGTGAAAATCAAAAGTCGGTCTCTGAGCGCCAAAAAGTCGGTCTCAAATCCAGTGATTAATCCAGTTCAGTATGCCTTTGTAACAGTAGACCAGACATGAACAACATTTGATACCTTACTCAAATTGAAATTCCGGCAGAGATGAAGTAAAAGTGGAAAGATTGCCCTAATTTTCTACTGAGTTTTTTCTACTGAATTTTTGATCGAATGCTCCAAAAATGTGCAAAAATTTTCGCGTGCTTTGCGCGCCTGTAGTGGTTTAGTGGTCTATTTCATGCACCTGAACTGCAACGGATTTCTGGCAACTTTTTGAGAAGTTCGGGCAAAAAATTTTCTGGACCCCAAACTGTAAGAGTCCCATACGCCAATGATTATTACTGTCAGTGGCGTACGCAGGGGGGCCATGCCCCCTCCCTGATGCCAATTTTTTTTTAGTTCCTAAAATACGTAAATTTTTCTAACACAACTTCTGCTTCAAAATGTAGCGTATGTGGCACCAAATTGCATGTAAGTACATCTAATATTTCAAAAATTTTCAAAGGGGAGGGAAACCCCCTCCCCTTAGACCCTTCCCCCAGGCCGGTGATCACACAACATACTGCATGCCCCCCCTCCTCGTGAGAGAAATCCTGGGTACGCCACTGATGGAGTCCTCCTTAGAATCATTCCCCAGTGTCGGTATTGATAATGATAGAAAATTTTATTCTTCCGTTTCAAGCCCCCCTAAGCCCCCCAAAAATCTCGGTCTAGAACCGTGCCTGCCCAGTGAGCTAGCTGTGCATGAAAGCTTGTTACACTCGTATGTGCTAGCTGAGGTATGGCCGTGGTACAGTATAAGCACCATTGATTTACGCAAAGTAGTGGACATATGTACGTACGGATATTTAGTACGTGTATGCATTGCGTACTGCTGTAAGAAACTATTACCCGTGATAGCCTACACTCTTATGTATGCCAAGCACTGGCATTGAAATACGGCGTGCTTTGATGGTCTCTGTTTTACCGTTAGTTTTGTTAGTGAATCTGGATATGATTCTGAGTGTAAACTAAGAAGAAACACAATAGACAAGGGGTATGGCAGCATCACTTTACTCCTTATAGTTCTCATCCGCTAAGTGGAGGGCCTACCAAGGGTTTGCAATATTCATGGCAGTAGCGTGAAGGGCTTTTAAATCCCGAACATTGGAAAAAGGAGCCCCAGGCACCCGGCGCATAGGATTTTGTAAGCCCTGCTTAGGTTCGTGGTCGTACGTACTTCAATAAAAAAACATAGTTCTGGCATGCTGGTTGCCTGTACATCGCTCCTTTTAATAATTGAAACTACAACGCGATAATCAAGCATCGAGTCATTGCTCTGGAATGCAAAATTAGCCTATAGTATTTTTCACGAGGTGTGTTTTGGATATTATGAACGATTATGAACTGGATTTCATCCAGTCTCAAATTATGACCAGCAAACAGTTCCTTTTTAGTCGATCCTTCGATCACATGGCCATTTTATTTGGTTTCTTATAAGGAATAAGTGCCGGTCGGAAAAATTAGTTTGGCAGATTGTGGCGGTCGGCAATGCTGCGTCCTGGTCGGGCCCGACCGGCGCCGACCGGCAGCGGCAGATCACTGTAGCTCATATTGCAAAGGCCCAGCTTACCAGCTTGTCAAACTAATTAAGGGCAGATGTTTGGTTCAAGGAATTGGATATTTTATTGGAGGCACAGTGATTATGAGGATCTACCATGGTGGTTCATCATTAATTACAATTGAAGGGTACCTAATTACCCCAGAAAATACTCCCATGGCTGCAAGCTCATTATCACCTTTTCTACATTAATCAACCCCTACAGTCTCTGAACCATCATACAGAGGAGTTTTTACTCTTGAAACTCAGGCCCATTGCATGAACCATAACTGCCATCATGCATAAATTTTCATCCTCATATTACCGGAGGGGGAGGGGGTACATGATCAGCTCCTAAGTGAAATTTTTGGGAGGCTCAAGGCCCAAGCTTCCTTAGCCCATGGACAATGTATTAAATCAAAACCACAGTTATGTATGTTTCCCGAAAGGATACTTGTGGGAGATAACCTTTTGTCCTAAAAAAGTTGAAAGATGTGGATGTTTATTAGGATAATATGAGGAAAAAGACTGATCAATTCCCCTACTAGAATAATAGTAACGACTACCTTTGATATAATCGTAAAGCAGAATGAATTCCTCCATCTTCGACTTACATGCGTATGGCTTCAGTTGAGCCAAAGACAAGCACACAAAACATCCTTACAATTGCAGTCAATTACGACTTTGTACGTTATTAAACATCTGGTGACCCCAAGATTTACGTACCAAAAATGGCGTTCGCTTTCTCTTTGTAAAGACAATGCATCAAGCAACAGTGACTGCTCATTCGTACAAGTTTGTGATAGTCAATTTCGACTTGACAATTCCCAGTCCCTCTCAAGTTTTTGCAGGTCGAGGAGAGTGACACCAAAGATTTCCCTTTCGGGAAACCAAAAAACCAGCACAATTGAGGCACAGTTTTGTCTTTACCAGAATAGTGGCGTGCATGCAGCAACTCTTCCACTTTATTGATTTCGATGTAGCCTACATACCATGTACAAAAGGTACTTACCAGTATCTAAAGTTATCTTTCTGTATCAAATTCACATAAAACTCTGACAGAGGTAGCCATGGAATCTTTGTGTGCATGTGCTTGAATTGCAAATTATCACATTCTGCATCTAGGCAAAACTCCACTGACCTTATATTCAGTAACTTTTTTATGTTTCGCACAAATAAAAAATACTGGTACTTAACTTACTGTATGAATATGGTAAAACTCACTACTTACAAGAGATCTAAGTCTCTTTTTCAAATTGAGAACCTCCTGTTTGATTTTTGTATTAAAGAATAGCTATAAAAGTAACTTTGACATCTCAGTCAAAGAACTGGTTACTTCCTACAGTTAGAGCAGTTAAAGTAAATATGCTGAATTGCTGTGCAAGAGAGGAGTGCGATATTCCAATAGGAGAGGACTGTAACTATAGAATACCCTGCCACAGTCAGAAACACATTTTGAAAACAATGGGTTGCATTGCCAGTGGATGTTTTGAAAGATGCTGTTATTTTGAAAAGGAGTCAACATCTGTCATGTGGATATTTTTTTTTTTTTAAATTTTTTCCAAAAAATGGATAAGCCCACTTACTAAGTCTCAAGTTTTGAGTGGACTGGTGCTGTTGCAGTTGCGGTGGACAGATGATCATGACAAGTTATTTTGGCTGTGGACTTGCCTACACTTTGATAGCATCCCTAGAGGCCAGGTGAGGTTATATCCACAACTCATAGTATAAAATGTAACCCAATATGTGTCACAACTTGATTGACTTACTGTAAGCATGGCTTGAACAAATTACGTCGAACTGCAGTTGTTCTGTAGATTAGGCCAATAACCGATCTAGTCTTGTGACTGTCTGGCTCTACACCATTAGAAAACTTGCTGCCTTGAAAGGGAGATACATCTGGATGGGCCAGCGTCCTGTCCAGTCACCTTAACAAGACACATGTCTAGACTAGTTGCGGTGCTGTGTCGTTAACTGTGGTGGGGTATAGCTAGCTTGAGTTTTGAATATGACCATCTTCCAACTGTTCTTGTCAATTTTGGTTTTTTATTCAAAAAAGGGAGCGTTCTACTATTAGTATAATTTCAAAGTTGTTCATAAACTATCAGGAGTCACATTCAGTTTTCGAATATTTTCGTCACTTTCTCGTGCAATGAAATTGAAAACTAGAGATATATACAGCAGGTGTAGCTTAACGCGTTTCAGATCAAAGATCAAGTCAATAATTCATCAATGAACCTATGTGGTATTTTGTTGTATCATACTTCAAGGGTTGACCTTAAGGTTGACTTTAGGCTATAACGAAATAACCAAGGGATTTTGATCAAAATTTTTGGAGAGGAAGCGAAAGCAAAATGATTGAAGATAATATGACTGAATTTAGTTAATTCATACATGAAGAAATGCGAAATGAACGTATCGAAGAAGAGTAATGGTAACATGCATATATATACAGTGGGTGATGATATTGTACGAGTTCGAATCTGTTTCGTCTCGGGTATACTCGACGTTGTGGATGAGGTGTCTGGGTTGGTGGGTCCGGTGGGACTTGGTGACTGGCGGTTGTTGTGAGTCGGGAGTCGTAGGGAAATCGTCATCGTCGTCAATAGGGGCGTCAGTAGCAATATTTACTGGTTTGAAAAATGACGAGTTTCTTCTCACAATTTGTTCTCCTCTTTTTGCAGAGGTCATAGACCCTTTTACTTCAACTACAGTGTAAGGGTTGCAATTGAAGGGGGAGGAAACCTTGTTGCTTTTCTTTTCACGAAGTAATACCCTGTCACCAACTTTTAGTTGAGCTGGTTTTGCGTGCATCTTACTGTCAGAATTTGACTTCCATTTTTGGTTCCTTGCGTTAGCAAAAGGAACCTATGTAGTCAGCTTGGCGTGTGTGTGTGTGTGTGTATGTATGTGTGTGGGTGTGTGTGTGTGTGACACTTGCTTCGGTACGCTGTAACTCAACAAGGGAAAGTTGGACTAAACCGAAACTTAGTATATGGATCTGTCATAGTAAGAAGGTGTGCCCTATTGTTTTTGGTGGAGGTCAAAGGTCATGTGGGGTCACCAGGGGTCAAAGACCGAAAACCTTGTTTGCACGATATCTCAAGGTAGGAAGCTTGGATAAACTTCATACTTGGTATGTAGATGCATTATGGTGAGAAGATGAATGCTGTAGCTTTTGGTGGAGGTCAAAGGTCATCTGGGGTCACCAGCAGTCAAATACTGAAAACTTGTTGTTAAAACAATATCTCAAGGTAGGAAGCTTGGATAGATTTCATACTTGGTATGTGGATGACTTATGGTGAGAAGATGAATCCTTTAATTTTTGGTGGAGGTCAAAGGTCATTTGGGGTCACTGAGAGTCAAATACTGAAAACCTTGTTAATGCAATATCTCAAGGAAAAAATCTTGGATAGATTTCATACTTAGTACATAGATACACCATAGTGAGAAGCTGTGCCATACAGTTTTGGGTGGAGGTCAAAGGTCATCTGGGGTCACCGAGGGTCAAAAACTGATAACCTTGTTGTTAGCACAATATCTCAAGGTAGGAAGCTTGGATAAATTTCATACTTAGTGGATGCCTTATGGTGGGGAAAATATTTTGGTGGAGACCAAAGGTCATCTGGGGTCACTGGAGGTCAAACTTTGCAAACATTTTCAACTCTATATCTCAGTGTAGGAAGCTTGAATAGATCTTTGCTTTGAGGTGTTGCATTAAATCTAGTAGAAAACCCATATGAGTTTTGTTGGATGTCAGAGTTGAAATCACCAGATGCCAAAAAGCAAATTCCCAAGAATTCCTCAAGTCAAAAATATAAGCACAAAACTGTATCATTCCCGCACATTAAGATCACATTCACCCAATGACTGAAAGATGTGGGACATCTTTCAGAGATGCCAAGTATCTCAATTTTAATTGAAATTATAGTATTATGATTTTAATCCATAATTCTGCCATTATGAAAACGTGCATCAAATACTGCTTTTTAATATTGCAGAAGATTCTCTGCCCACAAAGCAGAGGACTGTTGTGAAAGTTCACTAGACAGACAACATTTGTCCTTAGATTAGGACATGTGAGCTTGCAGGAATTGGAAATTGGAATTGGTTAATTAAATGCTACTATGGGTTGTTAGTTTTATAAAGAGAACCAAGTTACTGATCATTTGGATCAGATACCACTGAGCGTGCATGAATTGTGATTGCTTAATTGAATAAAACAAATTGTAACTGTATCCTGTCTGTTTTGATATCCCCTGAAGTGCCTGTAGGCTGTATTTCTTCAGAGCAATTTATTTATGCTTGAATGTGTTAACACAAGATGTGCATTGTCTACAGAGCAGATTTTGTGAATCAAGAGAAATACTGGTTCATTCAGTAGTTGGCACAGTTTCATTACATTCAGCAAGGAACCACAGTGCCCATTGGGCTCTTGTTTGTTTTGCATTAGCATCTGTCGCTTGCAGGGACTGGTCATGCAGTTGGGGACTGCTGTCAATCAAACTGTACTTTGGTTCCAAGGCACGCCGGCCAAACAGAAGCTCTGCGGGCTATTTGTTTGTGGTACTATTGGGAGTTGCCCTGTAATTCCTTAGGAAGGAATACTGTATAGCTCTTGTTTCCAGGGTTTTCCTTCAATTATCGCAGTGCGAATGGCTTTTTTCCAGGATTTTCATGAATCTTTCAGTTTCACCACTGGCTTTTGGCCATAGAGGTGTAATTTTATGATGGTGAATTTCTTGATGTTAAAATACGTAGCCGTAGTATTTCAGAATATGTTTGTTAAAATAGCACTTATCCTTGTTGATATTCAGGTTGTTTTCGCTCAAACATTTAAATACTGCCTCCAGAGATCATGGTCGCTTTGTGTTGCGCCACTAAAATGAGTATGGATCGTCGCTGAAATAGATAACTCCAGGAATATCATGCAACACTTGTTGGATAATATTTTGGAAAATTTCGTCTCCGTCAATGTCAATTATAGTTTTCACTAACCAAGTAACATTAACAGTCTTCTACATGTATAAAAGAATCAGTACTTACCAATGCAAAGAACATATTGCCAAACTCTGGCGTTATAGCAACTCCATGTCGTGCACTTGAAACAATACCGTACATTCCTAATCCTCTCGTACGCGTCCCCACGAGCAAAATGAAAGTTGCACACTAATCTAGATAAGTTCAGGTTAACGCAATCATAAGTTCGATGGCGCTGTTTATATTTAGTAACCGACTCTTCACCATACTATATATAGCGAGTGTAGTATATACTCAAGATTGTTGCTAAAAATAGATTCCGCCCACGCATTTAAATGAAGAAAAACCCCTATTATACCCTCTTACAAAAGTCATATGGTCACCAACATTACCGCACTGCAACGGAACAACCATCCCTACAACTTGGACGATGATGTATTTCGATACCACCGTCCGTCTAGGAGGAGATCGTGTGACCAGCCAAAATTGGTATTTCGATGTCGACTGCATTAGTTGCGGCTGCCTGCGTGGCAGGCACCGCAACTAAAAATACCACAATATCAACCCCTGAGTCATCTGGGGAATTCCACACATATCAAAGTTTGCAAGTATTCCACTATGGTACAAAATCCCCTGGTTTCATTTGTCCAAAGAGGCAATTAGGTTTGAAAATGGTCTAGTGATTACTAACTGGTTGATATGTATAATGAAGGGCTAGTTTAATTTACCAAGCCTCTTTTACACCGATAGAATTGCATTGCAATATTAACTTACATCTACTTCTAGTTTAGAGAAGTACGACACAACTGTCAGGTTTCAGTGAAGATCACTGCATGCTACCAGGTGGTAGTTCCACACTGACATGATGACTTGTTCTGACATACCACTCTAAACTAACGATTGAAGTCACAGAAATTCGTCTCCCTGAAAATTCTGATCCCCCAAATCATGCAACGCTTCTGCATTGTGGTAGTGAAATCTTAGAGTGATCAAGCTTGGGTTATCTTCCTGCAGTTACAGCTTATGCTGTTGTCATTACTGACATGTATGTACAACACAGTTCACTGTAAGTTGTACTAATTTTCAATTTTGCTATAACAGTTAGCAGTAGGTGAACTTGACAGAGTTTGTGGGAGCAAGGTCATAAGCTGTAACCCAAGATAACAGGTGGACTAAAATTGACCTTCTTAACATGTTGTGATATTTAGGGATGGTTTTCAAATGCATTAGAACTAAACATCTCCTTGGCAGGAAGACATGTGTGAAACACTCTGGAGTTAGAGCTATTTTAATGAAATTTTGGTCAAAATTTTCCATAGCTAGCTTCATTGGTAACTACATTTGCCACTGAAACTGTTCTGAGATGAATATTTAGGTAAGGAATCGAATCCAGTGCCGGATTAACCCCATGGCAGAACCGGCATATGCCGGGGGCCCAGCGCTTTTGGGGCCCCTGCCCCAAAAGGTGTTTGGGAATTGAGACCCACATTATTTTGATTTACTGGTTGTCGGGCTTACGTTTTCATGTGTGTGCACTTTTGCCATGCCTTAACACTATCTGGCATATAATGTATAATAACTGTCATGTATCACTGTATAATGTGTAAAAGCAACTATTAGTTATTAGCAGTTAAAAGCTAAAATTTAATCTGTTGAGTGTTATTAATTTTGTGTAAGCGGGTGGGCGAGGGGGAAGGAGGTTAAACTTGTAAAAGGGGCCCCGCTATAGAAAGTGCCGGGGGCCCCTCACAATGCTAATCTGGCCCTGATCGAATCTAATATTTTAATGCTTTTGACAAAAAGTTTAAGTGGCTTTGTTAAAACTGCAACCATGTTATTACTCCCAAGAAAAATGCTGACTAGTGATGTCTCGATCATCAAGGAAGGGATTCTGTAATACCTGGGTAGCTTTGTATGGGCATACTATAGGATAATACTGATGGAGATGACTGTACAGAGTAAAACTTTGAATTGTATAACCGCACCACCCACACACACACATGCACACACCCAGCCACTCACACACAACCTATTGAAGGAATGGCAGCTTTTTTTAAAAAAAAATATCACATTTTTTTTATTTATCACAGATTTTTGAGATTAATTTGATTTCCTTGACTTGTTTCCCTTAGTGAAACAATGTACAGTTACATGTTGCACCTTAATTTTTTCAATAAAAATGCTCATTTCTGCTGGTTTTGTCTTTTTTTTCTGTCTAACATGGAACTTTAATGCAGTGCTAGCTTGTTTTCAAGTTAGTCAAAACTTTTCAAAAATCTTGGAGTAAAGTAGCATGCCTATTTGTGTGGCATCCTGTGAATGGGGACAACAATTCTTTTTTATGTGTTTTACTGTACAGTACTTGTTATAAACTTAGCTCTCAGTGAACAAACTTCTAGAACTGTGTATATATATGTGATCCCTATTTTCAGCATTGGATTTCTGTACTGTACAGTAGTTTGTCATATCCCAGGTCCTAATTTTTTATATCCATTGATAATCTTAGACAATGGAAATCATGTTCACCCACCACCTACATATGTAGGAAGCAAAACTGGTGACATCATCCTCACCATGGTAAGTAATGCTCTTCATATAGCTGTTATGTTAGGGTGCTGCACCAGGACAAAATTTGCAGAGAGAGTGATCAGCACCTGTACAAACAATGCACCACCCAGACAAAAACTTGAGCCACCCGGACAGAAATTATCAATTCAAAACCTTACAAACACACCAAACAACAATAATTACAGTGTGAACAACACTGAGTATTGAGAAACTTACGTAGTCATGACATGAGGCCATAAATAAATTTATCATCTATTTTAGCAAACATTTTTGTAAGAGAACACCCACTCTCTTTATAGACAGCCATCACTAATTAACCTTTAGGCTTCAGAACACTGATACAAAAAATAAAATCAGTGGAGAACACTGGAACCAATGGACAGTATACTAATATACTAATTTGTCTTTGTCCCAGTTGGTCTGAAATGACACTTCCAGACTCATTCTGACTTAAGTGTATAAAAATTCCCTTTTCAGTTTGTATACCCCTTGCACTTGTGCTTCCCCGAAAATGCTTTGCTGAACCCGATTTCTTTTTTCAATAAACCTGTACACCCCAGCCTGAGAAGAACCGTATGATAATTCTTCCATACAAGTGCTTGTCATTTTGTAAAGGGTATGAAAGAATCAGAGTTTCTGTGGGATGAGGAAAATGCTATACAGACTGGGTAACTCAGAGCTGCTGTGCAAAATGTGTTCTCAGCTAAGCTGACACTTTTTGCTGGAAAGACAACCCCACACCCTCACAGAAACACTTTTTAAAAAATACACCAAGGCACACTTGCGCGCAACCAGCACCCATCAGTGACTGTTTTGATGTCATGCTCGTAGAACATTTGCTTTGCAAAGGATTTCGATCCAGGATACAGATCATCGAAGTACTGACCACCACTATAAACTCAAAAAGTACTGTTTCGGACTGCCACTGATTTAAAGCAAGCACAGTAAACAGACCATAGTTTCTTGCTTCTCCAGGTACAGTACAGTATATGTAACTATTTTCCAGTCTCACATGTTTCCCATAATGAACTTCCAGCAAGACAATCACTACTCACTGGCTTGTTTTGATGAAGTGCACAAAAGTTTTCACCATCACAACTGGGAATGTTTACATACAGTCAATTCCTTGACTTAATTTAATTGGAAGAAAATCAGAGCTGCTCCTTAGAAAGGTATCCATGCTCCTCCCCCCTGCCCCTCCCCCCCCCAACCTATTTGATGTGTAGGACATCTCAGCCACATACAGCTTTTATGCAAATGGACCCTAATTGTTAGACAAGAAAAGCTGGCACTGCAACAATTCTTGGCAGAACCCTAGCTGCCTCTTTACACTTTTAACATATTTAATAATTCTTGACTTTGGTAAATACTGGTAGTCTTTCTACTGTTTTTCTATTTCCATTCAAGCACTCAAGCTTCAGTCAGAAGCAGTGAATTATTTTGTAGCTGTCACCTTCAGTCCAAAGCTCAGTTTCCACTGATGTGATCTGTACAAACACACAACACAATTGCACAGAACTAGGAAGTTACAAAGTGTTTCTGGAAAGCTTCATTCACTTTGCATCATGTTTTCTATACTTTTATGGTATACTGCAAAAAAAAAAAAACTGAAATCAAGACATAGTACCCCCAGTATACATGTTTTAATAGTCTAGGGGTCTACATCAGGGTGGGCCATCGTAAGTTAATATGTGCCTAGTAGGTTCATGATAATGGATGACTTGCTAAGCCATACGCATAATGCATGGAGAAGCCTGGCCTAACATTAGGCCCTAGACCTCCTGTGCACAGAACAGGTCGAAATTTACACTTTGTTTACTCTGAGAGCAATGCAAACACAAAGGTGTACTCAGGTGTAAAATGTCCATGTCAGACAGGAAACATGCTAGCCCACAGCAAGCTGCTGACATTTTATACTTCCTCCTTGAATTCTGCAGAACTAAATTTAATGGACATACTGATATACTTAGTTATCTTCATGTAGGCTACCAAAAAAGTCTATTTGAATTATCATCAGATGAAACACTTTCTGGCAAGGAGAGTATTAGACTAGCCTGTAAATAGCTGCTACTCTGTGACTGATGCAAAATGACTTCCATACAAGCAATATTTAGCCTAATATTTGCTAAGAAATAAAAAAAAAGAATATTGAGAAGACAGATTAACAGGAAGTTTTTTTTCATGGCATGTGGCAATCAAAATGTACATTGTGACTGTCTCAAAAAGTAATAGAATGTGTCAGCAGCCGTATAGACATCTGGATCCTCGCCCAAGCCCTGTGCACGTACCCTATTGACAGAAAACTTTTTTGTAAGTTTTATTATGTGTAGTCTAGGTGAGAGTAAATACCAGCATGTCTTTTACATGTATGAATTAGCGCTCTGCCCTATGCTGTCTGAGCATGTCCACACGTAGGCAGCATGTCTTAGCTAGAAGAGGGCGGTATGAGTGTTTTGTACAACCTGTTAGCTAAGGGAGGCGGTATCTCCCTCCTCCGAGTCTTACAGATTTTTTTTTAATAGGGGTGGTCTGAGCAATGTGGTGAGAGAATATACAGTTTTTGTGTACGTACTGCAATTGTTTTATTTTTTTACAGATGGAACACAGTAAAAGGTTTCTATCCTTGAAAAAGTGGGTATGCCAGGGCAGAAGTATGCCACCACCTTACCACATTTTTGGCTTGGGGGGGGGGGGGGAGCATTAGCAATTCAAACTAATTCCTAAGCCAAGGATGTCATGGCAGTGATGTATGCCTGGAGCCTGGAATGAAATAATTTTTTTTCTTTTACCCTCAAATTTGGAAAATTTTGGGGGTAAAAAAAATGATTTTTTAGAATATCTCAAGTTTCCTTAAAGAAAAACAGTTTTGTTATGGACAGTCAGAAACGTGCTCCCATTCTTCAGTTCACTACATTGGAAGGTTATGAAAACCTTTAGACTGTGTCTTTTTATATCAAAGTTCAGGATAATTGTTTTTTTTTACCCTGTCTTGCTATATTCATTATATTATACACTTATATAATTAATTTTGTACACATATGCTATTCTACATTTGGACCATTGATTAAAAATTGCCCACGAACTGTCAAGATATATCCTAGGTGATGTTTTGTTCCCATTTTTATTTGTATCAAATCAGTATGGAATATTTAGTGTACAGTATTTAAGCGTGGAAGCTTTGCCATTAAGACCATCTCACCCTCTGTGCAATGTTCCTCCCTATGGTTAGTTACACACTTGTACAGCATGAAAAACTATTGAGACTGGTTTATGCTCTGCTATAACAGCAAATGATACAAGATAATCTTTTACTGTAAAAGAGGAAGTAATGAAAGTTCATTTCGGCTTAGATGTGAATGTCACATCCTTGATAGGATTTATTCCTGTTCATATAATTCCAGCTCATAGCCTTACAGGGAAGTTGCAAGGTTTTAACCAAATAATGGTGTATGTCAGGATGTTTAGCATGAGTCATTCTCACCACAATTAATTATTAGTGCTGCACACCTGCCAACTCCATGAGGTATATAGTGGCATCCCTGCCAATGGTCAACTGTTCGGTATAAAACATATAGTTATGTACCTATGCAGGGTTTTCCCTGGGTTTCAGAGAGTGTGAGGTGGTATTAGTCCATGGGGGTAATATGGTGTGAATTTGGCACCAGCAGTCACGGTGAGTGAGAACTATCAGTACTCCCATAGGTAGTACAGTACAGGTGGTAAGTATAGCAAATTTCTGTGAGTTGGTGTCCAAAAACTGTGAGGTGGCCGACTCACGAAATGAATGCCAGGGGAAGCCATGTTGTGGGTGCAGTTTAAGTGAAACAGTATGTGGGCTAGCTCCTAGATGCAATTGATTGCTGGACACAACAATCTTTCATATGCAGTAAAACCCTGTTTATCTGGACCCCATTTATCTGAAAACCCAATTATCTGAACTCACCATTCAGGTTCTCAGACTGGTGTCTTACACAGATTTTATGTCAGTAAAAGACAACCATTGTTAATGTTAATCTCCACTACAGTGAACTGACATGAACTCTTTCTGTGTCCATGTATAGAACCATGCACAATAGCATCACTCACCCAATAGCCTTACCGAAGTGTACTGTTATCTTAGAGCCTAAGCAGTCATGCAAAGTCCTGCTAGTGTAAGGGCTCCCTGATTGCCACTTGATCCTCAAAAGTATGAATGCAGTCACTGGAATTAACGATTGTGCAGTAGAATGTCAGTCAGGATTTCAGAATTAAACATCTGCTTTACGGTGAGAGTGAAGTGTCAGTGAATGATGCGTGATGTCATTATGTTATATGTTGCTACTGTATGGCCTATTAAAGGAATTTAAAATGAATAAAATCTGTCTTCTGTCAAGTTTTGACAAAATTCTTTGATATCATTTCACATCATTGTGGCAAGGGAACTGATAACCTTAACACTTAACAGCTTGTGAGCAATTGGTTAACAAGCTTGTGCAGCTTTCACTTACAAAACATGAAGCCAATTTGATTAACTCAATCAAAGTTTCGGAATATTTAGGCTCTTCCCAATACCTAATTATTGGCTGTACAACAAATGATTCATATGAGCTGTACCCAAGATACGTTATCATTTTTTATTTCAAGTTGCAATCATTGTGTGACTCATTTTAATATGAGGAAAAAAAAGGATGCTTTCTACTGCACTGTACCATGCAACAATTCATCTGATGGGAACCCCAAGGAAGAGAAAAATTTGTCAAAAGCAAAGAGGGAAAATAAAACAAATGGGGCTAAATTCTCCCCTTGCCACATTTCATTCCATTCTCCATTTGGAAACAGCATGGCACATATTTTATTTTTCTATGGTCTGGATTCCATTTCAAGAAGCCAAGGCTTCATACAGCAACTTGTAGAATTAGGTCTTTAAGTCGCTCGTAGGTAATGCCACTTAAATTAGCAGGTAAAAGTTTGACAGTCGATGTAGTTAAGTGGCATGGCTTCGGTACCTTGAATCTCCCTTTTGCATATCTGCTACAATATAGGTGTTTGCTTTTCGGATTAAATATTGAGATTATGTGTGAAGGCTGTATGCTATTCTAAAGCTGAGCAAAGCAAGGCAACCGTGCCCCTGCTGGGTGTAACCCACATCGTTGTCTGTATCTAGGCTCATCATGAAGACCCTCCCTGGAAGTTATTAAAGTCATAAAAATGGAGGAAGGAGTTTGAATCTTTAACAAATATTAATATTTTACTATAAATGAAAGATGTGACACAGAGACAACATAACAACAGTTATTTCACTTTATTAATAAGTACCTGCTGCACCTGACATGGCAAATTAATGATGCATGTGTGCAAAACCTTTTTATCTGAACATTTCAGTTATCCGAACAACGTTCAGTCCCGACGTGTTTGGATGAACGGTCTTTTACAGTAATTCATTTCCAAAGTCCATGCATTTGCATTGGCTTTAGACAATGGCAGTAGAGTATAGGTATGACCCAGTCAGACACTAGAATGGTGGGAAGAGAAAAACAGCATTCATACATTCATAGGGCAATCAGTTCAGCTAGGATGCTCACAGTTTCAACATGAGTCTTTCTTTTTGGGCATCATCTCACTACTGAATTTTCACATTTCATGGTATGATAACATTACTCAAGTAGATCTATAACACAAAATCACACATCAGATGACAGCACTATATACTAACCTTCTGCTACAACTCAGGTTTGCCAATACATTCATAAAATTTGAATACCTTAGAGAAAATTGATACACTGGTTTACAAGGCAACCAAGTAGGGTCATAGGGCTATGCATAGGGAAGTCAAATGAAAGTAGGGTCACCCTTTCCAAATTCCCAAAGAGGAGGACATGCATCATCTTTATAGGCATCTCAGGTCACCGATATGACTGTCGCTCCTACCATGCACATACATGTCTGTCAAACTGGCTGCACATGCAGGATTACAAATGGTGGTCAGGGAATGTTACTGATGAGTACTGCTAAATTTGAGATATATCCACACATTTTTTGCACTCTATATTATGTGATAGGAATGAATTCATTCATTGTTTTTTGTTTTGTTCATAATTTGTGAGATCTTTCATTGATTGTGACATTCAGACCTCTAAAAGAAGGACAAGTCAGTGTCTGGCTCCTTCAAAACTGGACAAACAGTGAAAACTGGTATGTATAGCCACCCTAAATGAAAGCCTAGGCATGCAATCTGTTTGGTAGAACACACAGCTCAGGCATTTGTAGTAAAGAGAGCACAGATTCATGTTCCCATGACAAGACGATCCTCCAACCATCCCTCTGTTTCTTTTATCAGAGTGCTGACTGAGATCACCACTGATACACAGTCATGAAGCAATTAAAGTACTGTAACTTCCCACTGTGGGAGGCTTGATTTCATTTTCTCTCATGGGGGTAACTAAAAGTTTTTCAATTCATGACATATATTGCATACTACTTTAATGTTTTCAGAATGTTACACTGTTAGGGCTAGCAGTAAGGTCTCACAAGGAAAAACATATTGTCCTTTCATCAGGTTTTTATGACACATAGAGATATTGCATTGTGCGTGTATTAGTTTGTCACTCTGTTAACTATATACCTAGGACAATGTAAAGTGGTTCATTGTTTGAACGCTATAAGGTAAAAATATAAAACTTAAAAAGTAAACATTGCATGACAATAAATTGTTGCCTCACTTTGGTTACACACTTTACAGGCTAGATTGTGGTCTTTAAAAAACCTATAGACATTGTCCTCAGAACAAATACAATACTGGATGCTCAAGAATTAGGGGGACCCCCTGCCCTTCAGGTTACATGTAGACTGATTT
This sequence comes from Holothuria leucospilota, assembly GCA_029531755.1. Classification (NCBI taxonomy): domain Eukaryota; kingdom Metazoa; phylum Echinodermata; class Holothuroidea; order Aspidochirotida; family Holothuriidae; genus Holothuria; species Holothuria leucospilota. The sequence continues at coordinate 55,131,660 of CM055966.1, read as the reverse complement.
ATGTGTTACAGTATATCCTGTGCAATTTCCGTCATTTCTGCAGTACCCAGTAGCAGTCTCTAAAGGTTCCCCTACAACAGTATTTTTGCTTTTCATTGTGAAGTTTTGTTTTTTGAGGGTAAATGCATAGATCTTTGCCTATACATGCCTTAAGGCTTACTATAAAAGTTTGGCAGTTGTAGCATCATTTTCAATATCCCACATTTGTGATAATTTGCACTTTTGCAGATCTGAACAGGTACTGTATCATGATGAATCTGGAATAATCAATTTTTTTTGTATCAATTGTAACATTATTTTACGAATGATTGTAAATTGCAAAAGTTCTGTCAAACAAAATGTAGAGTTGTGCCAGGCAAACTGCATTTAACTATTAACACCATTTGTCATGCACACTACACCATCTTGTGCTATGGATTTGATCTCACTAGGCAAGTACTATATGTATCAAGGCCAAGTATAGTATTGAGATTGGCTAAAACAATCACATTACATGATTACAGTTGCTCTGATAAGATTGGTTCACACAAGCTTACACAATCTTGTACTGTGGATTCGATCTCGCTAGGCAAGTACTATATGTATCAACATCAAGTGTGGTATTGAGATAGGCTAAAACAATCGCATTATATGATTACAGCTGCTCTGATACAGTAGGATGGGTGCACACCAGCTTGGAATTTAAACACCTGCATAGCAGGAGGCTGGACAGTGTATGCTGGTTGTAGGCAAGTGTTATTTAATAGCCCTTTATGGTGTAACTGCATGATTCTAAAAGGGATGTGATGTTGAAAGAACTATCAGAGCAAATATGTAATTTATGTTTTAGTAGCTTACTGCTTTAAACATCAGTGGTTTGGAACTTTGTCAGCCATGGGCACATTATACAGCCATCATGAATGAGTGATGCATGCTCTTGAGAAAAGCTGCTTAGTGAACATATTCCAGCAGTAATAATTATGTAATGACAATCCCATCTGTTTTATGTAATGACAATCCCATCTGTTTATACTTTGACCACACATACAGTGTAATCTGTTGTCAAAATTTGGATGCCTTCATATTCAATACTTTTTCTTTACAATTTAGCTAGTAAGCTATTGTACTGCACTTTTATAAAGTTTGTCCTTCAGAATTCTGGTGTCACCATTTTTAACTGTTATTAATAACTTACTGTTAAAGACAGATTTGCATCACCCCAAGTATGACTTTTACATATAGGGTATGCAAAAGTCTCAATTGGCGATTACTCTTTGATTGACATCAGAGTTGCAAAATTCAAAAGATGCAGAGCAGCTCATATTACACAGCATGCAGGGCCTTGTATACTCACTGGGATGTGGCCCTAAGCACTAAACTATGTTTGTGTCTGCACAAGAAGCTAAAGACAAGACAGTTTTGGGCAGGGCTAGGACCAGCTTAGTTGGGAGAATTGGAACTGACAGTCTAAAATTTCCAAAAATTTATGCAACTTGCAAAGTTTGGAAAATGGTTATCCAACTCTCCATCTTCACAAGAAGTTTGTGTGTTGAGATATAATGTTGAAGTTTATCCACTGAATTTGAAGTGGTAGATTGGGCAATAATTGTGTACTACTTGGATTGAGATTACAAATTTTGTGTTTTTTTCCCGAAAGACACTACACCTTGTGCTGAAACATGATCACTGTTCAATCTTGTTCTAGCATGACTTGACTAGATGCAAGTCAAGGATAGTTTTCTATGCAAGAAAAGAGTAATTTGTCCAAGGTCATACAAAGCAAAAACAAAAACAGGTAATACAATTTAAAATGCAAGGAGACCATCACAAATTATTGTTCAGTGGAGGTTTTCATTTTAAGTGAATAAATTTTTACATTTTACATCTCAGAAATGGAATAGGCTAATGAGTCATTTTCCTACCTCTTAAGTATCCTTGTATTTGGTTAACATAAGGTAGACTTTAATGTAATTTGGCATATTGTCAGCTCTAGTGGATCATAGTTCCTAGGCTTGTTGAGATTATCTCACAATTTTATTTCTTCTAGCTCTTGACTGCAGGTGAAAATTGTTGGAAGACTGTTTTGTCTTTATTCTGTACATCTGCTGGCTTTATGTTAGCAGTATTGGCATAGCGTGAAATTTCATAGCATTGCCAAATTGATGTTACACCATTTAATAGCATAGTGGTCCCTGATGTGACATGTAAAATGAGTATAAACTTATGACTAAAAAGATTAATCACATCCTGTTATGTGTACTCTAATATAGAGTCAATTTAGAGATTAATTTTAAGGGTGCATAGGAATGAGGTCATTGTGTTTATCAAATTTCAACAAGTCACACTGCAGTTTTTGGCGGTGCAAAAATTCTTAGAATAGCCTGTGCCCTATGTAACTTAAGCCTACAGCAAAGGTAAAATCCCTTCATTGTTTATCAAAGGCCTCAAAGCACTGGTTTGCTGCCAGGCTTCAATAAATTCTGTTTTCATTACTTGTCCATCAGGGAAGCTGTTCTCTTAGTCTACTTGTCCACATGAATATCTACTTGTCCACTTTTAATATGCCTTTAAACTCCTTTGTGGAGGAGACTTCGCAAGGGTACTTGCCCAGCGGGCTATGATATTGAACAATGCACTTGCCTGAGTAGCATTTTACTTGTCTTGGACTGTCGGGCAGGGAATTTGTCGAAGCCTGTTTGCTGCACAGTTAAGGATTAAGATCATTACTTTTAAACCTTGAAGTTAAATGTCTTTAAGTTGTCTTGATATTTTATTGCTGTCTTTTGTAGATAAAGATTTGTTTGAGAGCCAGTGTTTCAGAGACCAGAATCCAACTACATCATGGTGCATGTGGTGGCGGGGGCAACTTTGTTTTTATTCATCAGCTGCATCAGTGCACAAGGTATTATATAAAAATGAAATTTGATTTTATATATCAGGTGTGCTGCATACCTGATAGATATAGACTTTAAATAGACAATATCAGGACAACAGTTGATATACAGTATGATCACACACAGGGGCGTAGCGAAGGTGTTATCTTTGGAGGGGTGTGGAGATTATGTTTTGCGGACGGATCTGGTAATGCGTAGTGCGAAAACGAGCTTTCGCGGGTGGGGTCCTGGGCCCCGCCTAAGGACCCCTGTTTGGGTCCAGGGGGCGCAACCCCGGAAGCTCTGAGGTTTAAGTATATCTCTGGGTGAAAAATTAAGTCTCAGGATGGATATATTTTGGTTCATAATGCATCATCAAATACAAACTAGATCCCACTAATTCTAATGTATTAGGCTATTCCTCTTGTCAGGCCGCTATAGTTTTAAGCGAGTGGGGTGTCCCCCTCCCCTCTGGAAATTTTTGGAATTTGCAAGTTGCCTAGATCGTAAATGGTGCAATATTTGAGTGGATTTCTGTCCTAATGAAGAACCTCAAAATTTACACCCGGGTATAATTTGCTTGTCAGATTTTTTTGTGCGACATTTGTCGCCGTTTATGCGACATTGTCGCACAAATAGGGGCTGGCTAAAACACTGGGCCCACCTAAGGAGGATTCCGGAGGGCGAAGCCTCCGGAAGCTCTGAGGTTTAAGTATATCTCTGGGTGGAAAATTAAGTCTCAGGATGGATATATTTTGGTTCATAATGCATCATCAAATGCAAAGATTCCCACTAATTTTAATGTATTAGGCTATATCCTTCTCGTCAGGCCGCTATAGTTTTAGGCGGGATCAAGAAGCCCGCCGCTTTAGCTATGACATTTCCTCAATGTGACATTTACTGATCTGTGGCCTTGGGGGAGGGGTCTAAGGGGAGGGGGTGTCCCCCTCCCCTTTGGAAATTTTTGGAATTTGAAAGGTGCCTAGATCGCAAATGAGCGAAATATTTGAGTGGATTTCTGCCCTAACATGGAACCTCAAAATTTACACCCGGCGGGTAGAAGTTACGTGTCAGATTTTTTTGTGCGACATTTGTCTCCGTTTATGCGACAGTTTCCCACAAATAGGGGCTGGCAAAAACACTGGGCCGGCCCTATGGCCCCGGTGGGGGTCCGCAGGGCTTTGCCCCCAGAAGCTCTGAGGTTTCAGCATAACCTCTTGGTAAAAAATTAAGTCTCATGCAGGATTGGTATATTTTTGTTCGTAATGCATTATCCAATGCAAAGATTCCAGTTAATTCTTATGTGTTAGGCTATTCCTCACTGTACTTCAGGTGCTGAACCTGTCGTTCAGAATTGGAACACTATGTGTTCAGCATTTGAACACTAGACGAGTCAGACGTTCAAATACGATAAGTTGATAGGCGTCCGGCATTCAGAAAGGGAGAAAAAGTGTTCAGAATCTTAACACAAGCGTTCAAAATATGCTTTGAACTCCAGGATCTGAAGATGTGTTCTGTATCTGTTTCATTTCGGTGTTCAAAAGTTAAAAGCCTGAGACTGCTGTGAAGGGAAGACAAGCGCTGCACACATTACTTTTTCCCGGGATGTTTGTGGGTAAACCGGATTCTCAGAAGTTTGCAAAATGTGTTTGAAGTCAAGATTAGTGTTTAGAAGACGGGCTAAGGATACCCTCTCCATGGGTAATCGGGTGCTGCTCCCCATGGTGATGATAAAAGTGAGGAATAATGTGCAGAAAGTGGTTTTTCAAGAATGTCATATGACCTGAAATAGTGCACCTATATGGAAGCCATTAATTTCCTTCTTTTCCCGAGTTCCCGACGGACTCAGTCACTCGTTCAATTTCACCGACGGCAGTTGATACGGCCGTATAAGGCAGTCACTTGCATAATCAATTTGCCGACAGGCCTTCAACTTGAATGGACCTATTAGATGAAGAGCCGAAAATCGAAATAGCGGATAACAGACTGGCCCTTTCTCTCTTTCTCTTTTTTCTTTTTATTCTCCGTCTTTCCTTTCCTTCCCTTCCTTTCCCTTTCTTTTCTTTTCTTCTCTCTTCTTTTCCTCCTCTTTTCCTCTTCTTTTCCTTTCCCTCTATTCTTTTTGCCGACAGACCGAAAATTTGCCGACGGGCGACCAAATGTTGGGGGTGTGACACCCCCCACACTGCCTGCTCGCTACGGCCCTGATCACACATCTTTGCGAGTGCACATGTATACGTAGCCCATCACTTCATTATTCACAGCTGTGGTATATATCAATAATCTATGGGGTGTTTCATTTAAATTGTGACTTCTGTGATTTAAAAATTGAAAGCACCTTTGGTTCTCACTCCATAAAAGAAATTATTGAAGTAAATGTTATGCTCCTCCTTCTGTCAAACTCTTGAGAAATTTCAGTTAAGATACATGTAACAGTAGGACTCTACCATTGTCATAATCTGTTCACCAAGTTTTTGAATCATACAACGACCACGGAGTAGTGCTATTCAACTAAAGAAAGTAAAATCAGGAAAGAGAAGAGGAAGCAAAACAACACTGTGATAACAATATAATACAGATACATTGTAAACTGAATTCAAGGGTCATATAAACTGTTCAAACTATCTGGATGTGTGATATTTAACATTGACTGAAGTTTGAAAACAACACTTTAAAGGGGGAAAGCAGTCACACCAAGTTTATTTTCAAAAATCTGGTAAATCATACAGATCCCCTCTTTTTTCGCTCACAAGTGTTTGTCATGATGTTTCCGTCTGGAAACATTGAATATTGAAGGTAAACCAAGGAATCCTTCATGAATTTAACAGATGAATAACCAAAATATTGTCACATCATTGATAGGAGCCATTCCTGAATTAGGATGATGGGGTACACAGATTCAAATTGGGGGGGGGGACTACATTTTCCCTTTAATGTTCAAAATATTTAGTAGTGTGTATATAAAGCAACTAGGGTTGTTGACTGACATTTGAACTTTTAATACTGACTGAGGCAGTCCACTTGTCAGGCTATTGAAGAAGACTCAGGAAGTCTGTGGCTGTGGGAGGCAAATTATCCATGCCACTCTCTTTTGCTACTTTTGGAGTAGGAATTAAGTACAGTAATCATTCCTATTGTCATCATCATCATTACCTTGATGGGAACAGTGGCAGCGGCAACAATGACAGTGACCATCAAACATAATTTCAAAGCAGCTAGTAGCAGAGAAATCATGGTAGTCTGACAAAAGGAGGGATCCTTGCATTCAAGTTTCCCTTTTTTCCCTACCATAATGGTTTGTTTAATTGTAGTCTGACAGTTTGCTTGTTGTCTGTTACATTGTCTTAATTAGACATTGCCTTTGTGAGTAAACTTGAACACATCTGTAGCGAAGGCTTTTCAGAAAATTAGCACTACCTCTGATGATGGTTATGTGAGCAGGATTGAACTACAACTGTCAGTCATTATCACTTTAATATAAAACATTAAACAACAAATCACTATGAATAAATGAAGAAAATGCTAATGTTAGATAGAAAAATTGTCCCAGTGCATGCTGTTATATAGTTCAGTTTTGAATGTGTATTCCTCGAAATGTGTTTGCATGCATTGCTACGGTCAGGTGGTGTACATAGCGTATTTATTATGAATGCAGTATGAGTCATTTTTCTTCCATACAGTGTTGATCAATTAGGGAATAAAGTCAATGGTGCCCATGTCCCTATATCAGATTCGAACAGGCTATGACGTCACGCATATCGGCTGAGAGACCCGAGGTGCAGCCGAGGGTCTCTGCCTATATGCGTGATGTCATAGCCTGTTCGAATCTGATATAGAGACATGGACACCATGACTTTATTCCCATTCATAAATACTTTAATTTTGGAGAAGCTAATTGGCGATAAAGCTTTCTTTTGTAAGAATTTTTCATTGATCATGAATTATCCTCCCAAGCTGCCTAAAGTTTCGCAGGTGTCGCGACAAGAAATTAACTCTGACATCGAGTACGAGCCGCCTAACTTATCGTCTCTTTTCCAGTGAGCATTTTATGGATTATTTCGAGGGAGCTCATATTTGAAATGAGGATTTCTGTTCAATTTACTTTGACGAATTGGTAGTATACAGACGTTGACAGTTTGACTGATATTATATATACAGTAGAGAACATCCCAGCTTGGGGATCTGTAATTTTGGTGCTGTTGCTCATGGTGATGTTCGACCTTAAATGCTGGGCTTTACTACGTTGTTGAAAAGAATTAGGATACGTTAGGCCTAGCATAACTAGCGTTACGTTGTTTTCAAACGTTGAATCAGTAACGGTACAGTTTGAAGACTAATGCACTTGCTGAGATTGCCATTTCATTTGCAAACAATCGGACATATCTCACTTTTGCGATACGGAGGAGTTGCCAACGTTAACAGATATGAAATTAAAGTCGATGTGCATCTGTGCCCTGACAATATCGAATAGCCTAACGTAACTGTCTTCCGATCGAAACCGGAGTGGCTTAGGCCATAGATTTTTAGAGTATTAATGATTATACAAGTAATGAATGTTTATGAGTGCAATAGTATGAATTATTTCATGAGTTGAAAGATTGAATGTTTTATTCAACGAGGCAAAGCCGAGTTGAATAGAACGTTAAATCTTTCAACGAATGAAATTATTCATACTATCGCACGAATGAAAAACATTATTTGGTTTATATAACACCTTATAACTATTTAACGACCTTTATCTCGTTGGTGGTTAAAGTAGTGTTTTGGCGGTCACTATGGTTTGCATTTGTCCGTGTGGTAGCTCCATGGTTTGTCGTTTGCTAGCTACGCGTCTAGGTGCCTATTACGTACGATATGTAACGACGTGCGATCCCCAAAGCTGCGTTGTTTTTTTGAGTTGCGGCATAGTTTGTACGTAACACAGTGATTGTGATGTCACAGCCATGTGTATACTAGACTATTACAAGACCGTGTGTTATACTAGACTATGGCACGACGGATAGCACACGACCGTGATGATAGTGCCGAATCACCTATGGCATGTGACCACAAATCCTCCAATCAAATGTAGATAAATAAATAAGGTCTTATATAAAACACACTAACATACACTGACAGTCCAACCACTGTGAAGGAAAATTTGGACGAAAAGTGTTGTTGTTTTGCAATGTTTTTCAATAGAAGAATATATTGCCAAGTCCGTTTCCATGTCTAGTATTGTCCATTTGCCAGCCTACATACTACAGAGTTGTGCCATGCAGTCACGTTAACGTATTTGCATGCCTAGCTCTGTGCATAAAGCCCAACAGCAGTGTTCGTGAACATGCATTAGCAGGCAGTAAGATGTGCATATCTTGCAGTGATGTTGGATATTTACACTGCCGGGCACAGGTAATACACAGTATATTTACGGCAGGCCTATAGCCTACGCCATACGCGATGCATACAATCATATATATGCAGTAACTGCGTATGAAGTAGCAGTACGCGTACACAGTAGGCGCGGCATACATTTTATTCTAATGTTGGTGGGCGGCCGGTAAGGGCTGCTTATTTTCATGCATAAAAATGCCTGCTGTCAAACTAGAAACCTTTCTTCAATGGCCTACTGATGGTGAGATAGGAATTTATCTGGTGTAAGACATGCGCAAAAAAATTGAAAGTGATTCTCGTCTGAAGGGCCGGGCAAAGGTAGAGATCCGCAAGTTTGCTGAAGGGACGAACTACATAACGAAACATACTGTTTGTCGCCATCTCAACAGTAGTCTGGCACATGAAGTAGGTTTAAGCTACGAACGATTGGAAAATGAAAGTGTTAACACTCGGCCTAGCACCGATGATGGAACAGGGCGTGATGGAGAAGAGGGGATGGGAGAGCCTCTTTGAAAACAGCCCAGGATTGACAGCGCTATGTGTAAGAGTGCTGAAAATGGATATAGGCAATTATTCTGAACAGCTTACATGATGGCTGTCAATGGCCTTCCTCTCTGTAACTTTGCTACCCTGGTCAAAGTGCAGCAAGCAAATGGCGTACGCCTAATCCAAGGTGCTGAAGGGGGTAAGTGGTTGATTATCATGATCATGGTGATGTAATAGGTTAAGCAATATTGTAGTTGTCAAAAACTTAAAAAAATTCTTCCAAATTCGTGCTTACGATCACTGAACCAGGCTACTGCTTTCTGAACACTAGATATGGTTAACAGAAGAAACATCGATCGTTAAAGCAATACATTGAATTAGCTAAGAATGGTCATAAGGTTTGTTAAAATTTTCATTTTCAATGCAACAGAGCAAGTGAAGATGACATTACTAAGTATCAATCATTTCCGGTCAGAAGCTAATGGGCAATATCAATGTCACCTGAGTGATCCTGATACTGGTACAACAGTGACATCTTTCAGGGCTGTAGACACTAGAAATGGTGGTGATTCTAATAACCCAGACCCTCCTGATCCTGTGTATCCAGGCACCAATCGATATCCACACCACAGGGTAACACTGGATGATGATGGTGATGATGAATGGTTTGGGGTGTTTGGATGTGAAGCTACAAGAAATGGGAAGGAAGATACCAGAATATCAACCACCAGGATGAGGTCTGATGGTAAATATGTTAAATTTTTTGAAAATTTCATTTTTTGACACCAAGTATTTTAACTGCACCTGGTTGCATGTGTCAGAATCTTCAAATAGTTGTAATTTACCATCAGTGTTTCGGTAAATGACAATGTACTTGTAATGCCCAAAGAGCTCACACATTAGAGACATCTATACTTCTTGTCATGAGGTAAATGCTGTGTGCATTTCGATTTGCATTTAAGCCACTTCATAAGATAAAATTACTGAAAGCCCTTCTTTTTTAGCTCATACCAGCATGCTGGTGTGAGCTATTGTAATCATGCAGCGTCACTCTATCTATCTATCTATCTATCTATCTATCTATCTATCTATCTATCTATCTATCTATCTATCTATCTATCTATCTATCTATCTATCTATCTATCTATCTATCTATCTATCTATCTATCTATCTATCTATCTATCTATCTATCTATCTATCTATCTATCTATCTATCTATCTATCTATCTATCTATCTATCTATCTATCTATCTATCTATCTATCTATCTATCTATCTATCTATCTATCTATCTATCTATCTATCTATCTATCTATCTATCTATCTATCTATCTATCTATCTATCTATCTATCTATCTATCTATCTATCTATCTATCTATCTATCTATCTATCTATCTATCTATCTATCTATCTATCTATCTATCTATCTATCTATCTATCTATCTATCTATCTATCTATCTATCTATCTATCTATCTATCTATCTATCTATCTATCTATCTATCTATCTATCTATCTATCTATCTATCTATCTATCTATCTATCTATCTATCTATCTATCTATCTATCTATCTATCTATCTATCTATCTATCTATCTATCTATCTATCTATCTATCTATCTATCTATCTATCTATCTATCTATCTATCTATCTATCTATCTATCTATCTATCTATCTATCTATCTATCTATCTATCTATCTATCTATCTATCTATCTATCTATCTATCTATCTATCTATCTATCTATCTATCTATCTATCTATCTATCTATCTATCTATCTATCTATCTATCTATCTATCTATCTATCTATCTATCTATCTATCTATCTATCTATCTATCTATCTATCTATCTATCCTTCTATCTGTCCACACTTGTTCAAAATGCTTCTCCTCCCGCACGCTTTCATCGATTTGTTTGAGACTTGGACACAATGTTCCTTGGGTGGTGGGCCATTTGGGGTGTTCAGGAATTTTTGGTCCTAGGTCCCATGTGGGCCCTATGGCCCTTTTTATGAAATTCTGCAAAATGCTTCTCCTCCTACAGATTCTCTTGTACAATGTTGGTGGTTTGTCATAATGTTACTCTGTTAGTGGTCCCTTCAGGGTGTTCAGGAATTTTGGGTCCAAGGCCCAAGATGGGCTGTAGGGTCCCTTTTGTGAAATATTGCAAAATGGTCAACCCCTCCTCCAGTTAATGTTAAATAGAGTTGACAGTTTGTGATAATGATGCTTGCTTAGTGATCTGTGTATGGCATCCTTGAATTTTGGTTGCAGGTCCCATGTGGGCCCCAATGGCTCATTTTATGAAATTTTACAAAATGCTTTTTCTCCTACAAATTGTGTTGTACAATGTTGATGATTTGTCATAATGAAGCTCTGTTAATGGTTCTTACAAATTACTTCTCTAATTTTGGATAAAGAATACTTTTGATACCTTTCTAACCAATGATGTGCCACCCCTCTATTTTACCAGTCTCACAAAATCACTTTACTACCTATATATTTCTCTGTACTGCACTCTCTTTAAAACTGTCTGTGTACAAGAGGTCAGTCCTGTGCGGTTGTTTAGGTTAGTTTAAAGGGACCTGCTGGACAGTATGAACGATTCCTGTATTGTAGGTCTGTTGGCATCATAATTCATCATCGTGCAGGAGTGGTAATTGACAATGCCTCTTCCTTCCAAAGTTTCCTGTTCCTTGATAACTATTCTAAGTCCCATCTGAGGTAGTACTTTCATGGTTCCATGTGGCAGCCAGAGAGCTAATACTAGATTGTTTACAAACTGTTAACTTATCAATAATGTGTGTAAAAACCAGAAGCTACTGGACTTTTAGATGTTGTAATCTAGCAGTTGAAAGCAAGGATTGCACTGCTAAGGTCAGACAGTAATCAATTATAGTGTGTTCTCACGTACCCTGCGCTCGGGGTAACACCGTGTTAGCCTGAGCGCGAGTAACGTGAGAACGTGGGTTTACTCAGGGTCGGTGTTAAAATTTCGATCCACCTCCGAACGGAGGGTTCTGCGGTTTTAAACACCGTGTTTGTGTAATTAATCATGCATCACTGGTGGTCTACGGAGCTGTGTGACCTCTAATTCCGTTTCAGGAAATGTGCATTGGGATAAGAGGCTGTAGTAGAGTGGCAGCTCCCTGGTAGTAGTAAGTATACGGCAACGTTACGCAATAGTACAGTGCACAATGCGAGGTTCGTAAAGTTAATAGTTAATTGTAAATGCCGTTGTACTCCTCGAATACAATATTTGAAGCTGTATTTCTTACTTCACCAAAAATGGCTCCCATTGTTCGGAACTCGTCTTTCGTGGCCAATCTCCAGAGTGTTATATAGCTCCTCTTCTCAACACATACGGCCCTCCTCATGACGGTGTCCTGTTTTTCTATAGTAGGTCTCAATCGGTCACACATGAATGTAAACGTCTCCCGATCCACCCGAAAGTTCTCCTTCCATTCCTAATCGTTGAAATTTGCCCACATTGTTTCAAACACTGCCGATGTACGCGGCCTCATCCGTACTGATCTTGCTCTTGCATTTCGCTTGCTCGTGAGCATCAGCATGACAATGTGCCGCACTTGACCATTCATATTAACTTGTCGACTGAAGTTTTTCCTAAGCAGCAGTTGTTGTTTTACGGCAGTTTCCCTATACTTTTTTCTTCGACGGTTCAATTCATTCCTCCGAATTCGCATCCGACGGAAAGCAAAGCACAGAAATGCAAACGATGCCAACAGGGAGATGGTGGTTACTTCCATGTTGTAGGCATTTACGCTACAAGCTATAATGAATGATTTAAGTTTGCCCGGCAATGTACACAGTACAGATGATAACCACGACAGAATCCCCACGAAATATTTGACCTCGTTACTATGGTAGCACAACCCAATCAACTGAACTCGGGGCACGTGAGAACGCAGGCTTAAAATCTCGGTGTTAACTTGCGGTTTTGCCTTGGTATAAACACGGGGTACGTGAGACCAAGCCTTTAGACTTACAGAGTTGATACAAAAGAGGTCAGTCCTCTGCTACTTGTCAAGTAGGACAATGCAGACACACAATGCAAAAGCTCCCCTATTTGTCAAAATAATATCCCAGTTGACACCAGGCTACACTATGCCTACTAAAACTTCCTAAGAGATTCTGCAGATCTACTCCACATTTAAAGCCTAAGCCCATTTTTAAAAGTTCTCCAAAATGCTTCTTATTTCCCCACCATTTCCAGCTACTCAAGTAGTGCCAACACTCTTTGTTCATCAGAATCAATTCAATTAAGTCTTATGACAATTTCACTATCATGCCACCCCACCCCCACCACAAATAATAAACACCATACGACAACAATCATCAAACGTATGAGCTTCTGCACCATTGGTGCTCTAGTTGTAAATATCTACTGATTCAGCTATGATGAGTTACATTGATTGGTCTCTTGCTTGTGATTGCATGTTCTGCATGCCTTCTGTACAAACCTGCTCATAATACTGTATCCAGTGGAACTACGTATCCGTGTGTATAATGCTGGCTATATGCAATGAGGTATACTGTTGCATGGCAAATAAAGCGATAACATTGTCCTTGTACCCCAACTTTTGGGATTTCCCCACTCACCCAAAACTGTAAGGAGCAATAAAAAAAAAAAAAAAAACCATCAACAACTGAATTGATCCATTTGAGCAGGTTATCCATCTCGACTGAGGTAATCCATCATGCTTTAGATTTTCTACATGATATTTGAGGATGATATCGTAGGAAGACCTACATAAGTTGGAATGAAGGGAATACATTTCTGCCTTGAAAGTCTCACTTGCAAGTGCACAGCTTTCAGGTGGTCATGACAGGTGGCTTTGTATGTAATAAAATAACCCTCTGTTTTGTTACTCTCCTATTTTTTCTTAATTTCAGCAGAAAATCCCTTTGTTTTTGCCATTTTTTGCAATTTGAGACCAAACAAGTTTTAAAGAGCATTGATACTTATGTTTGTATTAGTCTAGATCAGTGGTTCTCAAACTTTTTGAGCGTGAGGGCCGAATGGAGAGGCTGGGATGAGCTCAAGGACCGGAGGTCGACGGGTTGCCAAAAGGATGGCAAATGTGGAATTTTGGCCCGTGAAGCGCGCTGAAAATTTGGTCTATGTTGAAGCAACTTTGAGAAATTGTTTTCTTTGTTGAGTAATCTGCCATACACAGGGCAAAATACAGAAATTTGTTGCAGCAGCTGGCCGTCGTGGGGGGGGGGGGTTACATACTTTATGGCCCCCATTAAGTCTCCCCAACAAAAATGGAGTTTCCCAGACAATAGGTGCCATAGCCCTTTGCTTCCGCACCTGGCGCTACCCCTGTCTACAGTTCTGCTTCATGTGTGAGTCACCAGTATGGTCATTTCGATGTTTATCATGAGTTGTTTTCCAAACTTAATATGTTGCGGACGAAAACTGCACTCTGAAACGAATGAAGTCACAACAACTTTGTGCTTATCCTGTGTTACTGGTCATCATGTGTCCAATCTCATGATCAATTATTCTCAAACTCGGTCAGATAGAGATGTGGGTCTGCCGAGTTCGAGGGCCGCATTTCCAAAAGTGGAAAAATATAACTTGAAGGATTCTATTTCATTTAACAGGGCTGTGGAAAATGCTCACCCATATAAAATGTCAAAACACGTTGTTAGGGAATGCCACTCTGATTACCTTTGATTTAGTTTTTACGAGTACCGAAAGATAATTTGCAGAAATTTTGATTTCAGTTGCCAATCAACACACGTTTAACACGATACACTTTACAATTGTACATACAGTCACCTCACTTCCCAAATTAAATTTCCGAGTTGTAAGTTTTCTACAAGCTTTGTCACTACAAATACAACTACTCCGCAGTGCATCAATACATAACTATGTGCCACCGTGTACATAACATGATTGTAAACAACACGGCACACGAAATAAATCTTGGCTAGATATGACTGATCAAGGAACATGTTGTAGAGCCTGCTATGTAGGCAAATTAGCACCACTACAGGAGAGCGAATTTGGAAGGAGTCAAATAGTGACTCTAAATTATATATATTAAACATACATGTCATAGATTATTCGCCCCTTCTACTTTCTAAGTTTTTTCTTGTGGAATATGATTTTCTCAAAACGTAAAATCAGTTCAGGGGCCGCACCGACAGCGTCCGGGGCCGCGTTTGAGAACCACTGGTCTAGATGCATCAGTTTTCAGAACTTTTAATTGGTAAAGTAACAATCAGTTTTGCTTTGTCAGCACAACATCCTCACTCATTTCAAGGGCATACAGACAGTTTTCTATAAGAAGACACCTTTCTGTATCTAGGTCTTTACTCACTTCTGCCTTGGGCATGATGTATTGGCTAGGTGTGGCCTTAGGCATGATGTATTGGCTAGGTGTCATGCTTGTTATGAGGTCTGTCGGTGACATGTCACTTCTGGACGGCAACAATGTATTGGAGTGGAAATAATTTATTGTGCGTAAAGTGTTCCCACATGGTCATACTGGAGTCAGTTGTTATTTTCACTCCAAAGTCACTAGGGTAAAGGGGAAAGACCCCTATGACCGACCGACCCCATACATAACATAACAGGGACAGTATTGCTACTACATTTATATGCTTCATCTTCAGCAATAGACCCTTTTCCAAATAACAATTACAAAGGATTGTGGGATAGAGTTTGGTATGCGTCGTTTTTGTCAGTGGCTTATTACTGTGGCGAAAAATGACGCATACCAAACTCTATCCCACAATTCTGTGTAATTGCTATTTGGAAAAGGGTCGACTATGAACATGGATTGTTCGAGAACTTGAGCATAATTTTACACACATATGCAACAAGGTGTACTGTATGTAACTTTTTAAAGGATGCTCAATCTCACCATATGTTTGCCTTGATTTTAATGCATGTCATAAATGACTATAAGTATTGCGTTTAGGCCATTGTGACATGACTTGCACCTCTTGTGTTCATGTAGCACCATTGTCCGTAACCCACCTGTACAATCCCACTGTAAAATGACCATCCCCTTCTAAAAACAATTGAACTTACAGTTCTGTGTCTTTGATTAGATTAGAATGTTACAACTGGGATGTAAACTTGAATGTTTGATGGGAGCTGGATCTGTTGGACAGCATGATTTGAGCATCATGTACCATGCATAGCAGAGTTCATCGAAGGAAATTCTCTTGTCCAAATCTTTTCTGGGACTAAAAGCCAAAGCTTAAAGGATGGTCTGCTCATTGTGGACTGACCAAAGGTATTTGTCCAAATTGCTTGTCAGCTTTCCTACATAACTCAGCAGGGGTCGAAATAAGCCTTCAAACTTTGGGGGCCAGCCAGGCCGCTGGCTCATGGAATCTAGGGGCCAAATGAGAAATGAAGGGGCCCAAAGCTAACAAATAAAAAAGCCACTGATTAAGGTGTAGCGGTATATCAGTACTATCGATATTAGTCGATATTTGCTCCTTAGTAATATCGTCGATATGCGTTTTCAAAAATATCGATATATAGTAAAGTGTATATATAGTACTAATATCGATATTCTACTATTCACTTGGATACTGATTCTTCTAAAATAGCGACACTCAACACAAATATCAATATTTAACAGCAGTGACTCATAACCGATACGAGTGTTTTTAAAAACCGATACCTAAGCAACGATAGAGTCAAGTTACCAACGAATCTTTGGCCTAGCTTACGTAGGTCTAGGTTCACCTCTTGTGACCTTCGTAGCACAATACTGAGCTGTTCATCACAATGCTACGAGTATATAGGCATGCTGTATGAATTATTTCTGCGGTTTGCATACGCAGTGGAATACTTCAGTGCTTCAATGCAGGCCTACTGTGTACACAGTGGATTCAGTACAGACTGGTGATCGACTGCCAAAGTACACGTGGGGCGTAAATGGCTGAATATGTACAGAGCTAGCTCATGAGCCGTATCAGTGACACGAAAGTTTTTTCTACAGAATTGGTTACTGCATGCAAGTTTATTCTGACACCTTACAAGTAAACTAATTTTTCATGATATTCAGACTTACTGTAGGATGATCTATCTGAGACTATCTCACAGAGTAAAGTTCCACAAACAGAAAATAATGTAACATTTTCGCAAATACATTCGTTAGAAGTTCAGCGTTGGTACACATACTGTACTACGCATGTGATTCCATAGGCCATAGGGTTTAGTACAGCTTCGTAATTTTTCGTTGGGGAAGCTTTACGTTCATTCTGTTGACAACATGAATGTATGCAAACATGTACGAACAGGCCGCAATCAGTCCGAACATGCAACACGTGTAGTACTGTAGAATATATTTACAGTTTGGACTCTTCCAAACAAACTATGCAGCATACATAGGAGTATTGTGACCTTTGACTGAATCAGCGTACTTTGATACGAGGGTTTTTTTAACTATTTTGTGGGATGTATATTTTGTTTGTTTGGGCGGAATTTTGCGAGTAGTTTCGACTGTAATATTTTTCCATACATTCAAGAAAGATCTCTGACACTATGATGAGGATGATCCTGCAAAAATAGCTGCGTAAAAGTTCTTATAGCTGCACTTGAAAGTTTCGGGAAAATTCTGACATCCCAGGTACTGGACAAGTGCGAGAGTGCCGAGAAGCTGAAGCAGCTAGCGAGCTGCAGACCTGCAGTGGACTGCACGGTGCCTGGATTTTCACTATGAGCAGCACTGCATTCATAGATTATTGGAATGTCTGAATACAAGAGATCAGCTAGGTATAAATATCGACTGCTAGTAACTTAGTGCTTATAGTTGAGTGTAATACCGACGAATAGTTGATATCGAAAATATCGGCCGGTATTTTAGATATATAGTGACTAGCTAAACCACTCCCATGTAGCGAATCCACATAGAACAATACAATAACAGTTGCGAGTGGTTGCACGTCTTTACTTTATTGTGACTATATTACAAGTGATGAGTAAGGTAAAACTGAGTATACAAGAACTTATAACCCAGAGCTGTTAGGCTCCGAGGTTCAGCCGTTCGGCCTGAGTATATATGTGTTATCAATCTGTTACATTCCTCCCCCCTTAATTAAAATGACTCCCTTGGAGTTTGGTTAAGATACTATATACATTTAAGGATGGTAGTAGTCGGGTGGTCTGTGCGTGCATACGGGATACGACTTCCTCGGTGGCGAGTCAGTCCTTGTGGTGCTTTCTGTTCAAGGGGGAATGTATTCGTTTTCATCTGCTCCCCCGGTTGCACCTTCAGCTTGTTCGGAAGTAACTGAATCGTTATCAGACTCGGGACTAGCAATAGACTGATCACGATTGCCACAATGAATAGGATCCGAGTCAACTTCACTATCAGTGTCCCAATTGGGGTTCCGGTTTATAGCAAGTTCTAATTTGGTCCTGATGACGTTGAACTACTACGCCCTTTCCTAACGATACTTTGTAGGACATGGGACCTGTTTCGGTCAAAACTGTTCCCGTCACCCATTTTGGCCCTGTAGACCCGAAATTTCGAACATACACCCTTTCACCCTCGTGAAATTTGCGTAGCTTAGCTGATCGGTCATGCTGATGCTTTTGCGCATTCTGGTTAGCTACTACCCTTAGTTGGATGTCTGGATGCAGTAAATCTAGTCTAGAACGTAATTTTCGCCCAAGCAAGAGCTCAGAGGGGGAAACCCCGTGGTTGAGTGGGGAGTAATGCGATATTTGAAGAGGAAACGTGTCACCTTGTCCTCTAAGCTATCACCAGTCATCTTTTTAACCCCTTGCTTGAACGTCTGTACCGCACGTTCGGCCAGTCGGTTCGATGCCGGATGATACGGCGCTGACGTAACATGCTTTATGCCGTTTTGGGTACAAAATTGGTCAAATTCAGAGCTTGTGAAACACGAACCATTATCACTCACTAGCATTTCAGGAATGCCAAATTGCGCAAAGGTTTTACGTAAGTTCATGATGGTTGCCTGGCTAGTAGAAGATTTAGTGATATGAATTTCGATCCACTTGGAATGTGCATCAACAATTACTAAAAACATTTTTCCCATAAAGGGACCTGCGTAATCAATATGTATGCGAGACCAAGTACGTGTTGGCCACGCCCATGGCTGGAGAGGTGCTTTTGGTGGGTTGGGTCGATGAATTTGGCAACTCTCACATTGCCCGACCAAATCCTCTATTTGGCTGTCTAATTTTGGCCACCAAATAAACATTCGTGCCAGACTTTTCATTTTCGCACCCCCGAGATGCGTCTCATGTAACTCATTGAGAAGTTTGTTTTGTCCCTTTGGTGGGATAATAACCCTATTTCTCCAGAGTAAGCACCCACCCTGTACCGTTAATTCATTACGTTTTAGGAAATATGGTCTCAGAGCATCATCACTTTGCTCTGGCCAGCCTGTTAAGACATAGGACAACACTTTTGACAGTA
Organism: Holothuria leucospilota; assembly: GCA_029531755.1. NCBI lineage: Eukaryota > Metazoa > Echinodermata > Holothuroidea > Aspidochirotida > Holothuriidae > Holothuria > Holothuria leucospilota. The sequence continues at coordinate 55,112,502 of CM055966.1, read as the reverse complement.
CAGGATCTCTCCGTGTCCAGTTTTTCACTTGGGTCGCTGTAACTGGACCTTCATTTAACTGCTCCATTGTCAAAACAGTTTCAGGTGGTATGGGTACTCATAGCATCTGCATTTGCATGTGCATCAGTGCGCTTAAATTTGGCGTATAGCTATACATGGAGAGCGTGAGAGCCCAACGCTGGATGCACGCCGATGCTAGGGGTGGAACGGCCTTGCCTTCACTAATTAGACCAAGTAAGGGCTTGTGGTCTGTCACGTCCAAGCGTGAAATGTCGGCCATACACGTAAGAATGAAATTTCTTGACGCCATAAATGCATGCTAGGCCCTCCTTTTCAATTTGTGCATATATACTTCCTTTCTGCACTTGACAGCGTGCGTGACACGAACGCAATAGGCTTTTCTGAGCCGTCTTCCATTATGTGTGCTAACACTGCCCCGATTCCATAGGGGGAAGCGTCACACCACAATATGAGTGGCTTATTATGATCATAATGTATAAGGACATTTGAGGACGTTAACAATGACTTTGATTGATCAAATGCATTCATTTGTCTTTCAGTCCAAGTCCATTTCTTATCTTTTTGCAGTAATGCATAAAGTGGTGCCAACGTGGTGGACATTGTTGGCATAAATTTACCATAATAGGTTAACAGTCCCAAATATGATTTTAACTCAGTGACGTTATTGGGAGCTGGGGCGTCATGTATCGCTTTAACCTTATCAGGCAGTGGATGGAGACCTGCGTCAATGCGGTGTCCCAGGTAGTCCACTGATTGGGCCAGGAAGGTGCACTTGTCCTTCCTGAGACGTAACCCTGCTGCTTGCAACCTTGTCAGGACCTCTTTCAGTGTGCGCAAGTGATCATCTTCTGTTGCTCCCGTAACTAAGATGTCGTCAAGGTAAGCAGAAACACCCGGGATGCCATGCAGTACGCCTTCCATTGTGCGCTGAAATATGGCCGGAGCCGAAGCAATTCCGAACGGAAGACAGTTATATCAGAATAAGCCAAGATCGGTATTGATCACGACATATTTCTTCGACTACTCATCCAGTAACAATTGTTGATATACCTGACTCACATCTAATTTAGTAAACCGTGTACCTTTTGCCAGCTGGGCGAACAGGTCGTCAGTCCTGGGTAATGGATACTGGTTGACTTTCGACGCCTGGTTTACCGTCAACTTATAATCACTGCAGATCCTCACCAATTTTTATCTGCTTTAAGAACGGGCACAATTGGTGCTGCCCATTCTGAGAATTCAATGGGTTCAATGATACCGTCCATTTGAAGTTGTGTTAATTCATTTTCGACCTTTTCCTTCATGGCATACGGTACTGCTCTGGCTTTACAAAACTTTGGGGTCACTTTTGGGTCGACAGTGATCTTAACTTTTCGTCCTTTGAGAGTGCCTAACTCGTCTGCGAACACCTCGCTGTGCTCGTTAAGTAGGTCGGTTAATCTACCTGTGTGTATCTGATGCAGCGATGACCAATTAAGCCTAATATGTTCCAACCAATCCTGACCAAACAAACTTGGACGACCACTTCCCTCCACGATGTGTAATTGCAGAAGGAATGTCTGGTCTTCGTATTCCACAGTGACGTCTGTGACACCGACTACTTTCACTGGTTCCCCGGTGTACGTATTAAGGCTGACATCCGTGTCATTGAGCTTTCCAGTAGGGTACAATCATCTGAAACAATCCTTTGACATAATTGACAGCGATGCACCAGTGTCAACTTCCATAGTTATGGGGTGACCATTTACCTTCAAGTTCACTTCAGTGGGGCCCCCGTTAATTGAGCTCAAGTGAAATAAGTCGTAAACTTTCTCCGAGTTGACCAAATCGGTCTGTCGCGGTGCGTCGTTCTTTGCGACCTGCTTGAACTTCCGAGAGCGACAAACTTTGCTAATGTGTCCCTTCTTACCACAGTTGTTACACAATTTATCTTTGAAGTAACAGTCGTCAGGGAGGTGATTGTCCTTTCCACACCGATAACAGGGTTTGCACTTTGGCTTGGACACGTTTCCTTGCTGGTTGCGTGTAAAAGTTTTTCCCTTGGGAATACGGAGGACTTGCTCGCGTGATGTAGGGTGGCCCTGTTTTAGGTCGTCAGCATTTTTGGCTGCAAGTTCTAGGCCTAAGGCCAGGTCTAGAGCCTTATCAAATGTGAGCTTCGCCTGCGATAACAAGGGGCGTTGAATGCGTTCTTTCTTTACCACACAAACTAACCTGTCCCGTAACATTACATCTAATGTGTTCCCGAAGTTACAAAATTCGGCTAGTGAGCGAAGTTCAGCTACAAACGTTGAGACTGACTCGCCCGTTTTTCGTACTCTACTGTTAAATTTGAATCGCCCCTAACTCAAAATCCATATATGGCCCAGATATGGGATTTCATATCTGGCCCATATCTGGGCCAGATATGGAATTCATATCTGGCTTGTACAAGAATTGGGCAGATATAACTTGATATAATATAAAGGCCATATATGGCCATATATGGCCCAGGTAAAGTTTCACTTTTATATGGCCCAGATATGCCCCATATATGGCTACTCCATTTCTGGCCCATATATGGAAAATCCATATATGCCACATATAAAGAGATTTATATCTGGCCCATATCTGTGCCATATATGACCCATATAAAACTTTATATGGCTCACTCTTTATATGGCCCATATCTGGCCCATATATGGAAATTTATATCTGGCCCATATCTGCACCAGATATGGAATTTATATCAGATCGGATAAAAACCATATATGGCCAGATAAAGTTCTATCTGGGATCAAGCCTTTATATGGCACAGATCTGCTCTAGTTATGAATCATAGTTAGGACTTATAGTCCACACTCCTCATAGACTTTGAACACCAGAAAACAATGTTTAAGTGCTCCATGAATTAGAATTTAATGTAAGTATTAGGTTGAATTGACTTAAGTACATAAATTCAACTTATTTCATAACAGTGAACAGAAAAATGCCTTGAAATTTCCTATTTTATGTAATCACCGTGATATGGGCTTCTTATTTTAAACTTGATTACGTATTTGACTCTAAATTTTGTTTACTGCGTGGTGCATATTTTACTTTCAACTTCCTTAATCATGAAAAATGTAGGTTTAGATACAAGCTCCGCCCAAATATGCAAATTATTTGCCTAAGTTCACTTAGTACACTGCGGTATTAACAGAAGTGTAGCCACTAAATAACTGCAATGTCTGGGAAGGTGATGCTGTATCCAAAGCATGTCTTAGTTTGTAACAAGCATAATCCAAGAATCAAATCAAATAAATAGTAAAACAAACTAACAAAATGCTCATTTGCATATCTAGCACATCAAGTTATATCTGGCTTTATATGGCCATATCAAACTTTATATACATATCTGGATCACAGTTATATCAAGTTATATCTGGCTTTATATGGCCATATCAAACTTTATATACATATCTGGATCACGGTTATATCAAGTTATATCTGGCTTTATATGGCCATATCAAACTTAATATGCATATCTGGGTTATGTTTTAATCAAGTTATATCTGGCATTATATGGCCACATCAAACTTTATATACATATCTGGATCACGATTATATCAAGTTATATCTGGCTTTATATGGCCATATCAAACTTTATATACATATCTGGATCACGATTATATCAAGTTATATCTGGCTTTATATGGCCATATCAAACTTTATATGCATATCTGGGTTGTGTTTTAATCAAGTTATATATGGCTTTATATGGCCATATAAAGTCTTTAATCAACCAGATATTTCCAGATATAAAGCCAGATATGGATTTTGAGTAAGGGGCTGTACAATCTCCGATGGGGTGGGGTTGAGGTGTCAGGCCATTACTTCCACGAGCTCTTTAAACTTTTTCTCTCCTGGTTTTACAGGCGAAAGCAGGTTCCATAACAATTTATAGGACTCCGAACCGATTACACTAAGTAAAATAGACTTTTTCTTCTCTTCGTCCTTAATATCGTTGGCAACGAAATAGTGTAAGTCTTTCAATATATTGGGTCCACTGCTCTTTATCCCCATGGAAGGTGTCTATCTTTCCGAATAGGGCCATGGTGTCCACAAACAATTCAAGTTCCAATGGAAACTTCAAGGTAGGCTGACAATTTTGTGAAATTTGCCTCGTCGCCAGTTAATGTGGTGACTTCACTCCCATGCAGCGAATCCACATAGAACAATACAATAACAGTTGCGAGTGGTTGCACGTCTTTACTATATTGTGACTGTATTACTTCAAGGTAGGCTGACAATTTTGTGAAATTTGCCTCGTCGCCAGTTAATGTGGTGACTTCACTCCCATGTAGCAAATCACATAGAACAATACAATAACAGTTGCGAGTGGTTGCACGTCTTTACTTTATTGTGACTATATTACAAGTAAAAATGAGTAAGGTAAAACTGAGTATACAAGAACTTATAACCCAGAGCTGTTAGGCTCCGAGGTTCAGCCATTCGGCCTGAATATATATGTTTTATCAATCGTCAGGGGCCGGGTACATGGTAATACCTTCCCATACTTCGTTTTTTCATATGAATATTGTGCGTACCCATTCTGTGAAAATATCGATATTATCGATATTTTCAGGTCGGTATATCGATATTTTATAATGACAATACTGCTACATCTTACTTTCCACCATTACATAGTCTCTTGCAAGTATTAATTGCATAGCATGTGCACTATCTATAGAGATGGCATACTGGTAATGTTTCCAGTGCAGATCTATGCATTACAGTACAGTGTAAATTAAGCGGTGCAAATGCCACACTGTACTGTAGGTACGTACGGAGGTTGAAAAGGACATTGTTGTCAGTTAACCTTGTGAGGTTCGTCTACAAAGCCTACATTACTCATGACTGACATCAATGTATGGCTGCATGAGTGACGTTCCGTGTTGTGACAAAGCAGACTACTTACAAGCAGTGTGAAGTGATTTCAGAAAAAATGGGTGTTTTGGAGGTTTTTATTGACTGCCAGTATACAAAACACACAACCCGTTCGAGATATAAGATCGTGGATGTGAGTGGAGAAGTTCATGTGCAGACTGTACAATTAGACTTGCAATATTTAGGAGCCAACTGTGCCCCTTTCTGTGTAGAAGCTACGGGCCAGAACAAATTTCTAGGAGCATGGGGCCCATGGTTTCTCTGTTATTTAGAGCCCTGCTCAGTTTGGGAACTACAAATAGTTTGCCAAGCTAGGTAATCTGTCTTGACATAGCTGGAATATGGGGATGTATACAGTACTTATCATTAGTTTTCAATGTAGTGCTACTGCTTGATGATACCTGTAGCTAAGGGAGCTGGATGGGGTTAGAACAGTGTGCATTACATAGGCCTATGACAAACAACAGAATCTGAGCAACTGCTAGAATTCAACAAAGGAATGTTTTCCAAAACTTATAGATCTACATGTTCCTTGGCTATTGACTCAAGTTTCTGGTGCCCGTATATAATTTTTTTTTGTCATTTTGTGTTATAGTAAATATGTATTGCAATAACCACTACCTTGCAGGATATTTCCAATAGGATAAACTGGAATAAGTATACCTCTATTGCTTTGACCATATAGTCACTCAAGTTTGCTCATTATTTTGTTTTTAAAACACTGAGGTGAAAAATTTTTCTGGCCCTATTCACGGTTTCCCCCTATGCCGGGGTTCTTCAGCATTTGTTTCCCCTCACGTGGGGAATTAGTTTATATATATAGGTCGATAAAGGTGGTAAAAAGTTAAAGTAATAATAAAAATAAAAGTGCTAGAAAGTTTGCGGAAAATTCCACGACACCTCTTGTATAAACCCTTCATCAGGTGGCGAAATGCAACTGAACGAAAGTAGAGAAGATACATGTTAAAAGAAGGCACATACAAACCTGTTTGTACGCCAGAATGCTCTAGCATAATAAATAATAGCCCTGGATTCCCTGTTGCTGAGCATTTAAATCTTCCTGAGCATAGTTTATCCAATTTAAAGTGCGTTTTGTCATACGGAAATTTTAAAAGCCCACAGGAGTGATGTAATCGAGAATTAAATACGATCATCTCTCTAAACACTCGGAGGACAGGTTTAAATAGGGATTTGGCTTTCATCAGCGGTCAAGCAGTTGGTCTCTAAATAACGCTAATTCGACCTGTTAGGCGAAATCGGTATACTGCCAATACAACCGGTGAAGGAAAAAACAATAAAATAATAAGATTATATTTCCCCTTTTGGTTCTGAGATGTATATGCACGTTATTTCAATGGCCCGTTAAGTCCTTAGTGTTAACGGATACTTGCACATAAGCTGGTGTGCAGCTGAGTAATTGCATAAACGTGGTAAATCGGACTTGCGTATAGAGTTGCACGTTCCTATATAAAACTGTAAAACGTTAAGGCGAAACGATTTTTTCACGTATTTTTTTCACGTAAGGGTCACCTAAGGGTCGAGTTCTCCCAACAGTCGCATTTTTTCAAACAGTTTTTCGCCTAAATCCCAAATTAGAGAAATATATATATATATATGTATATACACACATATATATACATACATATACGTACTTATATATTATATATATACACACACACACACACACACACACGCACACATATATTCTTAACAAAGTAAACCAGTCAATGGTAAAGTGCTCAGCTTATGAAGGGAGCTTAAATATTGAAAGGTTGTGACTATGGGGTACTACAAGGCAGCTTTACAGCACTATTTTGTAAGGGCCCAGTGTGGTAGGTCCTCACTCTTCAGAAGCCTGATGTAGAATGGTGTCAACAAAGGTTTGGCATTGGTTTGCGCATGCCCGTTTTGAACCGTACATTAAATGTGGTGCTCGTCTTTTGAAGCATGGATATGACCAATCCGAGTGAACAAAGATATGTCACCTATTTGAATAATTGCACAGCAGATGTTTACTTCTCTGTCTGCTGGAGCTTACAAAGAATCTGCCCAACTGTGTGAAATAACTAAAAGCTGTAATGACGCGATCTAAAACGATTGACATGCTCACAGAGTGTGTATGTACACAGTAAAACAATGCAGCAAAACAATGCAACTGCGTTAAATACTGTAACAGTAGCACATTACGTGATATCGCCCTTACTCAAATCGCCTTTCACTGTACACTGCAAAACCCGACCTTCTGGGGGAAAGTTAGGATTTTACTTGATGTTCCCACCTACAGCTTATAGCCTTAAGAATGCTTATCAGGTTTTATCATATTTTTATTGATTTTTTCAAGTTTTAGACTATAATCTGTTGGTGTGGACATCATGTAAAATCCCGACCTTTCCCCTAGAAGGTCGGGTTTTGCACTGTTCAGTGGTGGGCGATTTGAGTAAGGGTGATATCACGTAATGCACTACGCAACTGTGTGAAATACAATATTTCATGCAATTGCATGAACAACCAAGGATCATTGAATGCAAAAAATCTGAACAACTTTATGAAATAACTAAAAGCTGTAATGACGCGATCTAAAATGATTGACGCATTTTGTAAGGGCCCAGTGTGGTAGGTCCTCACTCTTCAGAAGCCTGATGTAGAATGGTGTCAAGAAAGGTTTGGCATTGGTTTGCACGAGTCAGTTTTAAACTGTACATTGAATGTCGTGGTCGTCTTTTGAAGCACGGACATGACCAATCCAAGTGAACAAAGATATGTTACCTATTATGCATGCATTATTTCAATGCCCTTTGTATTTCACGCAGTTGGGTAGCGTTACTGTTACAGTACTTTCTGAGATGCATGCATCATTTCAATGGCCCTTGTTAACGGATGCATGTTACAGTGAAGTACAGTAATTGCATACACATTAGCTGTGTGGTTATAATATATAGCTCAGGAGAAACGATTTTTTCACCCTACGGACGATTTTTCCCTGCAGTCACTGCACACAAAAGGAATCTATGTAGTCAGCTTGGCGTGTGTGTGTGTGTGTGTGTGTGTGTGTGACACTTGCTTCGGTATGCTTTATCTCAACAAGGGAAAGTTGGACTAAACTGAAACTTGGTATATGGATCTTTCATAGTGAGAAGGTGTGCCCTATTGTTTTTGGTGGAGGTCAAAGGTCATGTGGGGTCACCAGGGGTCAAAGACCAAAAACCTTGTTTGCACGATATCTCAAGTTAGGAAGCTTGGATAAATTTCATACTTGGTATGTGGATGCATTATGGTGAGAAGATGAATGCTGTAGCTTTTGGTGGTGGTCAAAGGTCATCTGGGGTCACCAGGAGTCAAACACTGAAAACTTGTTGTTAACACAGTATCTCAAGGTAGGAAGCTTGGATAGATTTCATACTTGGTATGTGGATGACTTATGGTGAGAAGATAAATCCTGTCATTTTTGGTGGAGGTCAAAGGTCATTTGAGGTCACTGAGAGTCAAATACTGAAAACCTTGTTAACACAATATCTCAAGGAAAGAATATGGATAGATTTCATACTTGTTATATAGATCCACCATAGTGAGAAGCTGTGCCATACAGTTTTTGGTGGAGATCAAAGGTCATCTGGGTTCACCAAGGGTCAAAAACTGATAACCTTGTTGTTAGCACAGTATCTCAAGGTAGGAAGCTTGGATTAATTTCATACTTAGTGTGTGGATGCCTTATGGTGGGGAAAATTATTTTGGTGGAGACCAAAGGTCATCTGGGGTCACTGGAGGTCAAACTCTGCAAACCTTTTCAACTCTATTATCTCAGTGTAGGAAGCTTGATTAGATTTATGCTTTGAGGTGTTGCATTAAATCCAGCAGAAAACCCATATGAGTTTTGTCGGATGTCAGAGATGAAATCACCAGATGCCGAAAAGCAAATTCCCAATAATTCCTAAAGTCAAATATAAGCACAAAACTGTATCATTCCAGCACATTAAGATCTCATTCACCCAATGACTGAAAGATGTGGGACATCTTTCAGAGATGCCAAGTATCTCAATTTTAGTTGAAATTATAGTATTACGATTTAAATCCATAATTCTGCCATTATGAAAACCTGCATCAAATACCGCTTTTTACTATTGCAGAAGATTCTCTGCCCACAAAGCAGAGGACTTCTGAAAGTTCACTAGACAGACATATGTCCTTAGATTAGGACATGTGAGCTTGCAGAAATTGGAAATTGGAATTGATTAATTAAATGCTACTATTGGTTGTTAGTTTTATAAAGAGAACTAAGTTACTGATCATTTGGATCAGATACCATTGAGTGTGCATGAATTGTGATATTGCTTAATTGAATAAAACAAATTGTAACTGTATACTGTCTGTGTTGATATCCCTTGAAGTGCCTGTATTTCTTCAGAGCAATTTATTTATGTTTGAATGTGTTAACACAAAATGTGCATTGTCTACAGAGCAGATTTTGTGCATCTACAGAAATACTGGTTCATTCAGTAGTTGGCTCAGTTTCATTACATTCAGCAAGGAACCACAGTGCCCATTGGGCTCTTGTTTCATATTATATTTCACCCAAATCCCAAATTATATAAAAATATGTGGTTGTGTATGTGTGTTTGTGGGTGAGCCTGCACAATGTATATGTGTGTGTATAAAATATATTTCCAAATATCCTTTCTTTGCTTTTTCTGCATCCATGTTGCATGTACAGCTGATTTTGTACCGGCCAATGAGCTGTTCACCCAGACGGTAAATATTGGGGATGAAGATGTCAGCATCACTATGAATAGTCCCACTGGAAGAGACACAAATGGCATAAGATGGAGGAAAGATAACAGTTATTTTATTTCGTCCCAGTCAGGCAGTGCTACTTTCTTTATACCTGGACCCATCCAAGCTAATGATGCTGGAACATATGAGTGCCATTATAATGGAGAGAGAGATATGGCCAAACAAGGTCTGAACTTGCTACTAGTGAGAGGTAACTAAAATTTTTGTTTAAATTGAGCATAAAAGATACTTGAATGATATGTCTATTACCTTTTGGTTCAAGTTATTTGCATGCAAGTGTGCCTAGGTGTGACTTTGAAATTGGTTGACTTTATAATAGCTGATATTTTGATTACTGAAAGGTCTAGTGACATGATAATTACATAGTTGGATATTTGATGTAAAAAGCATTAAAAATCTAGAAACTAGCTGCAATTTCCATCAAAATCCATCAAATATTAACCATTTTACAGGGTAATTTCTATTTCACACTTGTATTATGAATAAACATGAGCTAAGTATGCAAATTTGTGACATTGAAAGAGGGACATGCCAAATATGGCTGATGTTAGCCTTTGTTTTTTCAAACTAATTATTTCAAGGACACTTGTAGTGCTCATCGTTATCTCCAGAGCGATTTATGGAAGTTAAAATGGTTTCCTTGAAAAATATTGATGTCACTCCCCAAACTGTAAATTATCTGATCAGTAACTAAGAGATAATTAATATAGGGTAAACAAGAAATCTTAACACTGTGAAACTCTCCACATCATTATTTTTGCATAGGCAATGAGTTACTTCAGAAACCATCAAACTTGAAGACATATCTTGAGAACGGTAAACAAGAATTGAAATAATTCCAACAGATCTTCCTTTTGGGGATTTTATTCTTAACTGCCAAGTGAAAACAGTTCTTCTTGGTGGTGTGTCACCATAACTTTTATCATTATAACACCTGTCAGTACATTAACGAGCATATTCAACAAAATTGGGGAAAAAAATTCTTGTGCATAACAAATAGTAAAATTTAAGACATAAGTCTATATTTCACCTCCTTACAGCTTGTCCAGCTAATAGATGGGATCCACCACATTGTGATGGTGTTTGTGATAGTTGCTACAATGGAGGTATCTGTGATGAAAATAATGGGAAGTGTGTTTGCGCTCCTGGCTTCATGGGGGACAACTGTCTTCAAGGTAAATAGTGTGAGTAAAGATGCTTTTCAACCTCAGAAAGGTCAGTACTGTAACAGCATGTAGACTGATATTGTAATTTAGCTTTGATGTAGCTTGCGATGCCATCACGACATCTTCATTCAGTGTTGTGGCTAGATTCCTCTAAACACCTGACCGCTTGTGTGCTCAGGCATTAAGAGGTCATCGTAGATGGGTGCCAATTCGTAGCCTGTATCCCTGTTTAGTGATGTCATCACTTTGGTATCACTGTGGATGATACGTTTGTACTCATACATGAGTATGACGTTGAGAGTTTCACCCCACATATCAATAGTCTTGATCCTAACATCAACTTCACAGTAGAACCTGAGCAGGATGGTAAGTTACCCTTCTTAGATCCTTGTATCCATGTTAATGATGGCAGTAGCACCAGAGTCACCATATATCGCAAGCCCACACACACTGGACCAATACTTGAACTCTGAGTCAAACCACCATCTTCAACACAAAAGGTCGGTCGTTTGTACCCTCACAGAGGTGCTGAGAAACTAGTCTACACAAAGAGACAAACGACAGGAACTCAACCATGTTAAATCTGTCCTCAGGGCCAATAGATATACTCCCTGGATAATGAAGGCTCCCAAACCCAAAAAGAAACCCAGTAAAAAACAACCTGGGGAGCAAGGACCAAACATCAGCATTCCATTACCATATGTAAAAGGAGTCTCTGAAAAACTTGCAAATATATTTTGAGATCCCAGGGTTAGTTCTTATCATAAACCTATGAACACAATACGATCTTTGCTTGTTCACTTAAAGGATAAGACCCCAAACAGTGACAGATGTGGTGTGATATATAAGATCAATTGCCCTGAATGTGAGGAGATAGTGAAACAGCTAGAGCCATGCAGGCCAGATGTAAGGAGCACAAAATAACCACAGGCAACACCCCCTTTACTGCAGTAGGTGAACATATTCTACACCACAAACATAACATAGAAATGGAACATGTTCAGATCATAAGCAGGGAGGAACTTTTCTGGAATCGTAAAATCAGGGAAGCTATCTAGATCAAATCCCAACAACCATCACTAAACTATTAATTAAATTTATTTACATTTAGATGTTGCATTTTGTCATGTTGACTGTTATTGGTTTATTAATGCACTTGTCAACTGAAACCACAGAGCCCCTCCCCCATACCTGGACTGCCACATTTTTGCTGGGGATGTGCGATTTAGTTTGTTATGCGGGGAATGTGATGAGACTTTTAGCTTGTGCTTTGCAAAAAATGGGCTGGGATAGGTGCCCGGGATTTGGAGGAAGAATAACCGGTTAAATCACAGGGATCTGGCAGGGACTTTAATTAGCACTGTATGTAGCTACTAATAATATACTAGGCCTACACGCACTAAAACCAATACATACGTACATCACATATGCCATCAAAGCATTCGACTCAAGTGCCTATCATACTCTCTGGCATGTACTCACTGCACTATACTGTTTGGTTCATATGTAGATTACATCAGCCAATCCTAATGGCTTGTACAGTAATTACTAATCTGTGCTATAATTTCTTAGCATGTGATGCAGAATTGCCAACAGGACATAGGTTATTTTGGAAACCACATGTATACTGAGCAGGAATAGTTGTTTGAACATACGATTGCATACAGATTACACATGTAGATGACTGAAAAAAGCGAACAAAGAAAGTATAAAATATAAATAGGTGTGCTGTTATATGCATGCCCTGGTGCACACCACTGATTAAAATTATTTTCTCAAAAAAATTGATTCTCAACCTTTCAAGATATTTCACATGAAAATGTCCTAGGATCCTACAGAAGCAGATAACACTTCTTTACCATCTGCAACTTTAAAGTGCAACTGAAGCAAGGTAGGATTTAAAATGGTATGTTACCAATGACTGTGCAGCTTCTTGGTAAGTTGTTAATATTTAAACAATAGCTTACACTTGTTTCAGTTTTATACGATATCTCACCTGGAAAGAATAGCTTTATGCAATCACAGCTTGTTTCGGGATGTCCGCTCGTGGCTTGCATTCACATATAAAGGAGTACTTAGAAGTACCTTTTGTTGAGCAGACTGCATAGACAACAAATATTCAGCCAGCTGGGAATATACCAGGATGTTCGGTTTATTGCTGCCCCACTGTGCAGAGTCATTGCATTAAAGTTAGCAGGGATGTGCAGTTAAATAATGTTGCCCAGCTGCACCGGACTTTATCCAGATGTAGCTTGGAAGGAAATGCTAGTCACATTTCTGTAAATCACATCCTGGCCTAGATCCCCGCTTTGCCTGGGTATGGGAGGCCATGGTTACAATTGACATGTGAATAAGTGTTTAATATAAAGTCAACCAGTTGTGTAAACAAGGAATGTGCTCAGGTTGAGGGGAGCTGAGTGAACAAAATGTGTAAGTATTAAGTAAAAAAAAATCTCTGATTGTATCAACAACAGAACCAGGTCTTCCCAAAGTGGACTGAGCCTGCACTTCTCATTCAGTTAGGCTGGAGGATCCAAGAGAGTAGGAAATATAACTATACTCACTCAACAGACTTAACAAGCACTAAAAAATTTGTTTAATAATTTCTTTCTTTTGCACTCCTTTTATAAATTTAACGTCAATGTAATCATAAATTAAACCACGATTACAATTACTTGCCATTGTAATCGATTACGTTTGTGATTACGTAGCAGATTTCACAAAAGTAACCGATTACGATTACCCCAAGCGTGGTGGGTTGATACCCGATCATGCATAATTGGTGACATAGTCCATCAATGGTCAAAGGTCATTGATCAGCTAACCTAGAAAAAGCCTTCCAAATTGGTTATTTGCCTTTACATCAGTTCAAATGTTATTTAACCTATTGGGCTATGTGAGCTGGTCCTTCTCCAACTTAGTCTGCTTAAATCCAAGGTCACAACATGTAAAACATCACATCTGATTCCAAATTGCAGCAGTGTGTTATCAAGTTAGGATAGAGGAGATGAGAATTGCAAATCTATGGATTGCCTCCTTATTAAAGGGAAATATTGCGTTTGTCTGGCTTTTTATTGAATCTATCCTCGTTTACTTGTGATCGGGTACTGTTCAATGAAAGAGAGGTAACTAAGAAAAACATTTTACCCTCCGAGCACTAATTAACGAGTAATTAACCTTTCTGTAACAACTAATAGATTTGTTCACCCAAACAGTTATGCATGCAAAACCACACCTTCATCATCCCTGATTTGAAATCCACCAATCAAATCATTTCTATCACCTTACGTCAGACAACAACAAATGCCTTCTACAGCATGTCCAAAAAGTTCGGAAAATACGGACTAAGTACAGTACAGTACTTTAGGGGGAATTATTACTACATTATGACTGCATTACTGAACCAGGGAGTTTCTATTTGACTACCTAATGGAACTACCATTACATTACAGTAGGTGGTCTTATCACCTCCCAGGTATACTATACACAAAGTTACAGTTACTCCGTAATTCAAATTGCAGCCCTTGGGCCTTAGCAGGTTTGATTTATTTTCGAAACAGCCAGATGGAAAAGAGACTGTTGGTGCTTTGACAATTTTATGGTACAAAATGAAAATTTTACGAACGTGTGATGCCAGTGGTTGCCACTTGTCCAAAACAAAAGTAATATGCAGTGCCTACAAGTCTTTCGCATATAAATTAACACGTTTGTAGTGACTCTCCTGTAATGACTAATAACGCACACTCACGGTGAACCAGGGAGATGACACTGGTCTCCATGTGTGAGTTTTGAATTCCAACGTACAGCACGGGGTGGTACGGAAACTGTGGTGGTAGTTTGTTGTGATCAGGGTCATTGGAATTACGGTAAGCAAGGTCAACACATATTGCGTAATGGGGTGCATATATGTCCAGACATGACCACTCTTCCTAAATGAATATGCAGCGGTACGAACGTTGTATAGTGTGGGCGAGGCCTATTGTTCTGTTAGATACAAAAATTGCTACTTCTTTCGTTCCATATTTCTTGAGATTAATGTTGATCTGCTGCAAGTTATTTGTGTTCCATGTTTGGAAAGAGTAAAAGACCACAGTGTTATTAAATGTCGTGGTATTTTTCAAACGCAGTATTTCCCTTTAAGTCAATGTCTATGATTGATTAATCTTTCCGCTACCTGTTGTCATGTTTAATATGTTCAAAAACATGAAGCCAGCTGACTTTTAGTAAGGTTTAAGTTCAGCCCTGTTACACTGTACCATGCATACACTTCCCAGAATAATGTTTCCTGTGGTTGACATGTCGATACCAGTCAGTTTATGTTAGAGATCCTGCCTTCAACCATATTGGAAAAGTCCCCCATCTTTTAATCCTTAGCCTATTTGAGGTATATTTCTTCAGTGTCAAAAAAAAACATCTCATAGAACCTTGTCCAAATAGCAGTTACAAAGGATTATGGGGTAGAGTTTTGGTATGCATCTTTTTTTTTGGCCGCATTAAAATGTAATAGACAAAAACGATGCACACCAAAACTCTACCCTATGGTACTTTGTAATTGCTGTTTGGAAAAGGGTCTATGGAAAAGTTACACTGCTGTTCAGTAGTAAACCATAGGTAGTGCTGCTTTGATAACATAGAGGATCATAACATCAGACTTGAGTACGTACTCATACTCACGGTTTTGCACAATTGTCTGTATTTTTACTCGTTTAATGGATTTGTACTCGTACTCACAGATTCTGAGAGTATGCATTGGGGCTGATGTAAAATTTTGTACTCATTCTCATGAAAAAGATGTACTCGTACTCATAACCAGAGACACTCCACTTGTACTCATGACAATGTTCTCACACTACAAGTCTGCATAACATGCACTAATTCAAAACGTGCAAATGTTCATCCTTGTTCAAACAAATGCTAGTGTACAAAATGTGACAGACCTTTGGGTTACTGCAGCATTGGTACTCTAGTTATACACACTGAAACATATGAACCGCAGTATACTGCTGATTTTGTAATCATGTTTAAACATGTAAACTGCAAACATTCATCAACCACATTAAAACATGTACAGTGCAATCACTGCCATTATTATATTGACAAACATGTAGACTTCACTTACTGCTAGTAACTCATGTTGAAACTTTTACTGAAATCACTTATAATGAATCACACTTATTCAGTTTGACTGAGCTCACCCCTGTTACTGCACATCCTTATGTGAACATGCATGTTAACTGCAGATCCATTTGGTAAATCATATTCGCAGTCATGTTGGACCTAACTTGCATGTCACTTGAATATCATATCACATTTAAAAAGCTATATTACCATAATGGCTAACTGAACTAATACACCTGTGTTCCTTCAGTCCCTGCTACATATTAAAGTACATTTAAAAATGTAAAATATAGGTGCTTTAATCACATTAAGGCAAAAACAACAGTGTTTTAAATGAAATTGAAAGATGTTAATTGTAGTTACTGCTAATTAGTCACATTTAAGCATGTAACCTGCATTCACTGTTACTTTAATAATTGTGAGCTAAATTTAAAGGATGTGTATAATGCTGTGGTCGCTTCTAAATTAATAATCACATGTAAATATGTCAACTGCTGCTTTGTTGATATTGGGGGACATGAAACAGAGTTGGTACTGTATCCACGCTTTTCAAATGTTTTCTTCGTAGAGTATATGAAAAAAGTCAAACAGGATGTTGAAGTGGATGACTCTTGTATGCAGAAACATTCAAAGGAGTTCAGTTTTAGGTACCAACAAAGTTTTGTGTATCAAGGAAAGACTGGTATTTTCTGAATTTTGAGAGAATGATTGATGCATTTTGATCATGAACCCAGTAATGTAACAATTATGAGTTTACTTGAAGGCTTCAAAATCCTCACATAGAAGCATTCAACATGGAAATACTTCATGTAAGCCTCCATGAAGCTGAGATGAATAGACACCTAAAAGGAAATAGGATTTATATTTTGAAGTGAATAAGATTAATTGGTGTCAGTTTAGTTCAGTTTGCAGTTGCCTTTTAGGCTTGTGCTGGTAACACAGCACTGCTTCAGAAGTGCCACTGCTCTCTGGGTGTTGCGAAGGGATTCCACTTGGAGTGGTGATTCCTGGGTAATTTTTGGGACTGACAAAATATGCACAAATATCATATTTTGGAGCTAACATTTGTGTAATTTGACATGTTTTAAAGAAGCATTATAAGACTGGCTCTGTTGATTTTTTTATTCTATTTATTAATAAGTTTTCATAATTATAATAACAATAACAACAACAATAACAAGAACAACAACCACAACCATGACCACAACCATCACAATCACAGCAACAATGACCAGGGTGACAACGACACTGACCACGATGACGACAACCACCGCGACGGCGACCACGGCGATGAAACCATGGAGGCGACAACCACGGCGGCGACGACCATGGCCGCGACGACGACCACGGCGACAAATTATTAGAGTTACTGCTCAAGGCGCTTCACAAGAAAACAAAAAAGTTCATTAAGTATAAGCAGTATTGAACAAATGAGTCTTAAGTAAACTCTTAAAAGGAGAGTTTTGAGCAAGTTTATAAGTCATCTGGTAACCTGTTCCAAAAAGACGATGCACAGTACTGAAAACTTCTACAGCCATTAATTTTCAGATGTAGTTTTGGTAGAGATAAATATGATTTGCAAGAGGATCGAAGTGGGCAAGTTGGAATATATGGCAAGAGAAGTTGTGATAGGTTCGTAGGCTCTCGTAAGAAATGAGACCCAAAAGCAAGCATTAGCAACTTGTACTGAATTCTAAAGCTGATTGGGAGCCAGTGGAGTTCTTTGATAATTGGAGTAATATGGCAATTTCTCCCTTTCCTTTTTACAATACTAGCAGCAGTGTTTTGTATCTGCTGAAGTTTCTGAATAGCTGACTCTGGAGGCTAGATAGAAGTGAATTAAGAAAATCAAGCCTAGAAGTAATAGGCATGCACTAGTGTCTCACAGCTCTTATTATCAAGGTGCTTCCTCAGTCGACTGATTTTCTTCAGTTGTCAATTTGCAGAACGACAAAAATTCGTTACATGACGATCAAGAGTCATAGTCTGGTCAATAGAAGCTCCGAAATTCCTCACTGTTGAAGAAATATGAATTGAATCTCCACCAACATTAAGTGTAGGGAGTATCATCTGCATAATGATGGAAATAAACACCATGATTGCAAATAACATCACTTAACTCAGAAAGATACAAGGAAAACAGAACAGGTCCAAGTACAGAGCGCTGTGGAACACCTGTAGATATTGGCATATGGCCACTACAATTTTTAGACATTGTCATTTGGCACCACAGCCATTGAGAAGTAATGTAAACCTACTGGTGTGTTATTACCCATTGGTATTCTAGCAGTTGACTGGTATAGTCACTGAGGTATATGTAACTGTGTCAGTAAGTATGTCATTGTAAGAGTTGTGACTACACTCCTTCAGAGTAGCTGCTTATAGAGCCACCAGTATGTGACTCTACAAATATTGGAGTTGCCCAAGCAGCTTTCATGAAGTATATGGCATTCAACAGAGTCATAACAGTGTTCAGTCAAACATTTCCAGTTTTATGGTGGTGATGAACAGAGGAAGGAGTAAGTTATGGATATCAGTAATATCACACAGTATTGAATATAACTTTTTATGTCAAACTTAAACACATCATGATGAGTAGACAAAGAATATATCCCTTTGAAGGATTTTGGAAATGAACAGTCAGGTTTGCAAACTTTTGGTCATATTTCAACATGTGCATAGATTTATATTCTTCAAGAAAATCACATGTTCTTTTTTTGCACATTTATTTTTGGAATTTCAGCTTGTGGTGGAAACAGATATGGACATACATGTGAAAAAAGATGCTCATTTAGGAACAATGAATGGAGGTGTACAACTTATCTATTCTGCTTAGTACATCCATTTGGTTGCAGATGTAACACAGGCTGGAAGGGACTTGCCTGTAACACAGGTAGGACCAAAGTCAAAGCTTTTTTTTTTCAAATCAGCCATTGTTACATCATTTATAGAAATATATGCAGTAGCACATGCACAATGTAGGCATGCTGTGTACAGTATGGTGTAATGTATTTTGTTTATAGCCTAAAGCGGAAATGTGTAAATTTTTATAAAAGGTAAAGATAAAATAATGTCTCAAGTTGAAAATTTTGTTTGTAGACATCTCACCACATCAACACCATCTTTTTTAGCATTTTTAACCAAATTACCAAAAATGAGGATCAATAAAGTAGCTTGATATGGCTGGTATTTTGACTGTGCAAGTAAGTATTGCAGGCCATGATTGTTTCTGTATTCAGTCATCTAAAGCCTAAGAAATTGGAAATATTGTATTTTTCAGTCACAAAATCCTAAGGAAAGTATTTGCACAGGAATTTCCTTCATAAAATTTGCATGAATAGCTTTTCAAGTTAATTTTAAATTAAAATTCCAAATCCACCAGTTACAATGGGAATGGTGCCCTTCCTGATTTTTTTTCCATTCTTGTGTCTGGCTTTGTCTGTTTTATTAAATACAGTCCAGAATATCAGCACTATCAGAAATGATCAGTACTCTCCTACCTTAAGAAGCAAAAATCACATAAATAGAACTTAAAATAACCATTTATTAGGGATGGGGGCCAGTTCATGTTCATGCTATAAGATTCTTTGTAGACTATCAGACTGTAAGAATCTAAAATATCTCAATATTTTAACACAAATTTTATTTCATAGGTATCATATTTATTCAAGAAATTTTTCATATGGAAGGGGGACGTACCATTAATCACTGAACAATACTGCATGCATGCCCAGCGCCCACCCGCCCCCACCCAAGCAAAATCCTGACTATGGTAACGTCTTCTAGTTATACACAATTATTTCAAAAGTGAAATTTTCTCTACATGAAAATCACCTTATAAAGTTTGTGATCTTAAAATAGTGGGAGCTGTGTGCATCCTTACAATTCAGTACACTAAAATCCCATTAATCTGGGGCGCACTGGGACCAAAGGTAGTTCAGGTAACTGAAAAGTTTGGACAAATGAGGTTTTATGGTTTGGCTGCAGGTACCTTACCTGGTGTCTCCAAGAAAGTGTTCCAAACATTTCTCAAAATTATTTTTATGGCTAGTAAAATAAGAGAAAAATGTCAAGAAATGTGTTTTTTTGTGACCATTGATGTGACAAACTATTCTGTAGACTTTTAAAACCGAGACATTTTATTTCCAGTATTCAAGCTTATGTTATCAAATGACCAATGCTTCATACCCACTATGTGTGCATGCATTGAAGGGAAGTGCTAATAATCTTGGGAGGTATCAGAATATGGATCAGGTATAAATATCCAAAAATACTGTTGCCACATGTGTAGAAGACTCTCACACAGCCAGTGGCATTCTTTTTGTAGGCTCTACCCATGTTACTTTTTGGTTCAAAGTGCACTTCCAAACTTACTCCCCATAGTCCCTAAAACCAGGTCTTATACACTATCCCAATGTTTGTTATATATGTATGTGGGTGGGATATTGAGCGTATACTGACCCATGCCTCCTAATAAGAATTTCTCACAGAGCTCGGACCATTTAGCATCTATCAGTGACTCTATAAAATTAGGAACAGTTAAGTATTCCTGTTGAAATTTCCATTGATGTCTTGCATTTTTGCTGCACTGAAAGCTTGGTGAATACTAAATTATGTTAAATACATGTCTGGAAAAATTGCAAGGCCAGCAGATAAACAAGGTTCGGAGTTTCACTGTAAATAGTAACCTATACTTTGCATAATGCTCAGTTTAAAGTTATGAGAGGCCAGATTAGGATTTTATGTGGTGCAGTAGCGTAGCCAGGATTGTGTCATGGGGAGGGTTTTGGAGTACGACATGAGGGAAAGGTCTAAGGGGAGGGAGAAAAAACGGCTATTTTAGGTCTCCTGATGCAAAATGGTGCAATATTTGTGCCTCAAATGTAATAAAGTTTATAGTGATCATGTGTTTTTTGCAATTATTCTTTTCAAGGTTGTGTCATGGGGGGGGTTTCAACCCCCAAAACCCTCCCCGTGGCTACACCACTGATGTGGTGCTTGTGTATACTTCAGCCTGTATCAGTCGAACTAAATGAAAAGTGACTTGAAAAATATCCACTGCATTACAGTTGAAGAAAGTGTTTGGTTCCATCTCATCTCTGTTATTGTTGATAGCTAGTCAACAACAAGCTTTTTTCACACCAAAGCTTGAAAAACAATGTCTACAGGACTTCAAGTCAAAAACATTTGATTTGCATGAAGGGAAACTTCATTTGCACTCCCTCCTTCCCAAATTGGCTGGATTTAAGTACTTGACTGTTTATCATAGAGAAAAGAAAACATACTGTCATCTCATAGTAATATGAACAGTGAAGGAGGTCATTGTAACATGATATGTCCGTGATATTCTCTGGCACTGCATAATGACATATGTATACACAGTGCAGACACTGCTATAAAGGAGGGTTTAAAAGCATGGTCTGGTGACCAAATTTGATGCTTTCAAAAAAAGCAGAAAAATTTTCTGTGTTAGGCAGTGAAAACCCCATCTCAATTGCATCTTGCATTCGGAAGATACAAATTTTTGAAGAAATACTACATTTTCAGTTTCCCTAGTGCATGATGGGAAATCTGTGATGTCATCTGGGCAAATGGATTTGATGAAGCTTTTGTATTTCTTTATAATGTTGATATCACTATATTGAATATTCCATAACTTTATTTGCTGTACCATAAGTATGGAACAGTTTTTCACTATATCTACACGGAAAAACATCTAAACATTCCAACGGTATCAAATTTCAAGGACAAATAAGGTAGCCAATTATAAAGAATAACAAAAGGAATCTGAGGCAATTTGCCCACTTTGGATCACGTTTTGTGACCTTGAGGAAACTTGGAGGTATTTCTTATAAAAAGTAGCCAATCTTTAGGAAGAGATATCTTGAGTTAGGAATGGAGTTTTGATATGGGGTTTGGATGACATGTAATGAAAAATTTTTATCTTTCATATAAGACCCCTACAAAATGCCACCAGACAATGCCTTTAATTGACCATTGGATAGCTGAATAAAGCTCATTAACATTTTTGGGGCTCTGTGAAAGGGATCATTGGCAGTTGCTGGCAGGCTCTTACATACAGGCAAAAGGCAAAGAAAGCCTATATGCTTTGTGCCCGGTTTGCTAAGATTACAGTATGTACAAGTCTTGTGATGAGTTAGTGAAAAACAACTCTTTCTTCTTTTCCTTTAGCTTGTCAAGCTAATACCTTTGGTGCCAGCTGCCTTCAGTCCTGGGAGATGTACAGGATCAGACCCCAGATTGCCAAGGTTCTCTGTAACTGAACTTGAACTCATTGCAAAATGACGCATACATAATGTGTTCATCTCCCTTATTCTCCTTTCAGAGTGTGATCAAAATACCTTTGGTGCCAGCTGCCTGCAGTCCTGTCACTGTGTATCAAATCAATGTGACAGATATAGAGGGACATGTACAGGATCAAACACCAACTGTATGTCTGGATGGACTGGGGACAACTGTCAAGGTAGTATCTGCTTGATCAGTCTCACTTTAATCAGAGTCAGTTCAAAATATTTAACAAAATGCATATCTCTCATGAATGTTTTAGAATTAAATGACATCATTTTGAGATACTCCAGTGTCTGGCATTGGCTGTTCTGTTGTTACTGTAGAGAGGTTTATTTCAGAAATGTGTGCTTACCACTTATCTTGCTTACTGCAACTTTACACTTCCCCACAAGGCATAAACAAGTGATTGTATGACTAGGTGAATTATATGAACAGTGCATGCCTTATCAGTTCAAATAAGTTTAAAGTAACATGATGTTTACTACATAGCCATCTTAAACATCATAGATCTTTATCATTGTCAGACTAATAAAAATACTAAAAATACAGGGTTGCCAGAGTACTGCCCTCTTAAAACATGGAGTATAGATTGAAACATACAAAAGTGTTTCAGTTTGTATATAAACCCTGTTGTCAGTCCATATTGCTGCAGCTTACAATGCGGAAAAGACAAATTATGTGTATATATATATATATTGTTATTATGACATTTTTGTCATGTTTAGAATGTGATGGCAACTATTTTGGGATGGATTGCTCCCAGGAGTGTCATTGTGCTAAAGAAAACTGTAACAGAGAATCAGGTTTATGCAAGCCTGGGGCATGTCTACCACGGTGGGTGGATCTATATCCACCATATTCCTGTCAAACTGGTAAGTCAACTTGATAGAAAATGTTTTGAAAGTTTGTTGACATTTATAATTCTAGAACAATCCTTTCGAACATCAGTGTTAGGTATGGGAGTATCACATATTCTGAAGACATTAATGTAACATGGAGATCAGTATTGTGTAATTAAGCCTGGTGGATGTCTGGCACAATTGATGGGTAGCTGTCCTCTATATTCTTTTTCAGATTCAGATTGGCTAGATGAGTTAGAGTTCGATGAGGTTTTACGGCTCAGTTTCGAACGAATTGGTTTAAGTTGAGCCACAGCCTTTTTTCCAGTTGTGGCTCACTGTCTTGTCTTTCCCTACTCCATTGCTTATGCTGTGCACCAAGCATAATGGCAGTAGGTTACATTTTTAAAGTCTTTGGTATGACCCGGGCAGGGGTCAAACCCCAAACCCTCCGACTGCAAGCTCTAACCACTTGACAATGCAGTCACTCTGATTGGCTAGATGAATACAAAATATATTCATACATTGCATACATCATGTACAAAACATTAAGTAAGCGATTGTCTCATTTTTAGGATATGTGCTGAGAAACTAGAATGGTCGTAGCTGTCTTTCCATTTTCACTCAGAGTAAAAGTTTCTAGCAACAGCTTTGTTGGAACATTTTCACTCTGTTTTCTACATTTGCATCATAAGTCATCTACTGCTTTATCTGGACAGCATGCTCCCTGACCAAGGGTTGGCATGGCATCTTTCTGAATTGCACTAATGCAGTCTACTAGTTAAAGTTTGTGACAAACTGCTCATGTTCATGATAGTTTTTAAGGGATTTCAAATTCTTTGAAGGTGAATTGAAGTGTTGTTTGTGAAAATAAGTCATGAGCTAAGACTATATCCAAATACAAGTGAGGCCAGTGGCAGTAATTAACCTTCATTGAACAGTTGAAGGTCATGTAGATGAAGGTAATTATATGAACTGCAAATGTTGTGTGATTTTGTTCACTCATTGATGTGTTAATAAGGGACCAAAATATTTTTCTGTAACATTGAATGTGATTACATTGTTGACCACTTTGGTATCATATACAAGTCAGTAAAAATGTAGCTTACCCTTTGGAATTAACTACTTGGAACAAAAAAGGAAGTTGACATCACCTTGTGGGTGAATGTAATAAGCTGTGAGTACATGCTTGCTCTTTTAGTGAACTGATACACAAGAAGTGTGTAATATGAAAATTACCTATGGTAGTTTTGGTTTAGATGTAACACTACTTTACGCATCATATATGGACAATACAGTTTTTCATGGTGCAAACTTTGTGCTAGTATCTGGGGCGGATCCGGGATTTTTGTTTGTGTTGCACTAGATTTACCCCTTGTGGGAGAGTGCCATCCATCTGAAGGACTTGGATTAAAAATGGTGCTCACAATATGGTGTACGAGTTTCTATATCATAACAATGTCGAGGAGAGCAAAAGTGAGATGTCTGCGATAGAATATTAAAGGCATTGTCCACCTTAGTATGTGAAAATTTTAGTCTTGGAAATTTTGGGGGTGCACGTGCACCCACAACACCCCTTTAGATCCACCACAGAGTATGTACCTTCAAGTACATCCTATCCCTTGGACATTCACTTAAATAGTGCCATGCAACACCAACAGAACTTAGCTTACATTCAATCATGTGTGCTATACTCAGATGCAGCCAGCATACATGGCTACAGAAACATGAGATTCTAGCAAGACTGACAGTGCAAAATATGAATTTAAAGTGGATATGGCATCCCCCAAACCAGGGGGTTGCTAGCAACTCCCTGCCCAAACATTTAGGAATAGCCCTAGAGTTCTAAATACAGTTGATGACTGCACTTTGATTGGCATTCATTTAAACAATATAGCTCCATTCTGGTTGGTGAATG
This sequence comes from Holothuria leucospilota, assembly GCA_029531755.1. Taxonomy (NCBI): domain Eukaryota; kingdom Metazoa; phylum Echinodermata; class Holothuroidea; order Aspidochirotida; family Holothuriidae; genus Holothuria; species Holothuria leucospilota. The sequence goes on along the minus strand of CM055966.1, from coordinate 55,087,435 downwards.
ATGACTTGTACAGTCAGTTGTGTTCCCAATTAAGCTCACACACACTGTGTCAATATATATGGCCTTGAGCAAATTAAACTCAGTGCAGACTATGTACTGTGGCTCTGTCTTGGAAGAGACAGGTTGCTTAATTCTGTTTAAATTGGAGGCGGCAAAAAGTAAAGTTGGTAAATTTTGGGGTGACATTGAGAGCCTTTAATTGAAGATAATGAGTAATTTCATTCGTAGTTTAAAATGTGTATGTGTAGCTCAGTTTTGGCTTCTAACTCTGCAGTGTTGTGGTTTGAAAGTTCTGAAAAGAGAGTTAAAAAATGTCTTTCCCCTCCCTAGCATAAATTAGGGAGATCAATCTGTGTCATAGTTGCCAACATGTCCTGGGTCTGTGGTTACTGCAGAGGTCTTGCAAAAATCAAGAATTCTGTGATTCCATACTGCTAGGCATATATCTCAGAAACTATAAAACTGGCATAAAACTAAGAAAATGATTACTGGTTTCATTCAAGTAACTCACATAGACATATAGCTTAAGGTGTTGTGTGGTATTTGTACAGGATTAGAGAACATAACATACACAAAGGTAAATCCTGAGGTACCAGTACCAGTCACCTGTCAAGCGGTAGAAGGTCCAGGAGGGGATCTTAGAAGTCTACAGCTGGTTCTGTCAAAAGATTCAGAAAGTTTGATGGATGATGACATCACTGCAGGAGAGAGATCACAAGATGGTACTACTGGAAGTTTTGTGGTTACCAATGTTCAGACAGGAGATATGTTACACTGTCAGCTACATAATGGTGCTGGCAAACTGGCAGTTCTGAGCCTCAGGGTGGAGGTTTTCGGTAAGTAGTAAATTACTGAGGATGAAACTAACATCCAGTCATATAAGATTGCTTTTATCCTTCTTTCTGGGCTATGCAGCTATTATCTGTACAAAAAGTATGGTATAAAAAATATATCCGACAGTGAGGCTAGTAAGGGCTTTGTAAGAAGTATACAGATGTTACCTGGCTAAAATATGCATTGGGATCCTTGAGCTCTAAATTTTCTTTACAGGATAGAAAAGAAGGCAAGTTATATGGAAGGTGGGTTGGCATGGTTAAATGTGAGCAAAACTGTTGTTTCATTACAGATGTGATATAAAATGTTATTGGCAATGAGTAACATTATTAAATGCTTTCTTATTCCATACAATTTAATTATCACTTTATTACATTACAATTATTGCAGATAAAAAATCATTACGCAAAAACCCTCCTCTATGAAGACTTGGCCCGACTCCACACTTTTGCCAGAAAAGTGCGGTTACCGCAAGCCTAACCTAACTTCCTGTAATCGCAAGCAATGCCATTGTTTGTTTATTCTGGAGAGCTGGGTCAATAAAAACCTCCATTCTCCTGTGGTCAATGACTGTTTGAGTGTCCAGTGGTGCAGGGTTGGCCATATTTAACTGTTTGAGTGTGTAGTGGAGCATGGTTGGCCTGATACTGTTTGAGTGTGCAGTGGTGCATGGTTGGCCAGATTATTTCCCTCCAGCAGTGACCAGGTTTCATAGAGGCCTTTTTTGCTTAATGTAGCACTTGAATGTAAAATTTTCTTTGCAGACCTGCCAGAGCTACCATCTGCTCCTGTAAATATTTCTGTTGATGGTTCATCAGTTACCATCAGATGGTCAGCCTGGGATGCAACTACAAATGACGGTGATTCTCCTTTGGTTGGTTACATTCCATACTATAAAGTGTCAGATGAAAATGACTGGATACCAGGTGACATGGTCTCACACGAAACCCTAATGTATACATTTACTAGTTTAAATCCAGAAACCTACTACTCATTCAGTGTGTCAGCTGTTAGAGCAGGAGAGGGAGGAGTAGGACCAAAGAGTCCTGAACTTTCTGTGAAAACAATTTGTGATGGTAAGTTTGCAGATGAGTATTACAGCTACTTTAAACAATTTCAATTATAATCATAGAGAATGAAACAGCTTTTTCTAGGAATGTTAACACATCTCAACTACTTGTTGGTAAAACTAGTCAGCGATCAGTTGTAATCTGCCACAGTCTCTCTGTATTCCCCTATATCTTCCCTTCCATCTGACCATCTGTGATTGGATGTGGGGCCACCTTTGAACACTGGGATATTATGGTCAAAGGTCATGTAAGCCATTTTGTAAAAGCTTGTTTTTAAAAGTTGGTTTAAATATTGACAAAACTTTCCTCTCTTCAAGGGCTGATAAACTTTAAAGAGTTGCAAAAACAAATGTGCCAGCAGTTATCATCAACCTTATCTGAGACATTTCCATATATACTGGTCATGCTAATGGATAACTCGTGCAATTGTACAAGAGAGTGGTAAAGATAGTATTCAACTGTAGTCTCTTGAAATTCTCTTTCTCTGTGTACACTTTTCCCTCACCTATTGCAATAATGTGACCCACTATATGCTTTCTGTTAGAAAGCTTTAGTGCAATTGATGTTTCAAAGCAGCTCCATGCAAGCCCTACTATGGTGCATCCCCCTACCCATTGGCCTATCTCGTTGATAATCATGTTAACTGTCAGTTAGTCTTGTTATGGTAGGCCAAATGAGGAGGGGAAGCAAGGGGAGATCTCAAAATAAAGAATGTTTATTACATGCTATTTGTGGCATAGGAAGCCCTATTTCCAGTACGGAGGGAGACACCAAATGTTTTTGCATGCTCTAGGTTAATTCAGGATGGTGCTCTGCTTAGTGTTTCATGTCAAAATCCCTCCAACCCCACACCCAACCACAGCTGCATTTAGACAAAAAGTGTTTCATGACCATCACTTATTCAATCTGAACATAACCTAACTTTTATGAGCATCGTAGTCCTTCCAGGTATCAACAACATACATTCAGCACTATGCAAGTCATTGTGTTGTTGTAACTTAAAACCTATAAACATATTGGTGATATTGCAGTATTTGTGTTTTGTGGTCTGTTTACTCCAAATTCATTTTTGTATGAAGATGGTTAAATGCTTTATTTTGATGTTCATAAACTGGAAAATGCATGAAAACTTCCAGAATTTACCCCCTTTTCTTTCACCTACAGTAGTTGTTGCCTCTGAACCCAACTTAATAGCCTCAGGTAGTGAACAGCACACACAAGGCATGGCTTAGTCATTTCAGGATGAGATTCTCAGGGAAAAACTTATAGCTCCAGGCCACTTATGTCCTGCAAAGTTTTCCCTTTGAAAGTGTGGTCCACCTACAGAAATAATTATTAAAGAGCGTTTTTCCTTAAAGGGAGAAAGCAGTCTCTCCACGTTTATTTTCAAAAATTTACTAAAAATCTTACAAATCTCCTCACATTTCATTCTCAAATATCTTTCCGTATGTTTCTGTATAAAACATTGAATATTGGAGGTAAATCAAGGAGTAATCGTGCATGAATTTAACAAATAAGTTAACAAAAATATTGTGACATGGCTGATAGGAGCCATTCCTGAATTAGGATGATAAGCTACACTAATTCGAATTGGGGGAACTGCATTTTCCCTTTGAGGCATATTTAAGTGCATAGGAAGTTGTATTAAAAAGTCAGTTGTTTTCAACATCAAATTTACATTTCTATGTTAACTTAAAGTAGATCAGATTCACCCTACTGCCTGCATGGTAAAGTCATGCCATACAGTTAAATCAATTGGATGCAAGTTATTTAAGTGCCTTCAGGTCCTGATGCTCTCTACACCAATAGATGCAGGAAAAATTTGGAACTTACTTTTGTTTACATGCAGATCACGTGTACAGTTTCACATACTGCAGTGCATTCATCAGCCCTGGTCAAGTACTGTAGCCTAAGCCTTGAATGAGATACTCAGAAATGTTTGACTGGAAAATGTAGAATTGCACCATGCATCTTGGTAGCCTAAAATTTTATTCAGCCATAACATCACAGTTTCTTGCCAATGAAATGAAGTATTAAAATCGATTTTAACGCTACCGCTTATGTCATTTTCAACTTTTCTGTTGTTGAATTTATCCTTATAGTTCCGTCAAATCCTGAAAATGTGATGGCTGAAATTAGTGGAGAAAATCAAGACAACATTGCAGTGTCGTGGCAGGTAGGACTATGGAGACTTATCCTTCATACTACTATTGGAACAGTAATATCATTTAATTACATCTCTCTCTTCAAGGAAAAATTCAAAAATTGGTGTAGCTGTTTTGAGATTTTGTGCACCATTTTAGTGTAAAACAGTAAATTCCCCTTCAGTTACACAAACAAAATGCTACTTATTTCTTCAGTTGCAGATGTTTTACTGGAGTATGTAGCAAAATGAGACATGTGTATTATTGCTTTACAGAAATTACAAGATATTACTAAAACAGATATTCAACTAGCTGTCAATAATAGCTGATATCCAACCAAATACCGATCCCATAGGAATACCTGAAAAATGTTCATACTGTACACTAAACCATAAATATACTCCTGTTAAGTGCTGTTTCACATTCATAAAGTGAAACATTGAGGTCCTGTAGTCAAACATATTAAAATAATGTTACAATTTTATGGAATGTAGGATGCAAGATATCAGGTAGGTAGTGTCAGCATTTTAGTTTAATTTCACTGATAGTAATACAGGACAAAATGGGGAATATCAACAAATACTGAAATTGAGCACCGATAACCTTTCCAACACTAGTATGCATTTTATTTTATTTTGGAGAGCTGTTTGAGAAAGAAACCGTACATTGTATTTAGGTCAACAGCCTGAATTAAGACACATGGAATTGCTGGTTCCTCAGTTGCATCCCACACTGCCCCTGAGTCTTCATATAAGGGTTTGGGTATTCACTAAACAGCTCAAATAGACTGACTCAACCATAAATAGTAAGTGACTGGTAAACCAGGACAACATGTCGACATGAGTCCACAGTTTACTTATCCGCAGCTTATACCAAGCTGCTGACAAGTCAGTAATGTAGTGGTTGTATTTTTATGAGAGCTAGGCGGGCAAAGATTATGTGATTCAAGGAATTGTAGAATTAAAACTCACATCAAGTTTATAACCTCATCATTAATTGCATGCTATCATCTTTTCCTGACAGAATTCTTTTGAAGGTTTGTGCTGCATAATAATTCAAGAATTTATTTAGTGTCAGACATGCATGAATATCAATCTTAAAGGTCTTGTGACATGAAAATAACATAGTTGGATAATTGATGTAAAAAGCATTAAAAATCCAGAAAATAGCCACAATTCCCATTAAAATCCATCAAATATTGACCATTTTACAGGTAAATTTCTATTTCACACTTGTATCTTGAATACACATGAGGTAAATATGCAAATATGTGACATCGAAAGAGGGACATACCATACATGGCACATGTTAGCCTTTGTTTTTTCAACCTTAATTTCAAGGACACTGCTAGCATTGATATTCCCCAAGGGGCTTATTATAAAAGTTACAAATTCTTCCTTGAAAAATATTGATATCGCTCACCAAACTGTAATCTGTATGATCAGTAATTAAGAGATAATTTATGAAAGGTTAACAAAAGAAATCTTCTCACTGTGCAACACTCCACATCATTCTTTTTGCATAGGCAGTAAAAAGAACGGTAAAAGATATTGAAATAATTCCAATGGATCTTTGATTGGAGGACTTAATTCTTTAAGTGACAAGTGAAACAGCTCCTTTTGGTGGCATGTGTCACACAACCTTTAAGTTGCTTAGCCATATTATAATTGTTGTGATGATTACCACTATTCTTAAAATTACCAGCTCTGTAAAGGTCTTTGACTAGTTTGCACAAATTTGCATACTGGGTTGCACTACCTGGCATGCAACAGTGTGTCTTTCACAAGCGTATAGGTTAGAGTCACGACTGTGTTACATGAATTGTAGTCATGGTGGCATGGTGTTCCTCTAAATTGTCTGCCCAGCTGAGGAAAGTTGTGTCACAACTGAAGCAAGTTCAGATTACCAAGTGACTATGACCTTACCTTCTTTTGCAGTATATAATGTTTGCAAGCGATCCTGAAAAACTTCTTACTCTCTGCTTCCTCTTGAGAATTATCAGTATTTCATATAACAACCACCTATTCTCTTGTGTTTCATAAAAGCTTCCATCAGAAGGAATTATCTGCAGTTCTGGTGTCATCAAGTTCACCGTTTACTACTCATGGGGCACAAATGTAACTTTAGTAGATGTGAAAGACCCTTCAGCAACTTCTGTCACCCTGTATGACCTTTCTCCTGGAGTGTCCTATACTTTGTATGTGACATTGAGTACATCAGGTGGTAAGAGTGGAAAGAGTGATGAAATAACCCATCTTGTTCCAGGTGAGTAAAGTCACCAGTACTATACATGTAAACAACCCTTCATTGTAAACGTGTAAATTACCTTAGAATCAACAATATCTCTTTGTTTTATATCTTTGATTTAGTTTTAAACTGTAGCATTGATCTTAAGTGTCAGATGGAAAAGCTTTTGGTTATGTTTCCTTCATTGTAAGCTTATTGCATAACTGTAGAAAAGAATTACATGTATCACTATTGTAAAGTGAATTACAGTTCACATTATTTCTTGAATCAGAAACATTTATTTCCAGGTTGGAAGAATGATATAGTCTTCTTCAGGATGTAATTTACTCAAAACTTCCATAAAAGTTTAATATTAATTCTCTTTTACTTCAGCTGCTAACCTTATAGTAATCATTTTAATGCAGTCACTTATAACAACTCTACTGGTGGAGATGTACCAGTACTACACTTTATCTTGATTTCTGCAAGGACTGAGAGATATTTACATCAATGGCCAAATGTAATTTTTGTACAAATGTTTCATTGTAGAAAGAAAACTGATGTGTACAAAATGATATGCTAAGGAAGTTTGTAATGACCATATCATGAATATTCATTGCATGGGTGTGATTTTTGTTTAACAAAATGGGAATGTTTACATGTAAATCTGCCAACATCTGAATCCTTTCAAACCTTCATTCTCTCCGGGGATGTCTCTTCCAGCTTAAAGGTCCTAATTTTAAATTCAAGCAGCTATCAGTGTATTTATCTGCAAAGCGCGGTGAAGTCAAAGAGGTAGCTGGATAAGATTTCTCGCAACCTGAAGAAAATGCTATCATTCTGCCAGACATCCTTATACTTAACAGATGAAATATGGTGTTATGTGCAGCCATTTGATATTGAGTGTCTGATTGCACTATTAACAATGATTTGAATGGCTTTTGCAGTTGTTCCATACGCTTTAACCATTTTTATCTATAAAGTTCCAGAATATTTGCACCCTCTTTTATTCTTTTTTCTTGGTTTTGTAGTACTGCCATCACTTACTAACCCACCCACATTACCAGATATTACCTGCAATTCAGTAACCATGGTATGGACTAAATGGACTGCAGGAAGAGATCCAGGAACACCACCCATTACACATTACATTCTTTACTATAGAATGAGTGTCTCAATGGAATGGATAAGTGGTGAAAAGGTCAATCACAGCAGTGCAGATGAGGAATATAGTATTACCTTTTATAACTTGACTGAAGATGCGCCATACGTTTTCACTGTTGTACCTGTCAGAGAGGGGTATAGCGGGAAGGGACGTGTGACTAACTTGGTCCATGGAAACACTACAAGTTGTTTTGGTAAAGGTGCTATTGTCTTTTTATGAGCACATCATTTGAATATATGCATAATATAGGGTGGAGTAAACACTGAAAGTCGGTAAGTTTGCTTCTGTTGTCGGAATTGTATTTTTAGAAACTGCGTATTCAAAAGTACTGGTTAATAAGTTGCAGCTGATTGAATTGTACATTTCATTAATACTGGTCAGTGGAATACTTGAAAGTTAGGTCATCTACAATGGTTGCATGCCTGCCTGCTTCACAGTAATAACAAAAAAGTAATGTTTACCTCCATATAAAATGCATGCTAGTGGCTTTAGTTTGCACAATCCATCTTGTGGAATGCACATGTCATGATAGGATCAAACACTTGGCTAATAGCAAAGGATGAATTAATTAATCCTTTCTTCATTGTAAATGCTATGAAGTGGAGAAGCTACTTCCAACACGTACCATCACCATCATTTGGTAGGTGGATAAACCACTGCTTGCCTCATCATGTATGGGAAACTTCGGTGCATTACAGTTAAATTTTGTAGAATAAGTATCATAATTTATTGCATATTATTTAGTAAAACATATCATGATTCCCAGCTTTACTACTTTTATTCCTGTAAATGCTGTAGTTGGTGGAGATTCATCACCTGTTACGATTGCTGTTACTGCCACGCTGTCTGTGTTGGTCGTTTTGTTGATAATACTTGCCGCCGTGATAATGTAAGTTTATTCATATTTTTAACAGCATTTTTATGATTTATCTCGTAAAACAAAAAAAGGATGGATAATCTGTCAACACTTGCACATAAAATGAAAGCATAATTTGAGTGATAACAGATTTTTTGTTGTGGAATGAAATATTTTGAAAATGACTCCCATTTAATTTCAAGATTTTCTTTTGAGTTCAGTGCAAATTAAGAATAAGGTTGTAAGACATCTGAGATAAACTGGAACTTGTTTTTGAGAAATGTTGTAAAATTGGTTTACTCAAGGAAGTAATAGGTAATGAAATGGTGACTGTGGTTCAGTATCTTGCATAATTTATTTTAGAGACTGCAGTGTTTGATCTTTGAATCAAGTTCAACTGGCTTGCAGTTTATACCACAAAAAATTCATTTGGGTGGACTAGAAAAATATATTCACGGGAGAGAATCATTTATAAATATAAAATATTTTTTTGTGTAAACAAAAAGTCTCCTGATGTTAAGAAACATTTTAAGTTGTGAGGATTCTGAAAAGCAATAGTTCTTTGAAACTTCATGTAACAGTATTCAAAATCTAATAGGAATATTGTTTTTATTGTTAATAGAAAAGAAGTCAATAAAACCATCATTGACTGGCAAATGATTGAATTTGTATTTTATTCTAAATTTGCTAGTGTTCGGAGAAGAGAAAAAAAGAAACCTCTCACCACAGATTATGAAATATCAGGTATAAGTACAATTTAAATTTCATCATATTCATTTTATAATCATTGTAGGATGCAAACACTCCAGGTCTTTTATATCTGTAGTTAGAGTGCTAAAACTTGCTAAATTAATGAAAAAATGTTTTGAAATACATCAGTAGACTATTATTTCTGATAAGTTGGAATGAAGTCAGTTTTTAGCCAGGCTGAAAGCGTACTTCAAGTCTAGATTTACAAGAACATATATTCTAGAGTTGGAAAATGAATTTCATCCAGCTCCCATTTTCATAGGTTACTCTGTTGCCGAGGTATAAAATGTTGAAATTATTCTCTTCATTTTAAATTATCAATTGTGCAAGTCATATTACCTGCTTTGTTTCCTTTTGAAATTTAAATGTTTATATGACCTTTAAAACTTTAGTATTTGGTTGTATAGCATGTTGTGCAAAGAGGGCTTGTATATTCAAGTCACCCTGCGACAGTGAGACAGTGATCAGATTCTGGCACAAGGTGCACTACTGTACCTTTTGATAAAAACAAAGAAAAGCAAATACCGTAATTCGAGTAGTAGAAGAATGACATCATAAATCATTGTGCAATCTACCATTTTAAATTTAAATAAGCTTTAAAATTTTATATCTCAGCTCAGGAATGTCCTGTGAAGGTGGGAGTTGGACCACTTGGATTCATTGTTGAAGCTTTGTAACATATATTTTTGAAATTTTAGACTTAAGGTACACCTCAAGACGACTAAGTCTTGCTGTATAGGTGTTTTACTTAAAATATAACTATTATCAATGTGATGGAAACTCCGTAATGATTTTAAATATTTTGAAGAGTACTATAAGTTGACATTAGCAAAATACCATTAGAAAATGTGTTCATTCTTATCTCTTATTTCCAGGTGCAACTAATAACTCATATATAAAGGATGTTAATGAGCCAGAAGGTTTTTCCAAAAATGCTGAAGAAACAGAAGAAGAAGATGAAGCACTCTACACAAATTTGGAGAAACCAGTGTCCATCTTGATTGCAGATTTGGAAAAATATATGAGGGATTGTGAAAGCAGCAATAGCAGAAAGTTAGAACAGCAGTTTAAGGTGATTTCCAACTTTGTGAAGATGCAAACTCCTCTATCATTATTTACTGAATCTAATTTTAAGTTTTCCAAATTGTTAGTTGTTATAAATGAAAACTTGGCAATCCATGTGGCATCAAATAACCATTGATTTAATCCAAAATGCTAGGAGCGTGTGTGTAAAACTCAAAATTTTTGTAATACTCATTCTGTTAAAAATGCAACCAACAGAACATTTGTTTGTGTTGTATCCAATTTAATATAAATTGCTTCACAGTTGTGTTCATGATGTGTGATTCTATTCTACAGCTTCTGAATGGTGACAGGCAGTTTGCTAGCCATGTGGGGGATAAAGAACAAAACAAAACCAAAAATAGATTCAAAAATATGATAGCATGTAAGTATTTACAACAATGCTTAACACATAACATAGTTGAGCAGAAGTGTACATTTTTCCTTTTTGTGTATTTGGTAACAATGACAAATGTTGTGGTGCACGTTTTGTAACAGAGATATTCCATAAACAAGACAAAATAACAAAAAAGAAATCAAATATTCATGTCAGGGCATTTAGTGGTCGAACATTAAAAAACTGAGTCAGTAAAGTACCATCTATGACTGATATCCCTGCAATCAGAGAGTTTCATTTGCCAGTGAATTTTGTAAGACTCCAATTAATTTTGTTTCGGTTGCATGTTGGAAAATGTAATGACTTTTGCCATTTGGTCTACACTGTATAAGAAAATTCCACAAAAATGGCAGTGAATTTTTTGCTGTTTCCAACTGCAGATGATCATTCTCGTGTGGTCTTAGATATAATTGATGGTGACCCTGATTCTGATTACTACAATGCTAACTACGTAAAGGTGAGCATTTAAGAAATTACTCAAACAAGATGTTGTAAAAGTCCCAAGTTTAAGTTGCATTGTAGTTTCCAGGCAGTTTGGAGGTCAGAAATGGTGCATCTTATTCTTTCCATTGCTGTGTTGTTCTACAGTAATTCCAAACAAATGAGTTGCCTTACCTACATCCGTAAAGCAGTCCGCATGAAATATTGCTGAGATGAAGGCGTCAAAAAATGCATACCTAAAAACATAAATACATCAGATTTTGTTGCAATATGTGACATTAGAAAAACATGGAAATTTTATTAAATAAGTATTGGCTTCATGAAACAATAATTCACTTTTAAAATGCTTCTTCTTACCCAAAACAACTTTCAATCAAACCAAGACTGGGTCTGGGGCAGTGCATTAAAACAAATTTGGAGAAACAGTATGCCTCCAAGTGTCATGTGATTACAGAAACAGTGTAAGTTAGACTACTACAGTAAAACCCTGTGTATCCGAACACATCGGGACCGACGGTAGTTCGGATAATGAAAAAATTCGGATAAATGGGGTTCCAAGTTTTTGCCTCAAGTGCAGTACACTGGGTCCATAAGAAAGTGTGTCAATACATTTCCAAAATAATTCCGAAAAGGCTAAAAATTGCAGACAAAACCCCCCAAAATATTTTGTTACTATTTTTTGTGACTGATGATATGACAAATAAATTTTCAGACTTCTAAAACAGAGAGATTTTATTCCTTAAATTCGAGCCTTCGCTCTTCTGAATTACCAATGCTTTCTACACACTAAGTGAGTGTGTGGGCTGAAGAAAAGCTGTAACGATCAGGAGCGGTATCTAGAGTATAAATTCTGCATAAATTTCCAAAAATGCTAGAGACACGTGTGTAGGAGACTCTTATACAGCAATTCGCAATGTTTTTGTAAGGTTAACATTCGTTATTTTTAGGTATGAAGCTCACTATGTTACTAACTTCTCAGATTTAGTGAAAATTTAGCCTAAATGTATTTTTGTATAAGAGGATATTGAGCCTATACCAACTCATCGCTCCTAACAAGAATTTCAAAGCAAATACGAACTATATTTCTTCCAAATTTGACAAAGAGATAACAGATTGTTTTCTATGTCCACATGTCAGCAGTTTTAGCCATCGTGACATCTTTCCATGACTTTTAAGTCCCGAGAAAAATTAGTGCATTTCTGGAAAAATTTATGTTGAATTTTCCTTGTAAAGCACTAAAAACTTGGTGGATACTACCGTAAGTGTGTTGAATATTATTGTTGTTGAATCTGACGGCTAGTTCGGATAAAGGGGGTTTTACTGTACCACTTATATCAAACAGATTTACCATATCATTTTGTTGTATTTTAAGAGATAGGAAAATTTCTTTGTTTTCATAAGAGGCTTTCTTCTTTCAGATGAATCCTACCTTTTAAGTAAAATCAGTTGAAAAGGAAATTTTCTGTTAATATAGGAGGTTTCATTTCCTATACAAATGACACTATTCTTGTTTTAGAACAAACTGGGCATCCTAAATATTATTGTGTAAGTCAAGAACTTTGATCTTGTCAAAATTTATGAGCCCAACTCAAATTAATATCGTAAGTCCTTCAAGTGAACTTCAGAATAGGCCAAATTTATATTATTTACCTTTATTTATTAAAAATGATGAAGTGAGAGGGTATTTCAAATGGAAGGAGTGGTATTAACAAAGCCTTATTAAGGTTTAATTTACACAAAATTTTAGGCTTATAACATCCTCAAGATTTCTCTCTTTTTTCTTTATACTTTAGAATATTGAAAGTGAAGTAGCCTTCATAGCATCTCAAGGTAATAAAGGAACATACACTCTTTAGAAAAAGTTCCATTCTGGCAACAGTAATATATAAAATACATATAAAGTGTCTAGTATCTTAATTTCTCCCATAATCATATCTTGTGTACGGAAGGTTCAGATTTTACCCATTGCATTGTGTTTGCAATGAAATGTTAATTTTGACATTAATTTTGACATTTATCTTTAGTATATTATTTAACCAGCAATACTTTGTCCATTTTTGACCAGGTCCTAATAAAGCTTCAGTAGGTGACTTTTGGCGAATGGTGTGGAGAGAAAATGTATGCAACATTGTAATGTTGACAAATCTTATAGAAGATGGCAAGGTGGGTATGCTCTTAAATCAGTTTTATTGTACCAGTGCCACAGAAATGAATAATGTTTTTATACAGTACTGGACTTGCCTGACTTGCTCTATGGATTTAGAGGGGATTTCTTTTTACTGATGAGTTGTCCATTGTTTTTATTTCGTTTGTTACATCTTTGTATGATGTGCTTAAATTAACTTTTATCAGTTTACCAGTGCCATTCTGTTTATACAGATGATTTTATCATTGCCAAACAGGTTACCAAGATGTTGTGAAAAAATGTCCATGAAAATCAACAGGCAGATTTAATAATCCGGCAGCATTTCCTTTATACAAATTTGTGTATTTTGTAAACATAATTCTGTCCATATGAAATTATATTGCAGGATCGGTGCATCCAGTACTGGCCACCAACAGTAGGAGCAACCAAGCGTTTTGGGGAAATCAAACTTCAGTTGGAGTCTGATGAGCAATTTGGGGATTACAACATCAGGGAGCTCCAGGTGAAGTTGGTAAGTTTGACTGTGTTACTTTTATTTCAAAGAGAAGATTTTGTTATGTTATCTTGATCTTAATGTAGTATTTTCATTTGGTGAATGTCAGAGTGTTATGCTCTCTCTAACATATAACTTTCATTTAAAGGGTGAGAACGTCCGTACAGTGACTAACTGGCATTTCAAGACCTGGCCAGATAAGGACGTCCCCGATCAACCATCGCCCCTCATAGAATTTGCTAGAAGAATAAAAACATACCAAAAAACAGCACCAGGACATCTTCTTGTCCATTGCAGGTCAGAATGGCAGGAATTTTTTTTAGTCGAATTTCTTTGTTTATTTTTTTATGATGTTCAAGTATTCCATATAAATAAATGAAAATTAACTCCAACTACTACAAACTAATTTATTCAAGAATAAGGTTGAACTTTAGGTACTCGATCTTTAAAAAGACATATTTGCTGTTTTGTTACTTTATATATGAGGTACGTTGGCAATGATTTGTGAACTTTGTTTTGGAAACCTGTTGTCAAAAGCACATCACACCTACATTGACTTTTACCAACTGTTTACAGTTGGAGTACTGTATAGTGGGAAATTTTCGCAGGGGTTAAATTTTCACGCTTTTTGCGATCAAGTATCCAATCGCGAATTTAAGATCCACGAAAGTACTTTTCTTAGTTTGTACAAGACTATGTTGGTTGCCGGTAACAGCAAATTCTTCACTCTGCAAATATGTGGACAAGGTACAGATTCGCCAAAAATTAGCCTCGTGGAAATTTTCTGCTATACAGTAACATGTGACATGTTATGTGAGCACATCTTGTATGAACACATACGGCTTGTATAAATTAAAAAGTTCATACTTTTAGCATTTTGTATGCTGCCATAATTGCTTAATGTTTAAAAATCTTGCTTTAGTTTCTTTAAATGTTTCACTTCCTTCAAATGTTTTCAACACATAATAGTCCCCATCAAGATCACACTAAAACATTGTGTTCACTGGTAGTACTGGTTTTGAGATTGAAAAAAAGAGCTTATTTCACTTATGTTATCAATTTTACAGTGCTGGTGTAGGAAGAACGGGGACATTTATAGCACTCTACACCCTCATGGATGTCATAGAAACAGACACCAAAATCGATATTTATGGATATGTTGAACGAATGAGACAAGATCGAATCAAAATGGTGCAGACAGAGGTGAGAATAATTGCTAATGTGGCGATTCTTTTTACTGATATTCAGTTTAGGGAGATGGCCAAGCCTCTCTTCCTATAGGCAGTTAAATTTCTTTTTAATGAATGACACTTAAGAAGCTGCCCATTATAGCAAAAACAGTTAAAATCACAAATAGCATATATAATGAGGTAAAGTTTGGTGTGGGTGTTTTCCCAAGTGAAACTACTGTGATTTAGAAGAAAAGTAAACCAAATTTAAACTGCTTAAGCCAGAGGTAAGCAAGTATTGATCAATAGCTCATATTTTTCATGCTTGCTCAGATTTTTATTAATCACTGTCCTTAAATAGAATTTTAAATAACAGTAGAGTATGATTTGATCAGAAAGTGTAGGAGGTCTGAAAAAGTAATGCTTGTACAGGCAGATCCCCTTCAATACAAACCATCAAACAAATTTACAATGGTTTGTGAAAGAGGCTGAATAACTGAACAAGGGTGCAAATAAACTGCACCCTAGAAAAAATAGTTAATAACAATTTCTGAGAAAATACGTCAGTACGAGGTCAGTAGATGACAGTAGGAATGTTCTAAACAAATACTTAATGTGAAAACAGTAGACGATGATTTTAATCTTGTGATTAGGTTGTTCCATGAAGTGGCATGACAGTATTTTAAAGAATTTGCATGTGGTTCTTCTAAGGAAAGTAAGACAATATATTTCAACTGCCACCAGTAAAATGTGTATACACATCACTGAAGGTCGCAAACACGATTCTTAAATTGCTCTTGACTTCTTGCCTCTAAACTTTGCTGAAAAGTTACCTTTATGTAGTCATTTGAATCATCAAGGCTGGCATGAAGCTGGCATATTGTGCAAACTTTTGGTGCAAGAGAGGTTGATTCTATACTCAGTAAAGACTGTGGGGGCTTTTAACAGGGAAAAGTGAAGTTTGTGAGAACAACTGGTGTTGATAAAAAGAACACATTGCTGGGTAACAACTGGTATCATCCCTTTCTAAAGATGTGAAAATTGACTTTCTGTTAAAAGAAAACCTAATATCTCATACTCCAAACTAAGAATGCTTCAAAACATAAAAAGCTGGCATTTCACCCTGCGGTTCCCACACTGTAGGGGTAGGCAGGATCTTATGATGGTGCAGGCAAACAGTCTTAATGAATATGCATAATTTGTTGGAAAAAGAATGGATTGCTGGTGATCAGCATAATGGGTGACATTCTAGATGGTTCTTGTAAAACATCCTACACAACAGTGTTTCTCTTTTCACCTGCCAAAGGTGCAAACACAGTTGCAGTGTGCCTCGTTATTGTTGGAAAGAGAATGTTTGTTCCACCTGGATGTACATATCATGAGTAATGTGCAATTTGGTTTGGCATATGATGAGAAAAGTTTGCAAAGCTCAGTAGACAGGCATCCTTTGAAATTTCCCCATTGTAAATAAAACATGAGTAATCTTTAAAGTTGTATCAGCTACACCAACACACTCAGTTGTACAACAATAGTTATAAGAATGAGAATATCTTCCATTAGATAGTCATGAAACTGATACAAGTTCTAAAATGAACAATCTACAACTTTAAATTTGTCTACAGATACAGTACAAGTTTTTGCATGAGTGCATGCTAGAGATATTTCTCACAGGGAACACCAAGATTCCAGTAAAAAATATGGAAAGCTTTGATCTCCAAGCTGAAAAAGAAAATCTGAAGAGACAGTTCAAGGTGAGCTTCTTTTATTAGTCTTACTCTTCAGGTATCATATTGTGTAGAAGTTACGCAAGTTATTTTAGATTTGGTATTTGATTGAAGTTCTGTAATTACCCATTTATAGGAAAATTGGGCTTTGGATAAAAAATTACTACGAATTCCTGTCAAAAAGAGAGAAAAGTTAAAAGATCACCTTAAGAGAAAATGAATTTCATACATTACCTTCACTCGTTACAGGTTCTAGCAAAGCTGGATAAGAGATCTACCTCACCTCATGCTGCAACACCAGAGGAATCAGAGAAAAGCAGATATCCCAAGATAGTTCCAGGTAATTATTAAGCTTGTTAAAACTACAACCTCAGACAAATTAGTTTGACAGAGGTAGTCCTGAAGGAACTTTCCAGGACATTTCAGCTTCCACCTTTCTCAATGTTGGGAAGATATTGCATGTAAAATTTTTATGTAATTAAATTAAGAATTGGAGAGGTAATTCTGACATAATATGAGGATTGAAGTTAACAGAAATCAAATTGGAACCGTTCTTGAGATGTGTTGAACTTTACATGTACTGTGAAGACATTTGTGAAACTGTTGTGTACTCATCATGTTAATAGGTCCAAAGAATTTTTTAAGCTTCCATTCCTCCGAAGCCAAATTTCAGCCACATACAACTAAAGCATATCTTTCTTGCAAATACACTAAGTATCTGGAGCAACTGGGTACCAGGTTTTTTGGTTTAGAGAGTTTGTAGCGTGCATTTCATTTGTACATACCATGCTGGAAAAGTATATCAGGCATTGCAATAGCTCAATGCATGCATTGATTTGAATAGTAGTCTCATTCTAGGCCTGCGTCATAGATCAGAGGAGAGGCTGTATCAGCCAGGAATATGTACGATACACTAACTTGTGACTTGTAAAGTTGATCTCCCGAGATGAGCAGTAATAGTGAACACTTTGTAAGGATATTTCTGTTCATTTTTGAAACAGTTGACAAGAGAAGACCCTTTTTACAGACCCCAGGAAAAACAAGTAACAGTAATTACATCAATGCTTGCTTTGTAACGGTAAGACCTGAAAGATTTCAATTTTCCTAGTTTACTAAATCATTAGCACGTGAAGATGTGAATAAAGCTTAGTCTGATTGACACACCTCCAGCCTCAGTAGATGAAATACTTTTGTTTTAAAAGTTTAAATACAAATGTAGATGTCTCTTTTCAAAGCAAAAGAGTAAAGACTGAAGTTAAAGAAAAACACTTTTTTCATGAACCATTTTTATTGATGATTGATGACTTCATCAAAGATATAAGTATGTTGTCAACCAATGGGTGCTGTAGAAACTTACCGTCCTCCTTTCTTCTGTGGGAATGAATTCAGAACAACGTAGGTTGAAGGGATAATTTGAAGAGATATTTTGAAGTTATTGTGCATGATCAGTTATGTAATTGAGGTAACTATATATCTTTTCTTTATATAAGGTGGGTTCATCTGTGAATGTTTCATCAGGTGAATCGATATTAACCTTTGTCTCCTCATGATGGATACTTTTCCCAATTATTAACATTTTTTCACCAGTCTTACAGGAAGAAAGATGCCTTTATTGCAACCCAGTCCCCTCTACCCAATACAGTGGAAGATTTCTGGAGACTAGTCTATGACTGGAAGTGTCCTCTCATTGTAATGCTGAACCAGTTGGATCCTAGGGATAAGGTTTGTTGTCAGTGGACTTGTTGAATGATTTACAACTAGTGCATGGCTATATGAACTATACATGGGGGACAAATATAAAGTAATGACTGAGTTTGAAGCTTGGAACTTTGAAAGAAAAAATGTTTATACTTGTGGTGTAGAGTGTTGTAGACAGTAACTCTGTTAGGAGTATGTTTACTGTAGAAAATAGATAGTGCTATAAAGGGAAGATTTATTGGGAAATACAAAAATAAAATCTGTAAACTTGGTTATAAAGCTGTATATGAATCTATCATCCATATCAGGAAATATAAAAGTGTTAGTGGAAAGAGTATGAAATAATTACATTCTTATCTTGATTTCAAGTGCATACTGATGATACTTTTGTCAACACATGTTTGTAAATAAGAGAATGCATGACTTTGTGATGAGGTATGCATTGACGTATTGCATCACGTCAATGATAAACTTTTCTTACCTTAGACTTGCTGTAAATACTGGCCTGAGAATGTTTCATCTCGTTTTGGAAACATGACTGTAATGCTAAAAGAAGAGAAGAACGTAGGGATCTATGTGCAACGTCAGTTTGAATTGATTGATGCTTTTAATCAGGTGAGAATACAGACCTATTGTTTTTAAATGTCATAAATTTTATTTATTTTTGAAATGACTGAAAGCCAGATGGATATGTTTTAAATTAACACGTAGTGTAATGTATATAGATCATATGCTGAATTTCGGTGTGGCAACATATTTTCACAAGGTATTCATGATGTTACACAATGCCTTTGGGTTTAATTTTATTTCTTAAAGGAACCAAGATTTGTCCATCATATGCAGTTGAACTCTTGGGATGAGAGAAATCAACAAGACCTCACCATCCTTATTCATGACATGGAAAAAATACAGCAAGATTACAGTATGGTGGCACCAGCTGTAATCCATTGCATGTGAGTGACATGATGTAGTAATTATGTTCTGCTCTCAGTGCTATACTGGAATAGTTACCAAAAAATGTAGACATCCATCTGTATTCTGCTTCTTGATATTTGTATGATCATGATAAGTCATCACCTGTTTATATATAACTGGTAATGTTTCAGAAATATCCACATATGTTGGGAAGGTTGTGTAAGCTTTTTAATGCAGATATCTTATTTGAAGAGGCCAAAATTTTAATTGCTATAAAGCATAATCAAAAGTACAGATCTGTTAAACTCTTTGTATTACTATTGTTTTAATGCTTTTCTTTATTTATCTGTTATGTTAGAAATGGTGTTGGGCGCACAGGTGTATTCCTGACCGTAAAATCTGAAATGGAACGCATGAGTACAGAGGGAAATGTTGATGTATTTCATACTGTCAGACAACTGAGAGGAAGCAATCATTGTATGGTGTATACGGAGGTAATTATCCTTAGGGTGTTACTTTAAATGCTTTTTAAATCATTCTTCATTTACAAAAAAATGTGTGTAAACCTGTATTTGTTACCTGGCATGAAAACAAAATAAATCTCAGGTTTTCTTGCTTGGCAAACCTGCTATTTAAAGTCCTCGAGGACACACATTAACACACTTTTTCTTGCCTTTAATTGCAAGCCACCAGTTTGTCTCAGAGTTATTTGTAAACACTGGTTTGAATTGCCACACTTTTTGCATGTAAAGTCTGTGTGTATATGTTAAAGCCTTTCGCAAACCTGTGGCAAAGTGCAGAAACTAACCAGCCTGTGCATGGCAATGTCCAGGAAATACACAGGTTTTCATGCAAAATACTGTGATTACCCATGGCAGACACATGCTTAAACCTGAACAGTTGAAACTAATTGACACTGGGTTTTTTGTAAGGTTGTATAATTTTGAACATTTTAGGTGAAAAATCATTCCAGCATAGTTTTTATTCTGACAAAGCATTTCTGTCTCATGAGCTAAAGTGTAAGCCTTATCTTATTTTATTACTTGGAAGAATGAATGTTGTATACATGAAAAAGTTATCATAACTTAATACCATAATCTGTATAACATGTGGAGAGCAATTTTAACACCATCACAAATATTATACTTGAATATCAACAATGGAGAATGTACATTTGTTTCACATAAAATTATTGCATTAACCTGTACATGAGCTATATTATTGCATGTGTTCATAAATAACCCAAGTGTAAAATTTGCTGAGTGCAAGATATATTGCAAAAGTACATATTTAAACAAAATTGCTTGCCTCTATTTTTCTATGGTAGTATCATTAGATTTCCTGTCAGCTATCAATTATGCCAAGTTTGATATCTTATGTAGTGATAATCTTTGTATTCAGTCATTGTATGATGTGACATGTAGAAAGTGCCATGTGGATGTAGCTCTTCTGACCATCAAAAATATGCCTTGCTAAATCAAATGTTTTAACTCGTTTAGTTTTTAGTTTTATTCATTGTCATTTGTTACAATGGGACTGATCATATTCTGTCATTTTCTTTTCCAGGATGAGTACTATCTTTGCCATCAACTATTAAAACTGAAATTTCCTGAGTCACACTATGCCAACATTTAAAAAGGAACGAAGACCAAAAGAAAGGAATTCTTAAAATTTGGTTTCAAAGAGTTTGATTGATTTGTCAATATACTGTATCTATGCAGAGTTTAATGTACAGAAACCAACTAAAATTACTTTTATGTTTTTCATACCTACCATTAAAGATGAACTTATATTTCTCCAATAAAGGTATCACTTGCAGTGGCTGTAAATTGCCATATATTTGTAATTACACTGCTGTTTTATCTTTTTATGTAATGAATTATTAATGTCAATCTTTCAACCAGTGAACTAAACTGGATGGCTTCCTTTTTTCAGTTTTTGCTTTCTTTGCCTCTTCCAAGAAGACTTTCATTTTAAGCATTCCATGTTTTGCAATACTAAAATTATTAGGTAACCATCAGCTGTGGCTTGATCTTTTAATGAAGCGGGATGCTTTCTCTTATATACTGACAAGTCTTACCTCATAAGAAGATAATGGCAATTTTATAAATTTTTAGAAATAGGAAGGGAGTGTTCAAGCAAGGAGTTATTATTGGGAATAGAAGCTCTCTGTTGCACAATATTGAATGCTCAGAGCTTACTGTTTATTTTACTTTTAAGGTTAGTTTGCACAAGCAGTGAAACAACTTTAGTATCATTAAACTTAGCCTAGCTCTTATGCATATTTATCTGATAGTACAAGAGTTAATAATGAAAATTACTTCAAGGTTTGTCCAGTAACCCCATTGATACAGTAGCTAACGGAAGCATTTACCTTGACCTAGTTTTACTTGGTTTACTCTTGCTGTCTACTAGGCTTTGACCATAAATACCAACTGTAGGAAAGTGACTGTGTGTCTAAGAACAACTAGTCAGTCAAAAATGTAACCATATAATATAACATTATGAGCAATGTAAGAAAGTTTTGTTATTCACGAAACAAGCAAATGTGATTTAAATTTTTTTCCAATTAAGGATAATTCCAGTGCCTTTAAAAACTTCATAGTTTATTGACCTGGTAGTATGCTAATTTTGCTTCATACTTTCTCTTTGCAAGTGAAAAAATGTTTTTGTGCTAGTATGACATAAATCCCTTGAATGTATATGTATGATGTAAATAACAGCTTCCTACAAAAGTTTGTAAACCAGTATCAGTCAATTCCACAGTTCAGGTTAAGAAGCTTTGAAAGTTCACATATGGATGTCATCAGTGCAGGAATATTTAGTAATTGTGTCTGTGGTATGGTTTGTGGTGATGTTATGGTTAATGTCAATAGGTGTATGGTTCTTCAACTATCTTGTAATCCAAGGATAATGCTTGAAATAACATTTTAGTCATATTTTGAAAGGAAGGTTTGACACTTAAAACATTGCACAGCACATTTCTACATCCTTCATTTTGAGGCTGTATCATCAACTTGATCAAAACATTGTTTTATGCAACAAAGCTAAAGGTCTTTCAGTGATGTGTTCAAGGTTGTTTTACCAACCAGTGGATGAATGGTTGGTAATCTAAGGTTACACACTATTTCCAGTGGGTATGTCTTAAAGTAATGATTGACATTAAAAAATTTGCAATCATTTTTTCTATTTCCTCTATAGTGGCTAAGTTGCTAACAGTATGTTTGTTATGATTTATTGTGCTAAGATGTACCCACTTAAGGTTGCACAATTTAGTCATGTAGTGTAAAAGAAATTGAAGCGTGGGCAGTTCTAGACAAGTAGCTTATTAAAACACTTTTAAAGAAGTCTCCAAAAGAAGTAATGCGTGTTGAAGATCCCATTATCATATGATTTGGGAAAGGAATTTCTAATGTATTTTAAAGCAGTTAGAATACAAGCTTACTGGACAACCTCAATACACACAGTACACCACTTTTTGAGAAAAAAATCATACATGTACTTTGGTAGTAGAATAACCTACATGTACTGTCAGACTGTCTGGCTTCAGATTATACTGATTTTGATATAGGCTAAACCTTTTCAAAACAAATGTTGTTCCATTGAAACAATGTTAAGCACCAGGTAATAAACAATAAGAATGATCATGCAGTGAACATGTTTAAATTTCTGGAATTAGGTTTTGATAAAATTTATCGCCTGCTCTTCTCTTTTCTTCCTAAGTTGCAATTGGGAAGCGTAACTGAACGATAAACTTACACGCAGCACGAGCACGTACGAGCAGACGTATAGCCTTACAATACACTGTGTGTACAACGCAGGGTACCATTGTGTTAGTGTGCACATGACGAACAAACAGTCGACAACTCGCGGCTGTGGATGTCTTATATTATATCTAGTTCAATGATGTCCACGGCCACAATGACACAACCATACCTGCGCGTTTTTGAGCTTATTATCTCATCACCCCACATAGTATATGTGGTGATGAGATATATTGTGGTCAGTTTGGGCATGTATACATTCTGTGACATAAGTGGAAAGGTTTTTTCTTCCTGATAAAAGTGAACGGAAATTCGGCCTCAATTTGTCAAGATAAAAAATATTTCATAGCTGACCCTTCAAACACAGGGCTGGAAAAGTGGACCTCCCTCAAGTTGGGATGGGTCGTTCGAACGCTCCAACCCCCCCCCCCCCGGCTAAGGGCCTGATCTCCTTCCTGAATGGGTAAATAGGGGTAGGGGGAGGAAGGCCAACAGCAGTCCTTGCTTTGTATCCCTATGAGTAAGAAGGTTAATTTCACTTTAGTCAGCCCTTTTTTTCTCACTCTTTTCTCACTCATTTGCCAAAGAGAAATACTCAGTTTATGTTACTCAAGAATAAAGGAGATTGTATTGAAAAATGCTATACTTTTCTTCTAGTTTGGTTCTTTTAGTTTCCATTGTAACATGATTTTGTTTCTGCATAACAATGAGAGTTTTAAATAAAGAATTAAAGAGAGTATGTTCACATACTTTCATCCTTTATTAACTTTCCCTGAACCAAGACTCTGCTAGAAGTCATGATTCATTTTCTGAGCTAGTTGAGAATGTCAAATACTAGCCAGTGGTCTTATGTACCTATTACTGTGAAGTATGAGTGAAAAAGAATTTCCCACAGATTTGTTAGCAAGGCAGGTGCATCTGTAATTCTTTTTTACAGAGATTTTTTTAAAAAGGAAAAACACTATGTAAATGTGGAACTGCTCTATCAAGGGTTAATACCTTCACTTCAAAAGTGATTTGCTCACTATTAACATTTGTTACAAAGCTTAGTTACATGAGAGATATTATGTAGCACAGATATGTACCATACATAAAACTATTTTTCAGTAGAAAGCTAACTAGATGATGACTAGCTGTGTAGTGTATGGCTCTTTCAAGTATGCTGAGGTCATCATCAAACTTTTGTCTATTTTTCTTAGCTGGATTAAGTAGACATTTGTAGCCTGTACTTCAGAGGAAAACCGATTACGTATGGTTATGGTTGGCCCATGGCATTGAGTTCGGAACATAGGATCATGACATTTAGCATGTGCAGGTTGGATACTGTGTTTTATCTTCAAGTTTGAAGTCATAATTCTGGTCTCTCAGCCACTCATGTGAATCAGGGTATATACATGTCATTGAGAAGACTCAGGGAATTTGCACAAAAAAGAAAAAAATCAGGGAAAACTTAGGAAATTTGATTCAGAGGGAAGGAATTTCTTGTTGCCCTTCGGCCTAAAGCACACACATACATTGTCCATTTGCATTAAATTCTTTTTCTGACTGTCTGTTGTGACTTCTCTGTGTTTGTGAGTACTCTGTCTCAAACATACAGTAGCAACGTTTTGTATGCTTAGGTGATGAACACTGAAAGCTGAAAGGGACTAGCTCCTCCTGATTGGCTACACAGCTGGTGTAGAACATTCATTTACGTCCATCATTCAAATATTTACTGAACATGGCGAACTTTCTTGTTGTGAAATTTTCGGATAGTTTCTTGAAACTGCTAATATAGTGTTTGAGTGGCTTTGTGAGATGGTATATGAGTAAACCGAGTATCAAACTTGGAAGCACAAAATGAAAATTAGTCAGTCTTAAGGTTCAAAAATATTCTGAAATTACATTTGACATTAACTGTAGCTCAGTATTTTAATGCCCATAAGTGTTCCACACTCGTGGTTTTGATTTTAAACACTCCAAGATTTTAGTCTAACATGACAGTTGTACAGTAGTGTTGTCAAGGGGATGGGTGATGACCATGTAACTTGGAGCCATTGTCATCTTGCATCCTCCACATTCAAATCCCATTCCCTTATATCCTGCAAGTGAGATTTTAGGGGTTACATATGTGCAGGTAAAGCATACCCACACGCACACACAAAAGAAAAAATTACAAAGTGTGCTAAGAAGGCACGAATCCACATGCTGAGGTTAAAACCGCCAAATGTGATCTCAACTCTAAAAATAAACAGATCAGAGATAACGTTCTTTTTGATCTGACTATAATATATTCCTTTTCCAGTCCATGGTTGAAGAAGCAGTAAATATCCACCCGCTTAAGTCAACCCGCCTCTAACCTTTAAAGTACAAAATATGAGTGGGGTATGTCATAGGCGCAGGAAGCTGTTCTCGCTTGGGGGACTGGACGTTGTTTCGGACCGCCGTCCGAGGGGAGGGGGGTTCCCCCGATCATTTAGGAAACTTTTGAGCATTTGAGAATCCTAAGATGCAATTTGGTACAATGCATTGGGCAAATTTTGCAAAATAGTGGACAAAAACCTGAACAGTTATCGGTCTTTAAATGGCATTGAATGAGCACTCAGTAAATGATCATATGAATCACAATTTGGCCTTATTGTGTAATAGTCCCAATCCAAGTCTGACAGAATGGGTAACAAAATAAGGTCATGTCAGATTCAGTGGCTCAAATCTGTTTCGAGAATTATATGACTGGGGAGAAGGTGATTTTGTCGTGACTTTATCTGAGCAGAGCGTCACCATCTCTTAGCTCGTATAGCGTAACAAGAATATTTTGTTTGCAAAGGATCCCTCCTAGATTGCCTTGAGTGGCCAGTTGCCAGACTGCGACGTCAACGGCGGAACGGGGGGGGGGCGGAGGGGCGACCGCCCCCTTAGGTTGACCAAGGGAAAATTTAAAAAAAAAAATAATTAAAAAAAAAAAATAAAATGAAAACATATAACTCACACATTTTAAGGGATATTTCCGGTATATGGGGTATAGTAAGGCATGTATTTCTCAGTTCAATACAAACTGAATCATCTCTGGCGTACTGACTGTAAGAACTGGACGCTCTTTAAAATGTCTAAATTCTTAGTTTACAAAATACCTTACATACCCTCAATTAAAATTCCAGTCGCCGCAGATAGGCCTAGGTGGCTGACTTGAGGCGAAATAAGGGTATTTAAGGATACTATGCTCCAAAGATGTCCTCGCTCTGGCGAAATTTCATGGCGAATTACATGTCTGGTGTTAACTTGAGAAGATGTTAACGTTGAGGACAGACCGTCGTCTGCCATTGATGCAGACGAGATTCTACTGGGGAAAGGGGTTTTTAGCCCGCAATCCCCCCCCCCCCCCCATGTGCAAAATTTCATATTATAGTAATGGTGAAGACATAGATTTGCTCAGTATGTATTCCTCGTGGCTCTTTCAGGCCCGTAGGCAACAAGTTCTGTAACAATTCTTTCTATAACTACAAAAAAATTTCGCGCACTACGCGAGCTTTCATGTTCAGTTTCATCAAGCGGTAATATCCTGCATTTCACTCGATATATTCGACGTTAAAGTTTCCACAAAAACTGTTCTTGCATGTAGTTACGATTCCACAGAAACACAAAAATGCATCGCTGTTAATTTCTAACCTCGTTTTCGTATCATTCGGAAGATTCTTCTTCAGCCTCATCATCGTGGCAAACATATTTTGTGATGACAATATATTTTACAGTTTAGTCGGGGAGGATTAATTAATGGGTAAGATAAACAACGTAATCCCCGACGACGACCATTCAGGCTCCATTAAATTTCTTGACTTGCTCTAACAGTAAGTAGGGCAGATTCTTCAATAAAAATCCAATTTTTTTCAACTTTTATTTATAAAAGCAAAAATATGAAACCTCTTCAATTTCACCCAAACTTTTTCGGCGTTCTTCGCGACCCTTATACTTCGAGTATGGCATCCTTTTGGCAACCCAATGCATCTGTCATGGCTTAGAGTAGCTGGCCCCAGTCAGGGAGTTTGAGCCCCATTAAGGCAAATCCAAGGACCATGCTTTGCTGAGCTTGCAAACTGCCATCATTCGGTGGCATCCCTAGCTACACATATGATCTTCTTTGGTGGCAACCTTTGCGGCACCGGTGGCCCCTATGTCAGAATTCATGGCCACGGAATTCCTCTTTATGAGGTCTCACCAGGGTCAATGACAACATAGCCCCCCAAAGTATGCCCCTATAACCGCACCTGGATGCAGTTTTGCCTGTGATGAAAAGCCTTACCCGTCACTGAAACGCTTGCTTAGTAGTTCTCAACTCACTCAGTAAAAGTGGCAACAGTAGAAAGTTTTTCTGTATTAAAAAGGTTGAAGACATGGCTAAGGAGTAGGATGAGTGGAGAACGCTTAAACGGGCTATGCTGATACATGTGAAAAGACGTGTTGCAATTTGTAATGTGTAAGTCATAGATCGATACACCAAACGTGGGAATCGTTGCCTAGGATTTTTATTGTGACGACTTTACGTTCGTGATCCAAAGTCACGCAGGTGGCTGGAAAACACTCCATGAGCCAGGAAAAGAAACGTGTCAGCTTTACCGTACGGCTCAAGTAGCTTGTGCCCCCCTAAGGGTCGTCAGTGTTTTTTTTTTGATGGAATGAAAATGTATCAAGCTATAGTTTTCAAAAGAGGTAACTGGTCCATGGCGAATTGTTCTTTTCTGGTACCCATTAAACTAACAATCAGAAAAGCATGGGACAAACCTGATCACATTTTGACAATCTCCAATAATGTTAAGGAGAAGGGTCTTCCATGGGCGTCAATCCTGGGGGACGGGGGGACAAGTCCCCCCACATATTTTGGGGGACACAATATCAAATGTCCCCCCACATTGCCTAAAAGAGTAGTGTCGTGGCTCTATTTGACTGGCTTTTAAGTGACATGTAAGTTTGTTGGGCAATTGTTAAGTGTCTCGATGCAGATTCTGAATGCAGATTTCGTCAGGAAAATCTTATTTAATGACAAAATTTCGGCGCGCTTCGCGCGCATGCGTCACGGTTTGCACTCCTCCCCATGTTCATTAAAAACGTACTTATACATGGAGCTATTCTGATCACAACACTTTCCGAAAACAGACATACATATCCAAACATCTGTAGGGGCCTGACATCAATATGGAATCATTCAATCAGTGGCGTACGCAGAGAGGAGGGCCATTCGGCCATGCCCACCCTCACTGATTCCGATTTTTTTTAAGTTCCTAAAAATACGTAAAATTTTTTAGCACAAATTTACTTCAAAAGGTAGCATATTTGGCATAAGATTGCATGTAAGGACACCAAATTTTTCAAAATTTCTCAAAGGGGAGGGGGACACCCCATCGGGCCATGCCCCCTTCACTTATGCCTATTTTTTTAGTTCCTAAAAATACGTAAATTTTTTAACACAAATCTTACTTCAAAAGGTAACATAAGTAGCACCAGATTGCATGTAAAGACACCTAATTTTTAAAAAATTTCAAAGGGGAGGGGACACCCCTACCCTTAGACCCCTCCCCCAGGCCAGCGGTCACACAACATACTGCATCCCCCCCTTGTGAAAGGTTGAAAGTATGTTGTTGCCGTTAAGCACTTTTCAAAAATTTTATCGAGCGCTTCGCCGAAGCAATTATCGGTATAGATGGTGCAGGCGCGGATCCAGGAGGCCTGGGGGCCTGGTCCACCCCGCCCCCCTCGCCACGAAAAAAGGAAAGGAGAAAAAGGAAGAAAAAGAAATAAAGAAAAGAAGAAAGAAAAATTAAGAGCAAAAAATAAATAAAGTGTCTAAGAACGTATTCAAAGTATATATTTCTGTAGGGGATGGGTGGAGCTGTAGCTGGATTATCTCTTTAGATATCTTTCACAGTGGTTGGCGACGAAAGGACAGCTACAATGTTCGAAAACAGGTGAATAGCTGAGTAATGATTCTTGACTTAAGATCTAAATAAGTAAACATCGTAACATATGCAGTATGGGCCCTACTAGCTGCACTGAAATTAATAACAATTTTGTGTTAAAGAGTGAAAGTTTTTCTAATCTAGAGGGATTGAGAGGCAAAGATTTCTCCATACAGACCTTGCAGAATGAATACAAAAGACAAGCTGTCAGGTGACGTGCTTTTGTGCACAGTGGCACCAGCTGTTGCAGGCAAAGAAGCGGCGTGCATACCCTATTCGATTTCGAAACTGTCTGAAAAGTTTTAAAATGAACTCAAAAGGCTTTTAAGCTACAGACAGTGGCGTCGGCACAGTGGGCAATGGGTGGCGTGTGTCCCCCTCCCCCATCGATTCTTGAAAATTTTTAAAATGGTCTCAAAAGTCGTTTAAGCTACAGATTTCTGTGGAGGGTGGAGACAGAGATGTATTTTTGATGATTGGTTTATTTGCTCTTACCATTTTCTTTCACAAATTGTTCTCAGACTATGATAAGTTTTGGAAATTCTTGACAAATTCCAAATTTTTGCACGCTCCGCTAGCGTCAAGCCTTGTGTCAGAGTTGTTCTTATTATCAATAGCTTTCGGTAACTACTCACGGGGGAACATAGGAGCAAAAGTGTTTTTTAAGAATTCTCAGTCAGAAGTTAATTAGTTAGATGAGGTTTAATGTCCCAGTTTCCAACCAATTGGTTCAAGTCGAGACGACCACGGCCTTTTTTCCAGTTGTGGCTCACTGGCTTGTTTTCCCTACTCCATTGCTTATGCTGAGCACCAAGCACAAAAGCAGTAGGTTCCATTTTTAAAGTCTTTGGTATGACCCGGCCAGGATTTGAACCCTAGACCTTCCGGCTGCAAGTGGGATGCTCTCAGTCAGAAAATTCGTTTCTGAATAGCATAGGTTGGTGGGAAAGTGACAGTGTCCGATGCAGGTTCTTAATGCAGGTTTTGTCATGGACTAATATTTTATTCAAAATTTCTGTGCGCTTCGCGCGCATACGACAGGATTTACACCCGATTTCATATACCACTGACAAAGCTATGACGCAAGAAATTATTCCAGTGCAAACATTTTTCTAAAAAGTACATCTCCTTCTCTGAAGGGCTTTAATCATTATGGGATCTTTCACTAATCTATTCTAGCACATGGTTTGAAAGATTGAAAGTACGTAATTGCCGTTGCTTATTTTCCAAACATTTTACCGCGACGTTGAATAACGACGAAAATCTTTTCTGAAATGAATTTTGCCTGTCCACCATCCCTCTTGCTATACCTAAAAAGACAAGGTGATATATCATATCTCCTCCCATATGTATGTCGGGTAGTGAGAATCCCGTTGGTCCCTCTTTTGTATACTGTAACTAATTCAGAGCTCCTTGGATATCCTATTAAAATGTAAAGGAAATATTTTATTATAGTCCAAGAATGTTTCTGTGGACTCAACGCAGGTATAGTTGCGTGTACAATTTCCCCATGGACGTGGATCATGGGGGGACGAGGAGACGCGTCCCTCTCACTTTTTTGGAAGGGGGACATCGTCAAAAGTCCCCCTCACTTTTTCAAAAATGATGGAACAGACTGCAATTATGCCTAGGAAAACGACATTTTTAGAAGAAAGATAACCTAAAATCGTACACTTTTGTTGCACCAAATCGCATCTGAGGGCATTCAGTTCTAGAAAAATTTCCCTCAGACCACCTTCCCAGTGCCGATCACAAAACTTATTGCCTGCCTGTGACGCAAATTCTGGCTACCACCAGTGCTTCTTCTACCAGGACGGCGATTCACAAATGTGGAAAAGTCCCCCCACCCCCCCACACACACACACTCTTGGAGATGAATCCACGCCCATGATTTTTCCTGGGACTTAAGGAGGTTTGAAGACAATATATTAACCGTCTCTTACTTCTCTTTTTCACCCGGACGAAAATTAGAATTCACTAAATTGTGGACATTTTTTAAACATACAATCACCTTAGAACGACGCAAAGATACCACCAATTTGCATATAGGCTCCCTAAAATTAACAAAAATTTCTCAAAGAGGAGGGTAAACCCCTTCGTGGAAGTGCACTCTCATGTAATAACAAGAAAAGGCTCTCCCACTCTTGTATATAGCGTATACAAAATCCCACTGCCTAAAAAGGCACGGTTTAGCAGTTATCTGCTGTTCCCCCAATCACCAACTCCCGCCGGCACCATCGGTCATAGATTCTGAAGGGTATACCTTTCAGAAATCCATAAAGAAGGTGATATATCATCTTTCCTTCCATATGGATGTCAGGTTGTGAGAGTCCTGTTGGTCCCCCTATTTAGTGTACATTTAATGAAGAGCTCCCAGGAGGCTCTATACCGAAAATTTTCGGCGCGCTTTGCGCGCAATTGTTTACGCCTACGGAGAGAGGTACGTTTTTATTGAGTGATAGATTTATTTTTATCACTTTTTACCAAAAATCATTTGAAATCTTTTACATTTTGCAAATTCGTCTCAATATTTCTTGATTTTTGCTTGATCTGCGCAGTTTTAGCCTTGAATTGCTCCTTTTACTATCAATAAGGTCCCAAGCGTATTCGCATTACTCATCGGTGGGGTTCTACCATAAGCCAATTATTCGTGTGCATAAAAGTGATTTCAGAGGAGCCAGCATTGTTAGGATGTAAAGCAACTGATATTCATTTTTCACCCTCCTCTTCTTATGAGAACTGAAAACTGAGTATCGAACCCACCTTATAATTGATAGACACACATAAAGGGAATTGACTCCATTTGTAATAGCCGTAGTTTTAAATGTAAATTCAAATTTTCGAGGGAAATTGTTTCATCTGTTTATACCTGAATACCGTATAACGAAAGTAAAACACTCATTTTATGGCAAAAATCATTTCAAGTTACCTGCATGGGCTCATAATGTTGGCGTGTAAGTTTTAAGATAACTAAGATTCTCCGAAACTTCTGCAGGTACATATAGTAACTTATACTGAGCCATACACATCAAATTCCATGCAACATGAAAAGGTATAAAATCTCACTGACATAAGAACAGGAGCCGATTTCTGTGCTCTTAAAATGCAATACTGCGAGAGCTTCCGGGGGCTACGCCCTATCGCGGGCCCCTGGACACCACGAGTAGGAACTCGCGCTTCGCGCTCGTGGAAGGTGCACATGAGATTTTCCATCTTGGCCCCGCCCCTCAAAATTTCTGGATCCGCGCCTGCAGATGGTGATTGTTAATACACTTACGACTACAAATCATTCTGAAAACGCCCTTGCTAATCCTTCACACCTTTGCTATAATACGATCAACTCCAAAAATATCCCAAAGATATCCCATTTTGCATCTAAGCAATCTTAAATTAACAAAAATTTCTCAAAGGGGAGGGCGTCCCCTTAGGCCCCTCCCCCAGGATGACACCTTTATCTAGTCACAAAGGACGGATCCCCACTGCTGTATACAAACGCAGGGTGAATAAAAAAGGTGCAATTTAAACGCCTCCACTCAGTTGGAAAAAACATCCAGCCGGTCGGAATTTGGGACCTTCACACCCCAAATATGTCGCCCTAGCAACGAGCCTGGTCGGGTCCATGATCTCCGACAATGATCCACGCTGCGAAGCGTTATTTCAGCTATTTTGGGACATGACGCAAATAACATCTTGAAGTAATTCCGTGGACTCCGTGTATTCCACCTGGCAGATCATCTACGATGGTCATGTTAACTTTAAAATGGTAATTCTTATTAGAATAGGACAACGTCAGTCATCACAAGGGGGGGGGGGGAGGAAAGGGCCTATAGGAAGACGCCCCCTCTTCAAAACCAAAAGGATTGGTTTGTTTTAAGTCATGAATATCCCCCCCCCCCACATTTGAATACGGATTGACCCCCTGGGGTCTTCCATCCAAGAAAATACTGACAAAACCATAAATTCCAGGAGCTCACTTGCTAAGCCTGGGAAGGGCGATTTCCGGCGACGGGGGGGGGGGGTATTTTTATCGAAAAATTTTCGGGTACGCTCCGCTTCACTTAGAAAGTCTTCCCACAAGTTTCAGCCTCATCTAGTCCAAAATCCTGGGCGGGCCACTGCGGGCGGTTTTGAGTATGGAACAACAAAAGTAAAAAAAGGTGGCCATGTAAGATCTTGTTCCAAACTTTGTCCAAGGCAGGGACAGATAATTAATTATGTACCTACATCGTTAACCCACTTGGTTGAAACAAATTTTGAAATATTTTTATAACGAAGATTTCTTTAGCGGAGGGAAATGAACAGGAAAGTTATAATTACAAATAGATTTGCATATGTTTTATCTTAATTTTCCTGAGATGTTTGAAACAGATAAGTTTTACTTTTCATTTTGCACAACAGTGACATTATGATTCTCTTAATAACTTTCGTATAAATTCGAGTAACATCCTTCCCTTCAGTTGGGTTGTCAATATTCGTAAACTTCTGCCACTGACTGGAAAGTACCTTTTACTGAATCCAGATCATTAAAAAGTAGAACTGATGGAATCACCACTAAGTTCTTCTCCACTCTTGGGGCAATTTAAACTAATTTTCTATGTTTAAATTGTCTCACATTGCGAGAGCTTCCGGGGGCTTCGCCCCCTGGACTCCCACCGGGGCTTCGCCCCTGGAACCCGCCAGGGTCCATAACGCGGGCCCCTGGACTCCACTCGGAAATACTCCCGCTTCGCCCTCGTGTTGCACCTTCGGTGCACTGCATCCGCCCCCCCCCCCTTACAGTTATTCCTGGATCCGCCCTTGGACTGCGTAAGCTGTGGCATGACCTCGTATTCTTTAATCTGAAATATCATGATTTATCAATCCACAGTTCAAATGAGAAAAGGCAAATAGGCCTTAGAGAAAAAATATTCGGCCTATATATGTAGGCTATTAAAGAGCATAAGGTCTTCTCAACTTTCGTAAGTTGGTTTCAACTGGCCTACCTAGCTTGTCCCTTACCACCACTGGATTACTTCAGACTAATGGCCCGTCGATTGACTACGTAGTGAGCATGTGATGGATGGGCGATTTTTTGATGATGGTATGGTTTGAACGCAGGGATGAAGCAAGCAGAGGACTTGGTGATGGTATGTTGAGGCTGAAATTCAAGGTGTGGGTTTTGAACGCAGGATATTCCAACTACCGTAGTCTATACCCGTCAATCTTCCTTCAGTTTAACCAAATGTAGTCAGACATCTATTGCACGCATTTTGGTTCCATAAGTGATGTGTTGTAGGCACCATTGCTTCGTTGGCAAATAAGTGGTAGTTCAAATGCGCCCTGTTAATTGGCATAAATACTGTAACACCACATGACCAACAAAAGGAGAACGATTGCTTATGACTTTGGCAGTCAGGATGCCAGTTTCCTTGCCAGTAAACCAAAATTATTTTTCTGTCACTGTAGAACTGCAATTGTAAATTTAGAGTTCGGCAGTCAAATTCAGCCTTCGCACTTCGATTACAAACAAGGCCTACTGTACAATTTACCAAGATGGGGGGGGGGGGGGGGGGTACGCCTCTAGCAACATTCTTGCTTGCATGAGGCGTTGGAACAATGACTGCACTGCTGTTTTACATGACGAAGTAGTAGTAAGTAAGTTGATATTGTAGTGAAGTTTTCTGTCCTTTTTATTGAAAAATTTCCCTTTCTAAAATGCCTCCTGAAAGTTTTTAATTGTTGGTGCATTTGTTCAATCATTGTACTTTTCGATCACAGTTTGCTTGGTGGACCGAGCTAGAACATCTTGTGGGCCGGATGTGACCCACGATCAAGCTGCCACTCAGATCCCAGGACCTATGATTATAACACACAACAACTTTGTATAAAAGGCAGTATAAAAATGATCATACATTCTTATTCTTAGTGTATACTTTTCCAAGGGGATTGGACTCGGGCTCGAAACTTGCGACTCGGACTCGGTCTTGGACTCGAATGCCAGTGACTCGGACTCGACAGGTGAGGACTCCAGTGGACTCGGACTCGGAAGGTGTAGACTCGACAACAGCACTGTTTCATTCTTTCAGGGTACGGTGGGTATACTACTTCGTCGTCAGCGCTCGTAGTCTAGTCTGGGTACATACGTGCGTGCACATGACGTACGCTAGTCCGATGACTTTGAAGAGGCACCACTTTATGTGAAAACATCAGAAGAAAATTCGGTTTGTCATTCATTGATTGTAGAATAGAGGAACTTCCTGACTGACAACAAAACCAAGGATGGCCTATGGGACACATTTGTAAAATTTAGTTCATGAAGGCCTATTGCGGGTCTCCTTATATTAAACGCAGTTTTTAATTTCAAACAGAAAGAAACGAAAATAATGCAACACTGTCATACTCGTAAGAAAAGTTTCAGGGCCTGCAGACCCATGATGTGGTGGCTTTCCTGGGGTAACCGCCCCATAATGGCGCTAGGCAAATAATAAATATATACAACGGAGCGAAATTAAATGAGAACTCGATAAGTAGGGATGAAGGGAAACTATCCCCACCACAGGCAAATTAAAGCGTTCACAACATCTTACGATAGGGAAATTAACAAAGGTCACAGCTGCATTTTCCTGACTCTGGAAATTATGTCTAGCGCCACTACAAAATTCCCTGGTAGACCGGGAAAAAGGACCCGTCGATGGTCGGTTAATAATGTCATTTCCCTAACCACATGATAAACAGAGCACACAGGATGTCTATGGGCTAAAGGTTGCTTAAAATCAATCGTCATACCATGTAGCAGTCTTCTTTTATTGCGTACTACCGATGATTACCTTCAGACGGCCAGCCATTGCCCTAAAAAACATTCAAGAAAGTTATGTGGGCATTTTTTTAGCAGTCAGCCATGCTAGATCCAATCTGTACATAGTAACAAATAAAGTTAGGGGGTGACACGTGTGAAAATCATTTTGGGGGTCATTTTTGGCCATTTTTTGGGGAAAAATGTGGTTTTTATGATTTTTGCTTATTTCATATTTTTGAAAAATGCACTATCAGAGAAATATAAATTTTAGTTGATTTCAACTTTTTGAGGCCAATATTAACAAAAACACATCACAAAAAAACAAAGGAAATGAAGACAATCTGGAGTGAAAAATGGCCGATATCTCGAAATGGTGTTCTAATGATGTACGATATTTCCAAAGTGGGAAATTCTCTCATAAAATTGTTTAGAAAACATAATATTGGCTACAAATGTTGAGATGTAACATTACCGTTAGCAATTAAGAAATAGTGACCTTGAAGTTACATACTACCTTGTTCTAAATTATACAAAAGACACAATTTTGATGGCTTTAGTCAAAAAATGAACTTGCGTAAATCTTATGTTTTTGCTAGCCCAACAAAGATTAGTACAGCGGCTAAGGGAAAAAAAATGTGCACTAGTTTTGATGAAAGCATAAATATTTCCTCATATAGGTACTTTTAAGTACGCTGATTCATATTATTCTTGATACCCATCGCTACCATCACGTGACCGACCCCCATTTTGAATTTAAAATGACCGCCATTGGAATCTATTTACTAGGCTTTCTCAGCGTCTGCACAACATACAAATATAATTCAAATGTCTATACCTACTTTAGAGGTATGTAACAATCCATTTTTGTGATTAACAATATCACCCGACAGTCGAAAGGGGATCAAACGGTGGCCCTTTTGAAATCAAAATAGCCTCCATACATGTATTTTATTCGACTGAGGGTAAAATTGTGAACTTTTTAACCAAATTATGAATTATGCATGCTCATGGGTACTTTCAAGTTTGCTGATTCATATTATACTTGGTACCCATCGCTACCATCACGTGACTGGCCACCGTTTTGAATTTAAATGGCCGTCATGGAATCTATCAACTAGGGTATCTCAGCGTTTAGACAACGTACACATGTGATTTAAATGTCGAAACCTACATTGAAGGAGTTCGAGTTTGAGTTAGATGAGGTTTAACCAATAGGTTTAAGTCGGGGCGCCCACGGCCTTTTTTCCAGTTGCGGTTTACTGGCTTGTTTTCCCTACTCCATTGCTTATACTGAGCACCAAGCACAATGACAGTAGGTTCCATTTTGAAAGTAGGTTCCATTTTACATCGAAGGAGAACTAAGATACCAAAACAAGCGAAATAGAAGGCTTTTTTGAGTAAAATATCTCAAATATCTCAAGATGATGTAATGATGTACGTTTTATCTTTCGCTAGAAGTTAGACAATACAAAAACAAAGTGAGTGCAAATGCAAATGCAGAATTTGAAAAACACGTAAAGTAACAAAACATGCCAATCACTTTAAACTGACTGGATATAAATTGATATTGACTTGTCTCGAAGTCATTTTGGAGGGAAACAATGTTATCAAAATAGCAAAAAGCATATTTTGAATAAAATGTGTCAAATATCTCAAAAATGATGACTATGATTTAAGTTTTATGTTTTTGTTTGAAGTTAGTCAGTGAAAAAACCAAACTTGATGCATACGCAAAATGCAAAACTTTGAATAAAACGATAACACGACGAGTAACAACTAATACTAATCACTTAAAACTGTACCTTAAATCCAGAATTACAAGGATCGGTGTATCTTTCGGAGGGTTGGAAAATGGTTCTCACTCACCGCCCATCCAACTCTAATCTTCACAGCTTATTCGCTTGCCGATAAAGAAAGTTGTAATTGTACAATACCTTTGTGATCCCTTCTTCGTTCAACTCATATTACCTAATTTTGTTTCCTTTTGAAATTAAAATGTGAAATGACTTTAGAGAAATCACTATTTCTTGCACACTTGATGTAAGGAGCGGGTTTGTCTCATCAAGGTCAAGTCACTGTGTAACAAAAGACATTTTGGCACAAGATGCACTGGCCTTAATATTAATTAGTGGTGGTGCCAGCGGGGGGGACATGGCCCCCCGTCGGGGAAGGCTCCCCCCCCCCATCGAAGTAAATTTCCAACTTCGTCGTTCAGTACGTACGATAAAATATGCAATCCAAACAGGGAGTTGTCTTAACACCTCCCTGATCCAAATGACCTTCAGTCGGCTCGACGATCTGTTTGATTATGCTCCGGGGAAGGGCATATTTTTCAATAAAGACCCCAACTTTTTCAATTTTCCTTAAAAAACCCAATTTTTTTAAATCTTCTTTCATGTAAAGCCAAATTTTTCAACTCAACTCAACTCAACTCAACTTTTGTCAACTCATCGCCTTTGTCAGGGCCTTGGGTTGCTGCCCCCTCCCCCGGGCAGGGAGCTTGTCCTATTTGTCGGACAAATCCTGGTGCCACCCCTGATATTATCTGGAAAAATACAAAAGACTTTAATCCCAATTTAAAAAGGTGATATCACAAATTATTGTCCAATATAACATTCTCAATTGTGGGAAAAACTCGATGTTTAGATTTCAGAATAGGATCTAGTGTGATAATGGTATGTCCAACTATGTCTCTAAGTGGGCGATCATTGCATTGACAGACGTGAGTTCTGTGCGACTGTAAAAGTTGTGGGGTTTACACATTTTTCTCATCATTTGGGAGTACAAATCATACATTCATCAAACGTGATTAATACCCGAATTAGTGCATTGACAGTGTAGAAGCAGTACGGGAATTATTATGATCTCAACGTAGCACAACCCTATCCTGTATGATTACTAAAACATTAACTTGTGCTCCTTCAAAATTTTTAATTATGCCAATACTCGAAGAAGCCTTTCAATCCCCTCCCTCAGATATCTTACAAATGTGACATCTAGCAGATCACCTTTATCAACCAATTGTTTGTTATTTTACACAAGAAACAAACTGTTTTTAAATGTTATCAAATTGTAAAACTACCAAGACACAAGCAGTGCGATCATAACACAAAGTCAATGGGGACTTCAATGCAGGAATACACACAAAATTTGTATTGACCGTGTCTCGAGTTGTGATTGGCTGGTTAGCTACACCCAGTTCCGCGAAACATGTTTCAGTCGGTCGGTACTTTGAGTCGGTCATTGCAAGTTTTAAATCAAGATTTTCTGCAAAAAAACTTTAAATTGTAACTTTAATTTTCATTCCAAGTAAGCCCCTGTGTCCCAGATTTTATCGCCTCGGCAATATTTTTTGCTGAAGTCAAGTCAATTTGCTTCAAGGCTTCATTTACCACGCCAATGACATACCAAAGCGTTGATACTGTTGCGTACAATGTTTACTCTACTATACCCCTATGACCTATGACCTGACATGCGCAGTAATAACTCTGAACTGGCTTATTGATTCCAGTGTTTCCAATCTTCCCGAAATTACCCGAAATTCGGGAAATCTGGGTGCTCTTCGGGAAATTTTCGGGAAGGGGGATAATTTCGAGAAATTTCGGGAAATCTGGAAATAACGTATGGAGTATGGAAATGACGTATGGCTTGAAAGGTTGAAATCCTGGACCAGCCATTAAAGTAGCATAAAAGAAGCATTATTGAAAATATCAGGAAATACCAAGCCGATTTCAGGAAATTTTAGATTCCATTTCAAGAAAAATGAATTGAGAGTGTGGAAACACTGATTGATTCACTATGACGCCTGGGCGTATCAGCCAAGGTAGAGTGAAATTCGTCTCCGGTACGTCCGGGAAATACTTAGTGGCATAACGTACCACCGCCTTTTCGTTTTTCTCTTCCGCCTGCGAATCTTCCAACCTAGTATAGGAACATCCTCATGGGATCCATCTTGGATCTATTTATTTGTGAAGAACGGTTTTAAGCGAAGGCCGCAAAGTATGAATCGAATCACGGGTGTGCGGGTGTGAAAGGTATCCTTTTCAGTACACTCGGAGAGTAGAAGGCGCAAAGCGGGTAAGTATGAATGACTGACAAGCTCTGCGACGACTACACTCGGCGAGTGTGCGACGAGTGTGCGTCGAGTGAGGTCGGCGGAGAAGTATGAACCTAGCTTAAGACTTATCCATTCAGGCTCGGTTAGAAAGGAGAGGTGCTATTTTAATAACTCCCTAGTTGTAGTGATTCGTATGACCTTGCTATGTCTGCAAAGCATTTACAGTAAACAATCGCGAAACTAGCGTACTTTCGTATTCGATCGTTTCCTGTTACTCTTAGGCAGTGGGCAGCCACCAGTCAGCCTGTGCATGTTAAATCATCTGGCCCTTGAGATCTGAGTAGGGATCAAGCGTCTCCAGTCAACCCTTATATTGACCTGAAAAATTCAACGCTTTCTGATGAAAAGTGTCAGCTTTTCTTGTAATGATTATGTTTGCAAGGTGCTCAAAACTCAATTATTCTCCAGTTGCTAGTGAAAACCTCATGTACGCATGTTCCTGTTTCACAAAAAGTCATTATTTGTAAAATTTGCAATAAAACAAAGTTGTCATTACGGTTCTGCACCTACCATAGTGCAAGGTGCAATTACTTGAAATTTTAGTAAACCTGGGCATATGGGCTTGCGTGCGTTGAGGAGGGTGTGTGTTATCAAAATAATGTGCCGCAAACTTCTCCTAAACCGTAAGTCCGATCAAGGTCAAAGTGAAGGGTAGGTATCTGACCATAAAACCAGTGCATGCGTAATTGCGATGTCATAGGTCAAAGGTTAAATAAAATATAGTTGGTTTTACTCATTTCTTGCTTATCAAAACTTCATTACACCACAAGATACGCGGCGAATGATTAAAAACTTTACAATAATGCTTAATGCTTTTGCGGATGCTAAAACCCCATCTGCACGATCATACATTTGGTCAAAACATCATCATGCATTTGTATGACGATGCAAGTGGACAAACGTTTGGTCGTGTGGGATGCCATCCCAACAACAACCTTCAACAACTTCCAACATTTATGTGAAGGTGTTCAAACTTTTAGATGCATGTTTCATCTTCCCAACAAGTGTGCAAATATTTGTATGACGATATTCGTGGACAAATGTATGATCGTTTAGACTGGCCTTTTGAGGTGGATTTCCAAGAACAAATTTAAACCAAACAAAAAAATATCTTTGTTCCTTTGCGAAGTGTTTTACGAATTCCTCCAAAACATAGATCAGATCAAGTTCAAACTTGGTTGGTACCTGATCATGAAACCGTGCATGAGTAATGGATGACCCAGTGACAGGCAAAAGGTCAAAATTCAAACTACTGATAAGGGTCTTTCACTGTGCTACTATTTGCTAATCAGTCGTTGGAAAATGTCATTATTCATACGATATGTAGCCAATTGAGGGAGATTAGATTTAAAACGCCATGGGTTTCCTACTTGTTACCTTCTTGAATTCTTGTCAGTAACCAACTATGAGTGTATGGATGAAAAAGATTCCTTAGACAGTATTCGCGCCCCGTAGACAAAACGTGTTAGCAGCATTGGAGGATTTGGGGGAAAGCCCTTAGTAAAGATTACTGAATAATCTGCATACAACTATGCAGACGTAAACTGTGTAAATATAGGCTATAAAAAATATATAAAAATATGACTGATAATTTACGGTATATTTGCTTTCAAGATAACGCTTCAGTATCGATTTCGTCAAGGACCAGCATTCATTTATGTACTTCGATCTGTGTGGTAGTTGTTTTGTCTTTAATCAATTGTAGCAACGTACGAAAGGTTAAATAAATGAACTTTGTTACCTAACTCGTACCAGGGAGCTGCTGATTAACCTAAAAGATAAACTGAGAAAGTTAAGAGTGGTAAACAAACAGAATAATCCAATAAAAATGATAAAAACACAAGTGTAAAGCAACTTATTCAATTTAGTATGCATATGGGAGGTAAAGGATTTGTCTCCGCCATACATGGTGTTTTCCGGGTTGCAGGCTGCATCTATAGGTTTATTAGCCTACTTTTTAAATCTTCCTGAATGATGTCGATACAGATGTTGCTACTTCTGGGAATCCTCCCAGAAAAGTTCAAAACACTAATGCGCAGACATGCTTTTTATTGCAAGCGGCGTAAAAATTAAAAAGAGGGAAAGAAAAGGTTTTATCTATCATGT
This sequence comes from Holothuria leucospilota, assembly GCA_029531755.1. NCBI lineage: Eukaryota > Metazoa > Echinodermata > Holothuroidea > Aspidochirotida > Holothuriidae > Holothuria > Holothuria leucospilota. Next base: position 55,045,656 of record CM055966.1, on the reverse strand, counting down.
TATGGGAAATACGAAGAATCTTTGTTGCGAGAACCATCTCTACATCGTGTAGATGACATTAATCGGTAACTATGCTAACCAGGCCCGTAGCCAAAAATGCCACTGAAAATGAGAAGATAGCTTCCAGGGGGCGAAACATTTTTAGTGGGGGCAAGGTGTACTAAAATGCTTTAAGGCAACGGTAGCTTTTAATTTTCTAGAGGTGGAATTTTGTACTGGGCGCTCCCGCCTGCCCCTCCCCCAAGTCGTTGCTATACCGGCTTAGTATTAGCACTGCAAGCAAAAGCTAGTAGAGTAACAAACAAACAGCAGGATATGACAAAGGTTTGAGTATGGCGCATATGTAATGAGAAACAAATTCGTGGCGATTGATTTTATTGTAATGACGCGTCAAGGTAGGTGGTATGAAACCAGGAACCAACAAATACCAGGAAGTTGCTATATGACAAATAGCAACTCCCTGCTGATACCGATACAATAGCCGTTTGCTGTTTACATAAATTGTGTCCCAATTGTAAAGGAAACTTGTTGGAAGAGTGAGTGGATGAATCTAGTGCATATACTAAGGCATGGGCTTAATTTATGATCCAAAGAGCCTAAAAGAGCATATATTATTTTCAAGTGGTATTGGACTCTTACTAATCATACATCAAGAATTACAATTTGAGCATCTTTATCCCTTGCCAAAAGGCCGTAGAAATTTATGCAATCACCCTGGCGAGTGTGTGTGTGTGTGGGTGTGTCCGTGCATGTGCGTGAATATAAGTGTGCTTGTGACGCTTGAGTCTGTAAAGACGATATTTCAAGATAGCAATGATGGGGTCTTGTCATACTTATTGTTTATATCAAGAGAAAGATTGCTCTTGTTTTGGTGGAATTTAAAGGTCATTTGAGGTCACTACAGGTAAAAAACTAGTGTAAACACGATACATCAAGATAGGAATGATGGATACTTTAATAACTTAGTGTATAGATTTGACATATCAAGAGGGAGAACGATATTTAGTGGAGGTGAAAGTTCATTTGAGGATCACCTAGGGTGAAAGTGAAACTACGAAACGCTTGTAGACTGCTTTTTGCAGTTTCAGTTTCAACAACTTTATTTCGGTCATTTGCATACAGAATAGGTTCAATATGTATACACATAAATACAGGTGACAGATCCACAGGAAGCTTGGCAAAGCTTATAAACGTGTATACCCTAACAACAGGTAAAAGGGTACAACTTTATAGATTACAGAAAAACCAAACAAATATAAAATGAAACACGGCAATATACAAAAGGAAGAACGTAGTACATTCACATGTAGAGAGTGTCATAGGCTATTGTTTGTACAGAAGCGTTTTAAAAAATTTTTTTGGAACGTTTGTAGGGAAGAACAATGAATCATTGAAGAGGGAAGAGATTGTTAAACACTTGGTGCAACATACCAAACACAATGAAGGGAAGACTCAAAGTTTATCTCTGATATCTCTAGCACGAATTGGGATACTGTATATTGTGAGTCTGATGTAAACTCTGCATATGCTTTCCTTTACCTTTTTAAAAACGTCTATGACAAAAGCTTTCCCACTCTTCGTCTGAAAAGAAAGGGTCGGTATTCCGATAAACAGTCTTGGATCACTTCTGGTATAATTACGTCTATTAAGAGGAAAAACAAGCTTTATAAAACTATGCCCAAGAACCCTTCCCAGCAAAACAAATCTGAGTACAAAACTTTTAGAAATAAACTGACCCACATATTAAAAATTATTTAGCTGCTTTCAGCGATTGGTTTGCGGCAAACAAGCTTTCGTTAAACGTAGGTAAAACGAATGTATTGTTTTCAATGCAAGGAATGATATGGTCAACTTTAATATTAATATTAATGGTAAATCGCTAAAAAAGGTGGATTGTGTGAAATTCTTAGGTGTTTTCATCGACTCTAAATTCACTTGGCACGAGCACATCAAGTATATTTCCACACTTGTTGCTAAAGGTGTATGCATTCTTTCAAAACTAAAACATACCCTTCCTAGGAACATTCTAAGGTCCCTTTACCTGACACTAGTACTACCACATCTGACGTACTGTTGCATTATTTGGTCTGGATCAAGCAAGTTTTTGTTAAGTTAATTATTTTGCAGAAAGACATATCACCTTTTCTCATTCGAGGGATCATAGAAACGCCTTATTCAAATCTATGAATTTACTTAAACTTATTGACCTATTCAATCTACATGTGGCCAGTTTTGTCTACCGTTCTCTGCACGCAATGCTTCCAAATACGTTCAATGCTTTCTTTAGAAACAATTTATCCATCCATTCCCACAACACAAGGCAAGCTGATCATTTGCACACGAGGAAATGTTTCAACAATCTGTACAAGAATAGTCTTCATTACCGTGCCATTCCAATTTGGAATCTCTTACCTTCAACAGTAAAGGCCATGCCTTCCTTAGCCTCTTTTAGAAAAATCTAAGCTTGTATTAATCCCATGAAATGTTTACTGTTCCTGTCTATTAGCACTCTTCTCAGGGTCTAGGGATGGGTGGAGTTTGGTATTTGGGGTGGGTGGGGGTAGGGTGGTGGGTTGTGTATTAATTGGGAGGTAGTTTTGTTTTTCTTTTTCTATGTGTATTCATCCTAGTTTTTCGTTTTTCTCAGGGAGTGTCACTTCTCGATAAGCCCAAACAGGGTTTCTAAGTGTACTTCCTTCCACGCGTTTTGTTACTTATAGGCTTCTATTATTTGTTTGCAAATTTGTCTTGTGATAAATCAAAAATAAATGAAATGAAGTCTCTGTAAAGCGATGTTGTCAAGTGGTTTGCTGAGCGAGTATGATAAGCTTTTACCTCAGAGCACATCTTAAAGTAATCGCGAAAAATATCTGGTAATTTCCTATCAAAAAATTGTAAACAAGAATACCAATTTGATAACGATTTATATCGTAAATTGACAAAAGGTTCAACTTTTTTCAAGAGTGGGGCGTCTAATGAAGATAGTGAGTATTCAAAATATACTGGATAACTCTTTTTTGAAGAATAAACTACGGCTGTACTTAGACAGATAAGTAGAACCCCCCAAAATATTACAGTTAGATAGAAAAGGCAGGATGAGAGTATTGTAGAGAGTAATGAGAATTTTCTAGGGCAAAGTAAATCGCAGACGGCCGATAATTCCAATATTTTTAGATTCTTTTTAGTAACTTTTTTTTAGTAAACACGATATCTCAACCAAGGTACAAAGAGGGTCTCATAGCAGCATCTAGATGGTATATGTTAAGCACAACAACCCTGTTGCTTGTGGTGGAGCTCACAGGTCATATAGGTCACCAGGGGTCAAATGGTGAAAAGTTTGCCCAAAGGATTCTCATACACTTTAATCTTGATGGATCTCATAGTCAGCATGTGGATGAATCATACTAAGTTGAATCAGCCTCTTAATTTTCTTGAAGATCAAAGATCATTTGAGGCCACCGGTAGTGAAATTGTGAAAACATAAACTAATAAACACGAGATTTCAAAAGGGTAACATTGAGGGGTTAGCATGCAGATGCCTCATATTAAATTCAAAATCTCTTCCTTTGGTGTAGGTAAAGGTCATTTGAAGCCACAGGCATTCAAATTGCGTAAAAACTCGTAAACATGATATCTCAAGAAGTGAATTTTGAGAGAAAATTAGCGCGTAGATTAGTGGTTCCCAACCGGGGGCGATAACGCCCCCGGGGGCGTTTGCACAAATCAGGGAGGGGGCGATGAGCGCTAAGGGGGCGACAGGGGGGGCGTTTTGAAAAAATGGGATACTCACTTTAAACCAAGGCCTTACAAGATTCCAAAAACTTTTCTCTAGCTGAACTCTCAAATTGGTTCGCACAAAAAGGAGATGAATGGAGTCAACAATTGAGTAGGTCTAATATTCCCTTCCCAGGTGCCACAAATTCTCATCTACTGTAAAAGTGTTTAATTTTTATTTTTCCTGCAAGGACCTTCATATTCCCATCAGTGACAGTAAAAGCGGTGACCGAAGGGATCATAGCTAAAAATCGTCCTGCAAATTTAACAATGAATGTAGTTTTTTTCCTTGCAGTCCATAAACATGGCATACTGACAGAAGTGACAATTGTAGGTAACTGTAACAAAATAGATAACTTTGGCAATGTATTATGAAGTAAAACTTTAAAATGTTTTCAAAAATGCAGTTTTCGATGCCCCAACCTCTGCTTTCTCATTATTTCTACCTGTTGGGCAGCTTGGCACAAGTCTTTCAATTACCCATGCCACCCCTACCACCCTTCTTCCTCGCGTGAAAGGGTAAGCCCCTTTCAGCATCAAAGGGAACTCCCGTTATATATTATTGAAATACAAACTGGACTAAAGCTGAATTTGCAATCTTTTTAGTTTGTGTTTAAGGTTATTAAGTAATCGGAAGACAGCCAAAATTTGACTGACAGTACGTCATTCTCGTGTCAACAATATCGTAAATATTTCACAGCTTCCGGGGGCGAATCCCCCAGTCGCCCACTGGGATGTTGACCTTTGGCCTGATTTTGGGGAACAGTCCACAACTCAATGGGGCCCTGGCAAAGTCAGTTAAATACCAAAGACGTTTTTCCTCCTTCCAGTTTTTGTGAATCGTGGGTTAAAGAGTGGCCATCTCAAAAGGGTGTCAGTTTCTTAAGTCCCTCATTGCTGTTGTGCTACCCTGTGTCGAACCCACACGTAAAAACGATGTATGTCACAGTGGGTCTACCCTTTTATTTCAGAATGTTTTGTTTTATTATCGTCGTTTCATCCATAGCAGTAGTGAGCTATAGACAAGGGTGGGGGGGGGGCGTCCTCATTTGGTGAAAGGGGGCGTTTAGCTGCCAAAGGATGGGAACCACTGGCGTAGATGGTCCACACTGACGTCATCAGGACAGAAATTCTCGTGGAGGTCGGAAGGTCACCAGTCTTTAAACTGAGAATACCTCGTAAATATTGTAGCTAAATATAAATAACTGTATGGATCTCATACTATGTATGTATATGTTCGAGATTAACATAAAGAATCTACAGTTTTTTGGTGATTAGACGTCATTTGAGATTGCCAGAGATCAAACTTAAAAAAACTTGTAAGTATAATATATTACATGTTGTAAAGAAAAGTACTTGTCAACAGGGCCGGATTTACCTGCAGGATGGCTCATTACCTATTATACAAGGGGAGGGATTTCCAGTGTCAGTTGTGATGACATTATTTGTGAGATGGGACTAATACATAGCGCTGCCTAAGGGGAGCGTCATCATCAGATGGCGTGTAGACTAGAGAAAAATGCCGCCACCGACAGATTGTCGGAAATGGTACTTCCCAGGCCTTTCAATTTGGCTTACAGACTTTTTGAATCTCTCATAATTTAGACATTTTTACCCCCACCCCAAAGGGCAAGTCAGACAAATTATATTCCGCAAAATTATCTCGTAGGGGAGGAGTAGAACTTCATGTTAACTTATAAGCACTGCTTTATTCGGTGTTCGTAAGTGTAAAACATGATATTGAAGATAATATATGTACATGATATCGGCATAGAAATCCATGAAAGGTGGTTTTGGCAAGGGCCTGCTTCTTACTAATTGCAACTACCTGGTGTACCTGTAGGTAGTTTTGTCCAGTAATCGATACGTTACTTACCAGATGCAAAAGCGCTCTCGGACATTCTGATCAGGCGCGGCGGAACGGAGAAAAACATTGGGGAGGGGGGATGAATGCCAGCAAGACTATCTAAGCAGATCGCCACCATCAGTTTGAGAGGAGCTTACAAGAAAGTTTTCGGCTTTAATTTACAAACCCTCCAGATGGCCGGAAACGGCACTTCCCGAATGTTCTAAGCTGCATATACCTAGCCTTGTAATATGGATCTTCTGTCTGCAATTTCTCAATTAAGGAGAAAAAAATAAGTCTAGGAAAAATGGGAATACATATTTCTAATCGGAGCGCCACCATCAGTTGGCGTGGAGCATACAAGAAAATTTTTGGCTTCACAAACCCTCCAGATGGCCGGAAACGGCACTCTCCGAGTGTTCTAAGCTGTATGTATACAGCCTTGAAATATCGGTCTCATGTCTGCAATTTCTTAATTAATGAGAAAAAATCAGTCTATGAAAAATGGTAATACATATCAGATGAATTGAGCAAATTTCACTGGGGCTGAACCCCCAAGCCCCCCTCCCCCAGTTCCAACCCAACTGGTTCTGATGGTAACCGAAGCATATGATGTATGAATGCTCAAGAAAATCCGGACCACAAATTTTATATTTCGGCGCAGGACCCCATTACCTTTAGTCATATTAAAGCAAAAGTTTCAAATGAAATATGTAACTATTGAAAATAAGCAGAATAAATTTCGTCGCAGAGCTAGGGGGAACGGTTTGAGAGGCGAGAATAGTATTAAGGGGAGAGTTGTAACAAGTAGATACCTCATGTATCGACAGTACTGCACTAGTGCTTCTCAATCTTTTCTTTTGATATTCTACCTGTTTGAACTTTTCCTCCATTCTTCCCATCATATATTTTTATGAAACCTTACCAAGTGTTTTTGCAATCATTTTTTTCCAGTACTAGGATGAAGGCGAAAATTTAATTCACTGAGTGTTCATGCTATCTGTTGGGTGCGAATCTAGACTTTGGGAGAAAAAAAAAGCAGTTTGGGTTTGTAGCTTACCTTGTCACAGTGAAGGTTAACAGAGGCGCCGAAGGAGGCTCGGGGTCTTCCTAGGGAAATGTTGAAATAAAACACTGTTTGATGCAAATTCCTAAGATCTGGCAATCACGATAATTACAACAATAACATTTTATGAATAGTAGAGGTCAAAGACTTGTAAGCTATACAACTATCAATTACCAGACTGTTAAAAGCAAATGTACAGTAACGTATCATTGTCACTGACAATGCTCAGAACATATGATAATGGTGATAATGGACCATAAAAAAGAAAGCAAAAAAAAAAAAAAACATTAAACCATTAAACACAGGAAACAAGTGTCTTTCCAAAATGAAGACGTTATTACACTTGAAAATGCAAACAAGAAGACGCAACCCAGCCTCGCGGGATTGTCGATAGAGGTTGGAGATGGGGGGGGGGGTTACAGAAAATGATGCCTTAAGCCCACCCCCTTTAACCCAGAAAGTCGGTGTAAATTGTGCATATTCGCATCGGTGGCAGTTTGCACCCGGAGCAAATTCTTCCTTTGTCACCTTGTGCAGATGATGTCCGGGGGAGGTGTTTAAGGGGAGGCGTGTCTCCCTCCCCTTTGAGAATTTTTGTGTCTATTTACGATGGCTTTCATGCAAAATGGTGCTATCTTTGACAAATTTTTGAATTGATTACAAATTGGAAAACTCACAATTTAGTAAATTCTTATTTTTGGTTGACTGTAAAGGAAAGTTGTGTTGTTTGTTGTCTAAGTGTCGAGGTAACAACTCCTTTCCTTGAAAAATTTTGTTTTGGTAAGGTGGCAAAGTTGCAAAATTGTGGTATCTTTTGCAAATCTTTCAATTAATTACATGCTTATCATTTTTAGTGATATTTTGACTGTATTATGGCACTCGTTATAAAAAAATTGTAACGACAAATACATGCTACGAATGTTACCGTATATGCTACTCATGATATTATATAATAATTAAGGCCTTGAAGGGCAGCTGTTTCACGACGCTAAGCGACCACGGAAGTGGAAGAAGCTTATGGCTTATGAATTACAACTTCACGTTGTGTTGCTAACCAAATCTGGTTTCTCTTGAAAGGCCAGTTCAGATGGGAAAACCGTAGATTGCTCTTGGATGAAAAATCCACCTTACTTTGACCCGGCCGGGGGTCGAACCCCGAACCTCCCGGCTGCTAAGCTTCATCGCTTCAAATGTCACCCCCTTTATCCACTCTGACACAGTACCTATTCTCTTTTCATACAGACAAGTCTTTTGGTCAGAATGTATTACTGCCCAGTAATGGTTATAAGATTTGGAGTGTGTTCCGTGGAATCATTTCTATAACAAACGTTACGTCCGGACTTTGCATTAAGACTCTCTAAATATAAAAAAGTATAATTTTTCAAGAAAGGAATTGCGAGGGAAATATGAATGTACAATACCAAATTTTAATTACCGTGTTAGCCAAAATAATCTTTTAAACGTTTGTCTAACAACCCTGTGAAACAGGTTGGAGCTCCATAAGCCTCTCTCAGGTGCACCACGAAAATTGCTAGCCTCTATTATATATTGCGTCCAAGAATTGTATAATGAAACTTTAACTAGCTTTTAATTATGAGTTGAAAATTCTATTGTAGTCAACATTAATCCTGACTATATACCTACCACGCTTTGAAAGTAAATAATCATTCAATATTTTTGTATAAATACTGATGCAACATAAAATGCCATCGGTCGTATTGAAAACTGTGTCAAGGTGCCATCATCTTAAAGGGGAAATCTCTTCATCCCAGGCAGTTCCATTTCTCCCAACTAAGTTACTGTAAGCGACACCCATAACTGTTTTTAACTGCTTGTGCAGACACAAACCTTGTTTATTGCTTAAAGTGATATCCTGGTGAGCATACAAGGCCCTTATTTGTTATCAGAAAACTCAGTGTTCATGCTATGTAATATAAACTACTCTGCGTCTTTTGAATTTTTTAACTCTGATTTCAATCAAAGAGCAGTAACCAACTGAGAATTCTACTTTCCCCCAAGTAAAATCATACTTGGGATGATAAGCATCTACCCTTAAAGGAGAAGACTCTTGAATGATGTTCCTGCCTCCACGAACATGCAGATAGCATTTTAAGCACACCGAGATGGGGTTGGGAGTTTTAAAATGTGACCTCCACACCACAGTTAATATACACATATATATTATGCTGATACTGATAGGGACTGAGCTATATAGTGTGGTAAGTTGGTGTTTGTTCATATCAGGAAGGAACAAGGTGGGCTACTGTACGTTTACATGATTCTGTATGCTGAGATGAGAACTATGATGACTCACATGCACTGTTATTCATTCTCTGCATAGGAGGAACAGCTTGGCTTCTTGGTTGTGTTTCCTTATTTTTTTTTAATCACTGTTAGGATCTCTGAATAAGTTGTGAATCGGACAATCAATAATTAAGACGCTATTTCTGTGTATACGATTTAGTTCCATGACTCGCCGCACGGACGTTCTTATCGGTGAGCTTTTTAGCCATTGAAGGGACTAAAAGCAGTGAAAGTGTTTCTGGTGAGCTGTCAGTCTTTTCAACCTGTAAATCTCAGCATTACTATCACTAGGCCTAGGTCAGGAATAGGCATAGACCCACAACACTCAAGAAGGTAAGAAGGTAGCCCTTGAACAGTGCTAGGTTGGAGGAGTGTAACAGAAACACGTAGCACTGTTCAAGGGCTAGTAAAGAGGATACTTAGCAGTAGGCCTATACTGACATTCAGGATTAATAAATCCACAAAAAGTCACGAAAAATTGCGTACTTGTTGGTACAGAAGAGTTAAAAATACAGTTTTGCACACAATGCAGGAAAACCTAATCACCCAGCAGTAGATTTCAATGAATTAGATAAATTTGTCTGGCTGCAGTTTGATGTTCACATCGTAAGACATTTAATTGCATTACATTTTTTGGAAATAATTGAGTGAAATGGTGAAAAATGGCAATCGGATCGGATCGGATCAAAATTCCATCCTTCGCATTTTTTGACACAAATGTTTGTTTAAAAGAGAAAATGATGCAATATGTGTGAAAATTTTTAAGGCATAGATCAATTTTGTGTGACCTTCCCACCAAATACATGCTTTCACAACTTTCCGAATTGATCTTGGAAATGTTAAAGAATAACGGTTTATAATATCATTTTATCGACATTTTAATAAAGTCATGTCAAAATGTTAAAATTTACCAATGTTTTTATAAAGCTTTATATTTAACATTTTGTAAAATGTTAAACAAATGTTTGAAGTACATTATTTAACAAACAAGAAATTATTCCAAAGAATGGCAAATTTGAAACAAACTGTTCATGCTGCTGTGTTATATGTACAACTGTTGTTAATGTGGAAACCAAAACAATTATCGGGAGAGGGGTGATATCAGTAAAGGGAGTTTACTTAGCGAGAAACGGAATTTTGTGTGATCAAGGGATCAATGGAATTTTTCTAGTGCAACTTATATTTGTCATCAGTGTCTGTTTTTGACTCCAAGCTGTAGCGAATAACCATCCAGTTGAATAAGTGGAGAATATAGTTGTCTGTGAACCAGGTCACAGTAAAACCTAGAAATTAAAATTATTATTTCAGAGTTAGAGGTAGATGAGGTTTTACAGCTCAGTTTCTAATCAATTGGTTTAAGTCGGGCCGGCCACGGCCATTTTTCCAGTTGTGTCTCACTGCAGCTTGTTTTCTCTACTCCATTGCTTATGCTTAGCACCAAGCACAATGGCAGAAGGTTCATTTAAGAGAGTCAGGTATAGTCACATATGCTGTTAAATTTTTTATTGAGACGACAAATATTAAAGTGAAATATAGGTTGAAATTAAAGTTTGTAATCTTTTTAAAATCGGAATTTTCTAGTGCATCTTTGATACTATTTATTTAAGAGCTATTGACTCTGCCATCACCGAACAGCGTAAATGCAATCAAAGAAATCGGGAAAAAAATAGTTACTGAATTAACTTGGAAGTCCTTTCCAAGAACAAACGTCAGTACGTTACACTAATGACTGAGAGAATTTTGGGTGAATAAGTCTCTGAAATGGACATCTCATGAAACAGTAGAGAGTGATGTTGACATTGTATAAAGCTGTCATGAGGGAAAATTTCCACTTTGGGAAATGCACACACAGTATCACCCATGGATGCAAAAAACTCACCTTCATGAAATAAACAAAAACAGAAGGAGAAATGAGATTTAACAAGATCACAACTGGCTGTGAGTCGGGAAAAATTCAGTGCAGTGTGTAAGATGTATGGTCTCCATGGGGCTAGTCCTGAGAAAACACTTTAAAAGAGAGACTGACAAAATCTGGTCAAGAATTCATCGGGGTAAAACTGAAATTACATGGAAGGAAACTGAAATCAAAGCTTACGAGCTTAAGGAACCTCCCCTCTATGATCAAATTATAACCAATACTTCATTGGACTTTTTCCCTTGTACTAATTCTCAATTCCAGTGCTAGTCAATGCATGGAGCTACCACCTCGGAGGTGGTAGCTCCATGGTCAATGTCTGTTCTATTTAGCCTTTGCCTGATCAAATTTTCTGCCAACTCAAGACTTGTAGAGTGTAGGTTACCATGTCAAAATTTCCAAAGAGAAGGACATGGCAGTCCTTATCCACGTCAGGTCACTGATATGCCTACCGGGCTCATGGAAGCATACTTCTGGAGTATATTTCCCAGTAAGGAAGGTGCTGTCCTTGCAGGGATAGATCTAGCTCTGAGAATGCTTTGTGCAATTTTAACCCCTGATTGACGGAAAAGGTGACAGCTTTACAATCACATCATATGTGTTAGCTAGTCAAACTAACTTCGCGTGTAGGATTATAATATGTTCATCTGAGAATGTGACTGATGAATACTGCTTACATTTTTCACGTTGTAAAACCGTATGTGATAGGAATGAATTCATTTTTTTGTTCGAAATTTGTAAGATTTTTCATTGTGACCCCGCAGGCCTTCACAAAGGAGGAGAAATCAACGTCTTGCGTCGTTGCAAGTAACCCCAGGCTGCCTCAAATCCGGACAATCCGGCGAAAACCTGCAAAAGCAGCCACCCTAAATAAACGCCATTTGGCAATCAAATTGTTTGGTAGAAAACACAGCTCAGGCATTGATATTAAAGAGAGCACATATTTATGTTCTCATGACAAGACTCACTGCCGTTCCTGCATCTGTTTCTCTTAATATCTGAGTGCCCGGTGAGATAACCATGCACAATTATGACAGGAAGCAACTTCCCAATAAGAGAGGCACGACTTCAGCTGTCGCTAAATTGGCATATAACTAAAATTTCCTATGGTAATAACATATTACTTAAGTGTTTTCAGAATGTAACACAAGGAACTGTGTGCGAACTATACAGTTGCATTCAGGAACTTTTTATGACATTTTACATTAGTGTAGAGATTATGACTCTGTAGACTACCCAGGGCAATGTAATTTTTTCATTGTTTGAACACTATAATATAAAAATATAAAACTTTGAATGTAAACATTGCTTGGGCAATAAATTGATGCTTCACTGTGCTTTAACAGTGAAGCAGCAATAGGCAAGAAAGCCATCGAAATTGTCCTCAGAACAAATATCCTCAAGAACCAGGGAGAACTCCCTGCTTTCAGGTTCTGTTACACAGGGCTATAGAGTGAATAAAGTGTGTAGATTTTCCTTCACTTTTGATTCCTTACCGAAGGCAGGTAAGGAATCTATGCGATGGTGATGTCGTGTGCGTGTGTGTGCATGTTGAGGTGTGTATGTGTGTCACGAGGTGATATAAAACCTCTAATTTAACATGATAATTTATGTTAATACATTCATAGTTGTCTAGATGCCAAGTTGGCTTAGTGAGCTGTAAGGCATTGTTTGCTAGCCCCGAGCCTGTAAGTTACTATTCACACTTTGAATTTCGGATTACGTAGCTAAAGAAAGCAAGTAGCGTGGGCTTCCTCGTGTATTCAGAACAGTCTATCAAGAGAGACGGTGTTTTGAGGTTGTCTAAGGTTTTGCGGCACGGTTGACGGACTTATGCCGCTGAGGGAGTGTATACCAGTGGAGGTGAAGTTAAGGAATCTCTCAGGGTGTATCCTTTCTTGTGGGTTCCCACATGGGAGAACGTGAAGTTCATGTCGCTCGACCGGTGCGGGCCATGAGAGTGAACCAATGGGACGCCTTATCACCGATCGTGATTGAAATTAATGTTCTGAATATGGGGTGAGGAACCAGATTTAAGGTAAAACTGAATTTTTACTAGTAGAGTTAGCTGTCTTTCGGGTGGAGGTATTGGCATTTAGTTAGGACTAAAGTGAGGCAATTTAACATGCTTGAGATGAATGGGTAATAAGATTTGTGGAAAGGAAGTAGTGTAGCGTAGGTAGAAAATAGCCTTCTAGTTATCCTTGTCCGGTACTGAAGTAAATTACAACTTAAAACTTACAAAAGATCATGACAAGATAAGTTCCAAAGGAACCATCATGAAGTAGCGTAACAAGACGTGAGAAAAGAAGCTGGAAAAAGGTGTCAGTGAGATTCGAACGCGGATCATTTGAAGAATACGAACGCGGTAGCCTATAGATCTCAGTATAAGGATTCTATGCCCTAACCGATAGCGCTGAGAGCCGAGCTGCCGGCAAGCGGTTTTAAATATTATTAATACATTACAAACAGCTCAGATGTATAATATACATGTCTATACGTATTTTATCTCTACATATACATGTATCCCTAACCGTATAACCCTAACCTAATCTCTATGCGTACCACGTGTATAACCCTATCCCTATCCGTATGCGTACCCTATCCGTATCCCTACTACGTATATAACTCTAACCCTATCCCTATGCTTATGCATACCCTATCCGTATGTCTATTACGTATATAACCCTAACGCTATCCCTATGCGTACCACGCTACGTCACTTCCGGGCACGGATTCTAAATTAGAGACCCTTATCCAAAACAAAATGAGAAAAAGGAAGAAAAGCAAAATTGGCAAAAAAAGTGTACAGAAATGTGATCTCTTAATAAGTCTATTTGGGTTTATGTAGTAAATGAAACACAATTAGACAGGAGCAGTATTCTTCGTGTTCTACGTTGGAAGTGAGAAATTACACTATGAAGTTACACTATAAAAAATTTCTGTAAATTTACAGAAATTTTTTACAGCAATTTTATGTTTTTGCCCTTTTATATAAGTGTACTGTTATTTAGCTAACAAACATGTTTTTAACGTAATAAATCAGTTAAATAACTCAACGGCGCTGTTTTGTTTCAATTACAAACTTTATCAGTTTTTAAAACATAACGTTATAAAATATCTGTACATTTACCGGTTTATGACGTATGCTAAAATTGAATTTTAGTAGACGGAGTTTATTTTTGTCAATATTTTTCTTTTACAATGATTGCTACCTCATTGCTTGATGTTTTTTGGCTTGATAATGATAATTTGAGACTGAGGAACGGTTTCCTATATTCTTTTATGAACTTGAACCTAAGTACAGTGAAATGGGACTGATATTTCCAGTCCCGTGATGAAAAACCACAGACAGTACAGCCAGTGAGGGGAAATGAGAGAAGGATGAATTTAAGAATTTAAGTTAAATTTTGAGGCCTCTTTTCCTTTCTTAATTTGTTATGATCACTAACCCAAATTACTTTAAGTTAATACAAGAAGTGTAAGTTAGAAATGTGTTTGTGTAATTTTTGAAGTTGTTTTGGGAAAGCGCCACTCACCAGACCTAAGATTTGTTGTAGGGTCACCCGCACTGTGACAATGTGTGAATGTGTATGTGACACTTAGCTTGTAAACACGATATCTCAAGGTAGCACCGACCGACATTTTTTTTATTTAGTGTACAGATTTGTCATGTTAAGAGTCAGAAGCCTATTGTTTTCCGTGGAGGTCAAAGGTCATTTGAGGTCACCAGAGGTAAAAAACTGAAAACTTTGTAAACACGATATCTCAAGATAGCAAAGGCCGACATTTTTCATATTTGGTAGGCAAATTTTTCATGTCAAGAGAAAAATTCCTACTGTTTTTTGTAGAGGTAAAAGGTCATTTAACATCATGGGGGGATAAACTGCGAAAACCTTGTAAATGGCTTGTAAACACGATATTTCAAAATAGCTATGACAGACGCTTTTCATATTTGGTATGTAGATTCGTCATGTTAAGAGAACCCTATTGTTTATGGTGGAGGTCAAAGGTCATATGAGGTCACCAGAGGTCAAAAACCGAAACCTTGTAAACACGGTATCTCAAGTTAGAAGTGACGCATACTTTTCATATTCGGTATATAGATTTGTCATGATGTTATTAGGAAGAGCCCTACTGTCTTTGGAGGTTGTCAAAGGTCATCTAAGGACACTGGAGGTTAAACGGCAAAAACTTGTAAATGGCTTGTAAACACGATATCTCAATATAGCAATGACAGACACTATTCTTATCTGGTATGTAGCTTTGCCATGTCAAGAGGAACAACCCTATTGATTTTGGTGGAGGTCAAAGGTTACCTGGGGTCATCAGAGGTCAAACTCTGAAACTTTGTTAACACAATATCTCAAGGTAGGAACCTAGGTTTCATAGTTACTACGTGGATGCGCCATGGTGAGGAAAAGAAGCCTATTGTTTTTGGTGGAAGTCAAAGGTCATCTGGTGTCACCGGGGGTCAAAAACGGAAAACCTTGTTAACCTTGGGTAGATTTCATACGTGGTAGGTAGATGCCTTATGGTTCGCGAAAGAACACTTTTGTTTTGGGCATATGTCAAATGTCATCAGGGTCATCAGAGGTCAAACACTGAAAACACTGAAAACATTGTTAACACGATATCTCAAAGTAGAAAGCTTGGATTGATCTCATACTTGGTGTGTGCATGCCTTATTGTGAGCAAAACCTTATTGTCTTTGATTGAGGTCAAAGGTCATCTGCGGTCACGGGGGGTGAAACTCTGGGCACCTTCTTCACATGATTTATCAAGATAGGAAGCTTGGATAAATTTAATACTTGATACGTGGATGCCTAACGGTCCAAGAATTCCCAAGGTCGTCATCAGAGGTCACCAGAAGTCATAAAGTAAAATTTTCAAAAATTTTCAAAAATTTTTCAAAAATTCCAAAGATCGTCATCTGGGATCACTAAACGTCAAAAAGCAAAATTTCCCAAGAATTCCCAAGATTGTCATATGGTGTCACCAGGTGTCAAAAAGACAAATTTCCAAAGAATTCCCAAGATTGTCATATGGTGTCACCAAAGGTCAAAAAGCAAAATTTTCAAGAATTCTCAAGATCGTCATCTGGGGTCACTAAACGTCAAAAGCAAAATTTCCCAAGAGTTTTCAAGATCATCATTAGGTCATCAGAGGTCTAAAAGAAGAATATCTCAAGAATTCCCAGGATGGTCATCTGGGGTCGCCAGGGGTCAAAAAGGAAAATTTCGCAAAAATTCCAAGATTGCCATCTGGGGTCATCAAAGGTCAAAAGCAAAATTCCGAAGAATTTTCAAGATCGTCATATGTGGGTCACCAGAGATCAAAAAGCAAAATTTCCAAGAATTTTTAAAATCGTCATCTGGGGTCACTATAGGTCAAAAAGCAAAATTTCTCCAGAGTTTTCAAGATCCAAGAACCATTGGACGTCGAATCCCTTACAAGACACTTTTTTCTTTTTGTTACATTTGGTGGGGTTCAAAGGTCATGTGAGGTCAACAGAAGTGAAATTGTTAAAACATCTTAAAAATGATATAGTAAAGAAAGATAAATTTTCACTGACAAAGCATCCCCATAAGGCAAGGAATCACTAAGCCTTTGGGCTTTCTGGTTACTCTACAATAAATAGTAGCAGTCCTAATAAGGTTCCTGTGCTTGTGGAGCTCGATCATTTCTTCCCTACCTTTTCTTTTCATTTTGCAGTTTTGTTTTTCGAGGGTTAATGCCTCTGTTCCTATATGCCTGAGGTAGATCTACAATCAAAGTTTGGCCGCTGTAACATCATTTTCAAGATTCCGCATTTGTGATTATTTGCATTTTTGCAATTCTGAACAGGTATGCTGATCTATCAAGAATAATCAATAAACTTGAAATCAATTGTGACAGTGTATATTTTACAATTTTACAAAAGATTGTAATCTAATTGCATGTCAAACGAACTGTAGAGCTATGCGCAATGTATTTAACACAATTTGTCGCACTGTTCCATCTTGCCCTTGGATTTGGCAAGTTCTAGTGGTTATCATGATCAAGTGTAGTATTCAATCACATAACATGATTACAGGTGTGATAGCATGGGTGCCCACACAAGCTTGGAATAACACTTACGTAGCAGGAGTCTGAAAACTACATGGTGGTTGTATGCTAGTGTCATATGGCCTTTGAATTGTGACTGATTCTATAAAAAGGATGTGGTGTTGAAAGAAATCAGTGCAAATATTCATGTAATTTATGTTTTATCAGCTCACTGCTTCCAACATCAGTGGTGTGAAATTTTTTCAACTATAGGCAAATTATACAGGTATCATTTTATCATTTTAGGAGAGTGTATGCTCTTGAGTAAATCTGCGTAGTGGAAATACTCCTGCACAAATAATTATTAATTAGTGACAATCCTTACTGTACATACTTTGACCACTGTTAGTCTTTTGTCAAAATTTGCATCCCATGATACTTTCATATTAAAATCTTCTTTGCAATGTAGCTAGTATGCTCCACTTTGTAAAGTTTGTCCTTGAAAATTCTGGTGTCACCGTTTTAGATTAGTGATTTATAACTTACTGTAAAAGTGTACAGAGTCTAGAATTTGAAAACATACATGTAACTTACTAAATTTGGAAAATAAATACAACTGTCCAACTCCCATCCTCACAGGAAGCGTTTGTGATGAGATGTAATGTTGAAGTTTAACCACTCAACTTGAATTGTGATATCAGACTTGTACTACTCGGATTGAGGTTACAATTGTGTTTTTCTCCCAAAAAGACAATACTCCTTGTGCTGAAACATGAGATCTCTGTCCAGTATTGTTATATTGTAGCAAAACTTGACAAGCCCTTTCCTTATAGTTTTGCAATGAAAGATAAAATAACTTGTTCAGGGTCGTATAGGCATTGTATTTTCAAGTTTCTATATTTTACATCTCAGAAATGGAATAGACTATGAAGATGGGAGTTGGATGAATCTGGTTCATTTTCCAACCTATTCTTTTATTTGGTAAACATAAGGTACATTTAAACTTAATATGGCATATTATCAGAGCTAGTGGATCATATAGTTCCTAGGCCTGTTGTCATTACCTCATAGTTTTATTTCATCTAGCTCTTGACTTCAGGTGAGAATTTTTAGAAAAAAGTTTTGTCTTTATTCTGTACCCGTGCTGGTTTATGTTAACAGTATTGGCTTAGTGTAAAATTTCATAGCATGCCAAATTATACATGATTAGTGGTCTCTTATGCAACATGTGAAATGTGTAGAAAGTTATAATCATAATGAAAAAGTTTCATCACATCCTTCTATGTGCACTCTATTACAGACTCAATTTGGAGATTGAGTTTAAGAGTGTTTAGGATTGTGGTTATTGTGTTGATCAAATTTCAACAAGATCATACTGTAACTTTTCGTCGTGGCATTAAAACTTTAGAATAGCCTTTGCCATATTAAACGTTGGCCTATAGCAAAGGTAAAACCTTTATTGTTTATCAAAGGCCTCGGTGCACTGGCTTTCTAGCGATTAAGTCCATTACTTTCAAACCTTGAAGCTACTGTGTTTGGTTGTCTTGATATTTTATTGTTGTCTTTTGTAGATAGATTTTTTTATGAGAGCCAGTGTTTCAGAGACCAGCATCCAACTGCATTATGGTGCATGTGGTGGTGGTGGCAACTTCGTTTTTATTCATCAGCTGCGTCAGTGCACAAGGTATTATATAAATATTAAATTTCATTTTATGTATCAGGTATGCAGTGAACTGCACTAGGCTTAGACAATATCAGGATACCAGTAAACACTAATGATCACACATCTTTGGGAGTCTTGGAGCAAATCACTTATTCACATCATTTGCTATGGTGTATCCCGATAGTCTATGGGTTGTTTCATTTAAACTATGACTTTTACAGTTGTAAGTTAATTTAAAAAGAGAGTATCTATGGTTCTTACTCTCCAAAGAAATTATTGAAGTAAATTCTTTGCTCCTCCTTCATCAAGCTCTTGAAAATTTCAGTTATGAAAGCATGCAACAGCTAAAAGTGATCGAACATGGGACTATAACTTGCCATAATCTGTTCACAAAGTATCTGAATTGTATGGAGTAGTGCTATTCAAACAAGGGAAGTAAAATCAGGAAAGAGAGAAGGAAGCAAAAACAGCATAATGAAACAATGTGGCTGTCCGGCCATTGTCAATTAAAACAATTTATGGGCCATAGTAACTGTTCAAAATTGTGAACTTTAAACTCTCTGGATGGGTGTTGTGGTACATTGACTAAAGTTTGAAAACTAATGGTCAAAATTTTCAGCATTGTGTATATACAACAGCTACTGTTGATGAGTGACATTTAATTTTTTACTGCTGACTGAGGCAGTCCACTTCACAAGGCTACTGAAGAAAACTCAGGAAGTTTGACCATGGGGACAAATTTTCTATGCCACTCTGTGACAAGGAGAGTCCCCCAGGGTACAGTTAGTCCAACTTGTCGGCAAAAATTTGTTGTGATGTGTTTGATACCCGACTCGAAAAACACAAGAAGAGGCTGTAACAACATATAAACTTCTTTTGAATATATATTACGCTAAGACGCATATATGGTATTTAAAATGCGTACAAAAGAGAAAGTAAGAAAATGAAAAGAGTTACTGGTATGGTGACTTCAGTGGTAGGTACTGCGAAGCGTCCTTGAGTTGACTTACAGCTACGAGAAGTCGGAAAATAACGCGAATCGTGATATAAGATGCCGGTTTACACCACCACGAGTGAGTACTGTTCAGAGACCTTCTGGCAACGCAAAAAGACAAAAACTAACTTCCCGGACATCGGACCAGGAGTGAAGCGGAAGAATATAGGGACATCGAGACTGGACGTTAGGGCTGACGTTCAGGATACAAGAAGAAACCCCTGTATTAAATCAAGAAAAAACATTCCTGCTTCAAGTATGTGACCTGACCTATTTACATGAGTGCTTCAGCCACACTGTTTTTTTGCGGCATACCCCTAAGCATTAAAAATGAAAACTAAATAACCTCGAAAATTCAATATCATGACCATTCTTGAAACTTCATGCGGGCATCCTGCTTTTTTACATGTGAAAGTTAAATTGCTGAACTTATCACGCTTTTAAAGCATATTTTTACACATCTTTTGATCATTATACCTTTAACGGTCTAAATCATATTTTCATACATTATTCCTTTTGTTACTTAGTCTTTTACCTTAGTAGAGAGAACATTAACGTGACGAAGTACATAAGAAACTCAGCTTACAGGAAACGTCAGCTTTTCTCTTAATTCTGTGACCTCTGATCCTCCTGGGCTTAAAAACTCAACAGAGCACACAGCAAATTAACGTACACTTTGAGCACACAGCTCTTCAGGAACCGTTTTCTTGAGCACACAGCTCATATCGAAACCCTTTACAATTTTTCGTTGGAGCACACAGCTGGTATCAAAAACAGTTAAACACTTTCGTTGGGGCACACAGCTGGTACAGAAACCAGTTTAAGACTGTAGTTGGAGCACACAGCAGCCAAAAACAAGAGACTATGCCCAAACTTGAGTTGCCACGCCCCTTAAATCTTACAGTCTTCTTGACAGCTCGAAGGACAACGTGCAACTGAAAACCACGCCTTTGCCTCGCTTTCTCGTCTGCGATGGCTAGGCAAAAAACAATAGTACTAATGCCCCCAAAATATCCCACTACTAATCTCTAAACAATGAGTCTAGAACGTTACCTGCTCCTACAATACATGTTTAGTAAATTCCTGTACAGCTCAGATAAACGGGGACGGTATAACACTCAAACAAAAACAAGGAACAAGCTGTGACACACTCTCTTTCGCTACTTTTGGAGTAAGAATTAAGGAATCATTGCTATTTTAATATCATCATCATTATATACCATTATGATAACAATGGCGGCAGCAGCAATGACGGCTATCATGACCATCACATATAATTTCAAAGCAACAGGTGGCAGCGAAATCAGTCTGATAAAAGGAGGGATCCTCGCATGATTTTCCCTTTCCCCCTACCATAATGGTTTGTTTAATTGTATTTTTATAGTTTGCCTCTTCACTGTTAAATTGCCTTAATTAGACATTGCCTTAATACTTTGTGAGTAAACTTGAACTCATAAATGTATATAGCAAAGGCTTTTTAGAAAATGAACATTACCTCTGATGATGGTTATGTGAGCTGGATTGAACTGCAACTGTCATTCATTATCACTTTAAAAAGAAACAATAATCAACACATCACTATGAACAAATGAAGAAAATGCTAATGTAAGATAGATAAATTGTCCCAGTGCATGCTATTATATAGTACAGTTTTGAATGTGTATTTCTTGAAGCAATGGAGTAGGGAAAACAAGCCAGTGGGCCACAACTGGAAAAAAGGCCGTGGCCGGCCCGACTTAAACCAATTGGTTAGAAGCTGAGCCGTAAAACCTCATTTAACTCTAACTCCTTGAAATGAAACTGCATGTATTGCTGCGGTCAGGTGATGTACGTAGCATATTTACTATGAATGCAATATGAGCCATCTTCCTTCAATGAAATGTTGATCAATACATGTTTAAGTTTTATTATTTTGAGATTAGCACAACCTACGGTAACTTTTTGCACATTTGAGAATACGAGCCTACTAGAGCAAAATGGTCAAGTTCAACTATTCTCAAGTTTAGTTTATATCTACCTTTGTTTCATCAGAAAGATAAATTGGGAATTAAATTTACTCTAGTCAGTTGTGACATAACCATTACAGGCTTGCTATGTACGTGTTGTTTCATAAACCGTAGAAACTTTGAATTGACTTCAAAATTCGTTGCAACCAGTGCCTCATAAATATGCAATATGGCCATTAGCTGCCTACTAGAATAGTATTACATTTAGGCTTCCACAGTATTTCATTAAACGATAACCAGTATAATCAGACCCAAAATGATTAAAATTCTATTATAACCCGTTTTTTCCCACATATTGCACTGTAAAATATGTGCCGATGGCAATGTAGCCCAACTGTATGCATACGTGACATGTGACAGTGAGCACTGATGCATGACTGCCACAATCCAGACGAAGAGAGTCATCTGGCCTAAAACATGCTTAGACCCTGCGAAATGAAAAAAAATGGGTACAAAACATTAACAATGACTTTTCACCCATTTTTTCTAAAAGAGTATACCACGCTGACTGTATCATGAGCCGCATGTAACAACCAACACATTTTGTTTCCTGATTGTCTGTGAAAAAAAACATTTCAAGGTCATCATTATGTAGTAGCTTATTCACAAGATTCAGGTCAGTAATTGGCTAGTTATGTTATCAATCAATAGGAAAAAACAGTGGTCCAACAAAAATGTTAGTCCGTTCAATCAATCAATCATTTGATTTTAAAAACTGACAAAAATTATTACATGGACCTAAAGGAAACATCTGAACCAATTTATTGTGTAAATGAAATTATCATCGTAATTAATCAATAATACCTAGCTAGGGTAAGAAACGTTTAGAAATCATTTCACAGTGTATAGGCGCATTGTATATAGTACAAATGCCGTTGACGCATAAAGTAGCCAAACGAGTTGAATTAGCCTAAACTAGGCCTACAATACAACAAAAACTCAAAACGCATTGAGTGTGCTAAAATTTAGATCCCTCAGTTGATTGGTGTTCAGTTCAACTCGGTCATTACGATACGAACTTACGCCATATCATGTGTGAAATATTTGGATAAAACTTTCGATGTTGTAAATGTGTGTAGGAAGTGTCGAGAGCTGTATAAGTTAAACCCAAAAGTTTTGTGTCTTGAACAAATAATGCATTCTTAATAATGAATTATTCATCCTGACCGCGAATTCTTGGGAACTGACTTACCATACTCAATTAATGCTGTTTCATTAGTAGAGCCAAGAGAGGACAAAGTTCTAACTAGAACTCTCAGAGGCTACTCATACACTGAGAAATAAGGATCACTTTTACCTTCAAACACAAAGCAGCAAACTGGCACCATTAAGCAAAGTTGTTTATGTCAAGATGATCCCACAGAACTGACGGTCGTAAGAGTTGGCAATGAATTGGGAAAGGCTGGCAACGAATTGTGAGATATGCCCTTCACTGCCACTTTATTTTATGGACTTCTCAAGGTTGACTGGTACTGGGTATATTTTGACACAGGGCTTTCTTCAAAAAAACACCTTTGTCAATGATAGTATTGAAAAGATGTGATTCTATGGAACATTTGCACCTTCCTTGATATAAATTTTGTCAGATATATAAGCCCCAAGAAGGTTATAAATGATAAAAGAAAAGTAAGCAATAAATCACAATAACTTAACACCTGTTGGACAGCTATTAAATTTACTCCCTGCCGTCAAGAGAATTGGCACCACAGAATGGTTGCAAACGACTTGGGAAATAAAATGGAATACTGAAAAACGATCTGCTAAAACTAAAGTGAGGGGATAGGTGTAGCTAGAGAACACCTCGTATATGAGCTCTGCTTTATGACTTGTTACATTTTAGGCTGACGGGTATTTTATTGGTTTGTAAGACTGGGTCTTCTGTGGGTTAAACTTCTCATGTTTGAAGTGACGTAGTAAAGGATTTCTAAATTTCAACAGCAGAGCTATGGACACTGTCATGTGTACTGTACACAGCTACAAATGGCAACACATTACATCAGTAGTACTACTTTTCTGTGAACAGATCCAATTCATAATGTAGAAATTTGGTCTTAAACAAATGCTTGCATGTATCCTGTTTACCGTGAAACATGTGAATCGACAAATCGAGATGCATGGCTTGTAGCAACTATGTGCTGTGCAGTTCAAAGGGCTTGTTTTAAAATGTTTGATATGTTAGAGAATTACCCTTTGGCTTGTTGTTAGTGTCAGAAAATGTCGACATGAGCAAGCTATAGGAACTTGAAAGGTATTCAGTTCCATTAGGTGATAATGTGGGGTGGAATGGGGGTGAATTTTTAGTTCTCATTAAAACCATTGTTACCCTCTTTATGCCTCACTATGCAGGTGTAACTGTGTAAATACCTAGACTGTGCTTTGAATTTGGATACTTTTAATACAAAGGAAGGTTTGCAGCGTTTAAACATTTCAGAGATAAAAGGTATTATTAACAGCCCTTGGCAATTACACATAACCTTTGTTATTTGTGAACATTTTTCCATTACGAGAACTAGTTATAACACGTCTGTCTGCAATATTGAAATGCAATTTCTTAATAAAGTATAAGAGTGTAAACTAATATTTATCCTATATCATCTTCTCACAACTAATTTTATACAGTACAGCACACTTAACGCACATTCATGATTAATGGCTACAACTGTATGCAAATTGCATTAATGTGACTCCAGACTTGTGGGCATATACAGTATGGATGGCTGCCTGTGAAATTGGCCAGGCTACATCTTGAGCGACCTATCTGAAATACTTTCTTGGAAAAATTGACTTACAGCTAAGTTATATCTAGCACTTAACTGACACAGTTCTTACAATCATTTCTAATAGTTATAGGTCTAGATATGATGAATGGGATAAATGTGAGGAATACATTAAATTAGCTAAGAATGGTCATAAGTTTCATTAAAATTGTCATTTTCAATTCAACAGAGTATGTGAGGATGACATTACTAAGTATCAAACATTATGAGTCAGAAGCTGATGGGCAGTATCAGTGTCACCTGAGTGATCCTGATAAGACTAGTTCAGTGACATCTTTCAGGACTGTAGACACTAGAAGTGGTGGGGATTCTAATAACCCAGACCCTCCTGCTACTGAGTATCCCAGCAGCAATAAATTTCCACACCACAAGGTAACACTGAATGACAATGGCACTGATAAATGGTTTGGGGTGTTTGGATGTGAAGCCACAAGAACTGGGAAGGAAGTTACTAGAATATCAGTCACCAGGATGAGATCTGATGGTAAATATGTTCAATTCTTTGCAAATTTTATTCTTAATTTACAGCAACGTCAAGTATTTTAACTATGGCCACTTGCTTGGGTCAGAATCTACACGCTCGCCAAAGTTGCACTTGACCATGAATGTTTCTGTTAATTGCAATGTACTGTTATTGCACAACTGAAGAGCGTACACATTAGAGACAACCCTATAGTTCTCGTCATGAAGTAAATACTGTTTGCATTTCTATCTGCATGCTGCTTCATAAGACAAACTTATTAAAGGTACCTTTTTCAATATCCCTTGATTCAATTATGAATTGGCTTCTTGCTTCTGTCTGCATGTTTTGCGTGTCTTCTGCACAAACCTATTCATAATACTGTACCCAGTGGAACTGTCCAAGTGTAATGCTGTGTAGATAATCATGAGACCGGTATACAATTGTGTAGCAAATAAAATCGTAACATTGCCCATTTACCACAACATAGAAGATTCCCCCATCCACCCAAAACTGTAAGGAACAAGATAGCAAAAGCAAAAATGAATCAATCAATTTGAGTGTGCTATCGGACTAGACTGAGGTATTACATGATGCATTAAACTTTCTCCATAATTGTCAAGGATGAAAAAATAGGAAAGCCTCAAAAGCTGGAATGAAGGGAATTCAAGACAGTTTGATACTTTTCTGTCATGCAAGTCTTGCCGGCAGGTGCACAGCTTTCAGGTGGCCATGACAGGTATTGTTGCATTTAATAAACAACCCTCTGTTTTGGCTCTCTATTTTTGCTTATACTTTCAGCAGAAAATGCCTTTTTGCCTATTTTTGCAATTTGATACGTAACAAATTTTGGGGAGCACTACTATGTTTGTATATTCTAGATGCATCTGTTGCAAGAACTTTTTCATTCAGTCAAAATACAGTTTTTATTGATAAAGTAGCAATCAATTTTGCATTGTTGGCACGATATGTTCATTTATTTAAAGTGCAAACAGACCATTTTATATCGGAAGACACATGTGTCTAGGTTTTTCTTGAGCATAATTTTACACAGGCATCAAGGTGTATGTTACTTTTGCAAAGGATGCGCTACCTCACCATTATTATTTTGCCTTGCTGTTAATGCATGTCAATAGTGACTAAAAGAAATGCTCTTGCATTTAGGCCATTTTGAAATGACTGGCGTCTCTTGTGTTTATGCCTACACCGTTGTCCTGTAAACCTGTACAATCCCATTATAAAATGACCATCCCGTTCTTAAACAATTTTACTCAGGTGGGTGTCATTTTGAGTAGAATGTTACCACTGGGTTGTAACTTTGAGTATTTGGTGAAAACTGCATGGACCTAGGACAGCACAATTTGAACATCATTTACCATTGCAGAATTCAACAAAGAAAATTCTCTCGTCCAAATCTTTATTGTGACTAAAAGCCAAAGCTTAAAGGTTAGTCTGCTCACTGCGGGCTGACAGGAGGCATTTGTCTAAATTCCTTGTCAACTAGTATACATTACTCAGCGTGAGAACTAGCAAATGGTTCGCCAAGCTAGGTCATCTGTCTTTACAAAAGCTGTAATATGGAAATATATATGCTTATTAGTGGCTTCAGTACTTAGTGCTACTGCTTCATTGTGAGTATATGGGATGGAGCAGTGTGCATTGAATATGACCTCAGACAACAGAATCTGAGCAACTGCCACACAGAATATATGTCACCCTAAACTTATAGGTCTACATGTCTCTAGTTATTGACGCAAGTCTCTGGTGCCCCTTTGTATTTTTATTTATTTATTTATTTATTTTTTTTTTTGTGGGTTATTTTGGGTGTTAGAGTAAATTGATTGCAAAGCACTACCCAAAGCAGTATATTTCCCGATAAAATAAACTGAAATAATTATACCTCTATTTCTTTGACGAGATATTCATTTAAGTTTGCTCTTTTTCAAAAATGCTAGTTTTCCAGCATATGCAAGGTCCACATGCATAAAATTGTTAGATGCATAGAGCCCTTAGCCCCTCCAGGCATCCTCTCCAGCCCACACCTTACCCCATGATGTTAATAATATTAACATGATGGTACCTATAGGTAAAGAAGCTTTAAAATAAAAAGAGCATAACTATTTACATTTGGATATTTGCTATAAACAAAATTCGAAATTGAATAAAAATGTGTTAATTGGTCAGAGACTTGTTATTTAATTTATTAGTTGTAGAGTACCCCATTTTCATTTGCTGCAACAGTATTTAATAGCATATGGGAAGTAAAAGATGAAATTTCCATTCTATCTCTCCCTGAGATTTATTCTTGTGTTCCCATTTTTTACATCATATAGTCAAAATTTTCTTAGGGGGTCATTTGTTGTCATTATTTGTTCCTCTAATGGAGCCTTTTAATGATCTTGGATTTCAACAAGTAATACATGTTAAAAGCTAGACATTCAAGATCGTATCAGTCATATATGAAGGAGAGGGAAGACGTTATCACTATCAAAGTCCATAAGGATAACTTCCCTAACAAAGTGTCATGCAGACTTATCAACCCCGCCAAGAGAGAAATGGGGCGAGCTGGCAGTTATCCTCGACCGTATGAACGAAAGTCTGAGGGTCGCCACCAAGATAAACTAGTGGAGGAACACATCCTCAGTAATTGACTGACTCAAAGATAAACAGTCCCGAACTTTTATGGTCATATCTCAGCAGCTACTCACTGCGGCCTTAACATGGGCAAAATCACGTGTGCCCATCTCAGAACTAGACTTCTCTATCACCATGCATGCCAGAATGTCTGTTTTGTTTAGTAACGGTACCCCTTTGACAAAACGAGGTAACCCTGACTCCTTTGATGTTACAATGCGCAGCTTTGGTGGTGCTGATGTCTGTGAACTGGTCGGTCTTTACATTATGAATAGCCTTTGAAGTCTTTGTCATGTCTCCGATGTCGGCCTCTACAGAGACGATGGCCTAGCATCCTTGAAAAAGTGCTCCGGAAGACTCACCGAAAGAGCCCACAGGTATTTGGTTAAAATCTTCAGCGAGTTTGGCCTGAAAATCTTCGTTAACTTCCTCGATGTTCCCATGGCAGTGAACAAACGTGTGGCCAAGCTTTCTTGCTTGCAACCGAACAACTTTTGACGCCGCAGCACAAGCCTACCAACTGGCACTGGATTCTAGCGGTTACCACCACAAGCTTGAGTACCCAGGTGAGACCCTGTCCGCCTGAGTGATTTTCTTGCGTGGGGTGTGATGTCGTCATCGTGAGAGGAGTTGTGATATCTTGTTCAAGAACTTGGGAGACCGATGATCCACTATTGCATGCTTTTCGCCATGACAAAGATTGCAAAAACCAGAAGAGTTCCTGAGGGTGTTTGCAGTGGCGCAGTCAGGATTTGGTGATTGGGGGGCACCACAGATCACAAGGTAATGCTACCTCAGCTACCCCCAAGTCTGCGCAAATTTGCACCTTTTATATGCGCCCCTGCAATTGTATACAACAGTATGGGATCCTTCCTTTGTCACTACATAAAGTTGCCATCCTGGGGGAGGGGTCTAATGGGAGGGATTTCCCTCCCCCTTTGAGATATTTTTGTTAATTTAAGATTGCTTAGATACAAAATGGTTTTGGTACTTTGGGAACTGATCATGTATGGCTGAAAAATATCCATAATTTAGTGAAAATTAACTTTTAGTTAGGTGAAAGGAGAGAACGCATCCCTGCGATCGTATACAGGTCAAAGGGGAGGGGTGTCCTCCTCCCCTTTGAGATAGTTTTGTTAATTTAAGGTTGCTTAGATGCAAAATGGTGCTGTCTTTGGAATATTTTTGGAACTGATCATACATGGCTGGAAAATATCCATAATTTATTGAATACTAATCTTTGGTAAGGTAAAAGAGGAGAGCATGTTGCCTAAGAAAGGGGTATGTTGTCAAGAAACCTCCTGAAGCCCTCCTTTTGGCTACTTTGATGACTTCTATTCGGGGAAATTTGTACTAAAAATACGTGCGTGGAGACCACACAACCATTCTTGAACTACTACGAAAATTTTCTTTTGCTTCATTGTGCATAATAAAAGGGTATATCTAAGGCTGACAGGCACCGGTAAAGGGCCTCCTGGAAGGTCTGGATTAATTACATAAAATGGGAGCACTGATATAATGATTATTACCTGACATCCAAATGATACTATATAGTATGATGCCGAGCACTTTACAACTATCGTATTTTTACTAAGTTTGAACGAAAATCCAGAGGAACAGCTTCCAGCAGTGGGGAATAGGAGGGAGAGTATAGGTGCAGGGAGGTGATATTAGACCTCCCTGATAGATAAAGCAAAAGGGTTTCAGGACTTAAAAGCGCATTTCAGAATGTTTTCTCGTCGTTAAGTGTATTAACAATCACCATCTATACCGGTAATGACACCCGAATCACTAGGTAAAATTTTTTGAAAAATACGTACTTTCAGCCCTCCAAATCATGCTACAAATTAGATTGAAAGATCCCATACGCCCCTACAGAAGTTGGAGATGTACTTCTGTTTATCGAAAAAGGGTTGGTCAGAAAAGTTGCATGTATTATATTCTTAATAATGGTCATGAGATGGAGTGAAAACCGTGACGAATGCGCGCGAAGCGCGAGGGATTTTTTCATTAAATAAGATAACAATGAAAAAATTTGCATTCATGCTCCTGCATCCAGACACTTTCAGTTCCCCAACAAACCTATTTACCAATGACAAAGCCAGTCTTTTACCTGAGAATTTGTAATAATAAGGGCAATATGAAGGTAAGGTTTGAAGCCGCGGAGCGCGCGAAAATTTTGATAGTTTGCGAAGGATTTGCGATTACTTTGATAGTTTGAGAACCATTTGTGATAGAAAATGGTTGCAATAGATCCATCACTCGGTCAAAAACACACCTCACCTTACACCCTACAGAAATCTATAGCTTAAGGCCTTTTGGAATCATTTTAAAATTTTCAAAAAAAAAAAATCTGAAATCGATTGGGGGGCAGGCGCCCCCATGACCCCCATGCAGGCGCCACGGGGTGTTTGACTGTGCCAGTATGCACCAGCGTATAGAGAAATCGCGGCTATTCCGTTTGAGAGACCAAATATGTTTGGAGAGCTCTTTTTTTTTTCGTGATGTTTGAGGTTGAAAGATTTATTGTAGTAGAGGAGTATATATATATATATACACATATATATATATAAGGTCAAAGAACTGAGTAGCACTTATGAAGTATGTAAGTCAAAAAAGTAGTAAAATGTGCTATGAAGTATGTAAGTCAAAAAAGTAGTAAATTGTGCTAAAGGCTTGTGAAAGAATCCACAACATTTCGTGTGTAAACCCTTCATTAGGTGGCAAAAATGCAACTGATTGCAACCAAACGTACAAATTAGAAAACTCACAAAAAATTGGTCACGGCCAAACCGGCTAGGTAAACAGACTGTGTGAAGTGGTTAACACAGGTACAAAAAGGCAGGAAGAGCTGAGTAATTGAATTTCAAGTCTAACGTTTAAACTACTTTCAAACCACGACCACGTGGGTTTTCTAATCTGTACGTTTGTCCGTGTCAACAATCTGTTGCACTTTTGCCAACTGATGAAGGCTTTACACCAGAAACGTCGTGGCTATTTTCACAAACCTTTAGCACTATTTACTACTTTTTTGAACTTTATATAAAGACATCAATCTCATAGTTGACATGGAAGAATAAAGATTAAAAAAATGAATTTTATTGAAATTTTTGGTCCTCTTGGGACCTTCTTCAGCAATGACTAGACTGGAAGTGCAATATTTAGAGTTCAATATACAAGGAAACACTCTGTTAAAGTTATCAAATCTTTTTGTTAGTTTTGGCGATTAAAGAATCGACGATAACACAATAATTAAAACAGATCAGCTGAGGAAACCACAACCGGAGGGTTAACGGTGTTTCAATTGATTGAGCACAACACCAACAACTTCGACAACAGGAGAAAGTGTTGTCAAAGGGTTAAATTTGTTGTAAAAGTAATAATTGGAGAGAACTTCCAAGTCTTTTTTAAGATGACCGTTTTAATGAGAATTAATTCGGAAACTCCTGTCAATATCCTTGCGCTTTTGTGCCGCTGATGAAAAAATGTTAGATGCCACAAGAATACATTTCAAATTTTTGAGGGAATGATTGGGAAGATTGAAGTGCTTGGCCATGGGAAACCAGGAAAAATTTCAATAAAATTCATGTTTTTGAATCTCTATTTTTGTTTTTTAACTATGAGACTGGTCTCTTTGTTCTTGTTTATATTTTTCACTGTAATAAACGTGAATTTACCTTCTCTTATATATATATATATATATATATATATATATATATATATATATATATATATATATACTCTGCTTTTTCTTCATTCATGTTGATTGTACAGCTGACTTCGTACCAGTCAATAAACTGTTCACCCAGACGGTAAATATTGGAGATACAAATGTCGCCATCACTATGAGTACTACAAGAAACACAGGTGGCATAAGATGGAGGAAAGATGGCAGTGTGATTTTATCTCAGTCAGGTAGTGTTACTTTCTCTTTAGCTGGACCCATCCAACTTAGCGATGCTGGAACATATGAGTGTCATTATACTAGAGAGAGGGATATGGCAAAACAAGGTCTGAACTTGCTCCTAGTAAGAGGTAACCAGTTTACATTTTTGTTTGAACTGAAGATAAACGATTCTTGAACTATATGTCTGTTACTTTTTGGTTAATATGTTGCTACTTGTATGCAAGTGTTTCTATTTGTGACTTTTAAATTGGGTTAATTTGCAATAGCTGAAATTTTGATTACTTTAGTTGTATCAATATAGCACCTGTTAGTGCATTAAAGAGAATATTCAACAAAATTGGGGAAAAAGTTCTTGTGCATAACAAATGAAATAGTAAAGATTAAGACATACGTCTATATTTAACTTCCTTACAGCTTGTGAAGCCAATAGATGGGATCCACCAGGGTGTACTGGTGTGTGTGATAGTTGCTACAATGGAGGTATTTGTGATGAAAACAATGGGAAGTGTGTATGTGCTCCTGGCTTCATGGGAGAAAACTGTCTTCAAGGTAAATAGTGTGAGTAAAGATACTTTTCAGCCCCAGAAAGGTCAGTATTATAGTGTATTACTTCAAGTAAGGATCTCATTTGCATGTCTTATTTGAACAGTATTTTGGCTACAGGTCTGCTTTCTGTTATATCGATTTGAGTTCACTGAGAATAAGTCACACAGTACATTCAGACTCAGGCCTTCAACATGTTTTGTTCTCTTGTCTTTGGAGTGGTGTGTTTTGAGTTTTGTGGCTGGGCACCAACACTACAACATTTTAATCTGGAATGATTGTAACTATTCCTTGGCCGTTAATTTATTAGCACTTTCTTGAAACATAATGAAGCAAAATAGGCGCAAAACATATAACTCTTTTGCAAATTGTGTTGAAGGCTTTGTACTTCTTTACTGATAAGTTATGAAAAATGCTTTAACTCCCTTAGGAAATATTGTGTGATATGTTCACACATGTTGGTCATGCCATATTTATCTGTGAAGAAATCAGTTTTGTTTTAAGATGGGAATTGTATCAGCCATCACAAGTAAATCTTGTTTGAGATGTTAACTACAGTCACTACCATAATTAACCTCCTTAACCCATTTCACTGCCACTTTATCACTTTATCACACACCAATGTAGTTAACTTCAGTTTAATACAGCAAATTATATATTATTATATTATAATATATATATATATATATATATATATATATATATATATATATATATATATATATATATATATATATATATATATATATATATATATATATATAGAAAACAACAACAAGGGCATATATATTGTGTTCGTGTTTTTTCTAATTGTACGTTTGACCGTGTCAACAACAATCAGTTGTATTTTTGCCACCTGATGAAGGGTTTAAACCCGAAACGCCGTGGACATTCAGCCAAAAATGGCCTCTATTAAACCTGTTCACTGCTGGAGGGAATTGATCCGGCCAACCATGCACCACTGCACACTCAAACAGTATCAGGCCAACCGTTTTTGCGTAATGCTTTTTCACAAACTTTTAGCACTACTTACTACTTTTTTGGACCTACTTACTCCGTAAGTGATACTCAGTACTTTGACCTTATATGTATACACACATATATATATATATGTATATATATAAATATATATTTTTTGTTTTTTTTTTTCTTTTCTGATTTATATATATACATATATATATATAGGTAAAAAAAGCAGTAGTAAATAGTGCTAAAATTTGTGAAAAATTCCATGACTTTTCGGGTTTACACCCTTCATCACATGACAAAAATGCAACTGATTGTTGACATGGCCAAACGTACAATTTAAAAAAACACGCACTAAAATTGGGCACGATAAAACCGGCTAGGAAAACAGTCTTAAGTGGTTACCACAGGTAAAATTAATGCAGGAATTGCTGAGTTATAAAAGTTCAAGTCTAACGTTCTGACCATGTGGGGACAGGGTTCCAAGTTCCATGATTGGACGGTTTTCGGCAGCTAGGTGTTCATGATCGAAACACGAGATGGTCGCCGAAACCATCAAGTTACGGATCGAGCATGCTGACGGGGGATTGAAGTGTGTGGATACAGGGAACTCTGGGAGATTCTGTTTGATTGACCTCAGGTGCTCAGTGACTCGGTCAGCAAGACGACGTTTTGTTTCTCCCACATACAGTATATTACAGCGTTTACGTACGAGAACGTAAACAACATTGGCTGAAGTACAGGTAAAATGCTGATGAACGTCCCAACAACAACCGGTTAAACGTTCATCTGGGCTGACATCTGGTCATGCATAATTGGTGGCATAGTCCTTCAAAGGTCAAAGGTCATTGGTCAGCTAACCTGGAAAAAGCCAAATTGGTTGTTAGACTTTAGAAGAGTTCAAATGTTATTTAACCTATTGGGCTATTTGAGCTGGTCCTTCTCCGACTTAGTCTGCTTAAATCCAAGGTCACAACTTGTCAAACATCACATCTGATTGCAAATAGCAGCAGTGTGTTATCAAGATAGGACAGAGGAGATGAGATTTACAAATCTATGGATAGCATCCTTATTATGTCAATATCTATGACTGATTAATTTGTCTGCTACCTGTTATCATGTTTAAATGTTTAAAAACATGAAGCCAGCTGACTTTCAGTAAGGTTTAAGTTCAGCCTTGTTACACCGTTGTCACGGGTAACAAAGGGAACATTCTAATTGTCTTACGTGTCGTTGAACTCTATAATCAAGGCTTGTATACGAAGACTTTAAAACTCCAGAGAATGGTGGAAAAGATCTTGAAATATTTGAGAGAATTAGTGAGAGGCAGGTGGGTCACACATAATACAGTCGGAATTTATCACTTTGTTTAGAAATGAGTGAAGGTAGTAGCAAGGGAGGTGCCCCTGCTAGAAATTCTGAAGTCAGAATTTTAGTCTGGAATATGGTAATCCTAACCATTTCTGACTATAAAGAAGTCAGAAACAGTCTGGATATGAGCTCAAGACTGACTTCAGAAGCGTGTTTCAGTCAGAAACGGGTCTGAAATTGAAACAATTCCAGACTCCAGACAAAAACCGATAGAATAGTATGAAATTTAACCGACAAAAACCGATTACGTTATTTGAAAACGACTGGAATCGGAAATAGGTCTGAAAGGTCTGAAGTTGACACGATTCTAGACAAAAAACCAACCACATTGTTTGAAACCGACTGCAGTCAGTAACAAGTCTGAAGTTGACACGATTCCAGACAAAAAACCAACCAAATTGTTTGAAACCGACTGCAGTCAGTAACAATCTGAAGTTGGAACGATTCCAGACAAAAACCGACTACATAGTTTGAAACCGACTGTTGTCAGAAATAGGTCTGAAGTTTAAACGATTCCAGATAAAACCTTACTGTTGGAAACCGACTGCATAGTCGGTAAATTAAGGCCTGAAACTGATTGAGCCTCTAGACAAAATCAGACAAAAACTGGCTATTCTGTTGAATACCCACAGTAGTTGGAAACTAGTCCTAGAAAGATCCCATGCAGGCAAAAACAACCCTGGGGTTGGAACCCCTTTGCAACAGGAAATAATTACAGCGTGAGGACGACAGTTCCTTTAAGGCTCTGGTAACCACATGCCCGCCGACTCGTGGATTTCGACGGGGACCCTGAAGCAGGATCAATTACCACCTGCAGCAGCACTTTTCCAAAAGATAAAGATATCATACCTAACACACAAATAATTGCTGTGCTAGCTAAAGCAAACAATCTTCCAGCTCACTGATGGGAGAAAGTAGGGGATTACTGGGGACTATAGTTTGGATTGTGATTTTGGGTTAGATAAGTGGTTTGGAAAATTATTCAAAGGACTTGACTGCCTAATGGTGACCCCGACTGACATGAAATTAAGGCACAGGTATACCCAAGAAGAAGTCATCAGCATATGACATCTAAAGTTTATAAATAAATCACTAAATTAAATGACATATATTTACAGACTTACTTTCATTTTAGTAGAAACTCGTTTATTTACATGATTTTTTTCCTCTCTGAGTTAAAACATTTCACCAAACTCTTTACTTGGGTAAAAGACATTGTTGTAGTTACTGCTAATTAATTACATTTAAGCATGTAACCTGCATTCACTGTTTAATAATTGTGTGCTAAATTTAAACGATGTCTAACGCTCTGGTCGCAAATAATTTAAAAATCACATGTAAACATGTCATCTGCTGCTTCGTTGACGATGGGGGACATGAAAGAGAGTTGATACTGAATTTACTCCTTTGGAATGTTTTTCCGTATAGTAGATAAAAAGTCAAACAAGGTGTGGAAGTGAATGCCCCTTATGTGCAGAAACATTCAAAGGAGTTCATGGCAGTTTTAGATACCAACAAAGTTTGTGTATCAGGAAAAAACTGATATTTCCTGAAATTTTGAGAGAATGATTGTTACATTTTAATATGGCCTTTTGATCATGAACCCAGTAATATAACAATTGTGAGTTTACTTGAACGCTTCAAAATCCTCACATGGACGCATTTAACGTAGAAATACTTCATGTAAGCCTAGTACATCAAGCTGAAGACAAAAGGACATAAACAGGATTTATTACCTGAAGTAAAGAGGATTAAAAGGTATCAATTCAGTTCAGTTTGGGTTTGCATTTAGACTTTGGTGGGTTAATTACCCAACTCCACTCTCCTTGGAATAGCGATTCCAGGGTATTTTTCAGGACTGCCAAAAGTATGCATAAAAATCATATTTTGGAGTTAACACTTGTGTAATTTTGCATGTTTTAAGGAAGCATTATAATATTGGCTCTTTGATCTTTTTTATTCTTTATAATTAGCAACTTTGCTCTACAATTGGTCACTACAATTCTCAGACATTGTCATTTGGCACCTCAGCCGTTGAGAAGTAATGTAAACCTGCCGGTGTACTTTTACCCATTGCATGGTAGACATGTAGCCTATTCCACAGATTATAGTCTCTGAGGTATATGTTCCTGTGTAAGTTATGACATCATTGTAGGAGTTGTGACTCCTTCAGAGCCATCGCTAATAGAGTCATAGATATGCGACTCTCGAAACATTGGAGTTGCCGAAGCAGCTGTCACGAAGTATGTAGTATTACACAGTGTCATAAAACAGGATTCAGTCAAACAGTTGCAGTTTTTATGATGGTGATGAACAGAGTATAGGAGCAAAGTACAGATGCCAATGATATCACAGAATAATGAATATCATTTGTTATGTCAGACTTAAAGTGTATCTATAGTCTAAAAGTTAAAAAATATATTTCACCAAGCTTGAAAAATGCGTCCAGATGGTCTAACTGCCATCTTCATAGGACATTCCTAATGTCATGTAATATAGTAGGTATTTTAGTGTAGATCAAGAGAAACACCATTTTGTTGTTTATCTTTAGGATTACAGAGTTGTGGTACACAAATTCGTTTGCACAAACGTGAGACACTTCACACGATACCATGTCTGTCTGGTTTCCCCTCCTCTCTGTAATCGGTAATTTGTGTGTAGCATGGCACTTTTAGCCAATCAGCAAGCTATCCTATTACAGTAGACTTCCTGTCCATACGTCGGAAGCCTTGATCCCACGCCACTCGTACTGCAAACCTCTAAGAAAAAGCATATAGTCACCTCTGCCTTTGGAACATTTAGCTCAGTATTCTTTTCCTATGAGCTAGTAATTACTGAGCAATTCACCTGGTACCAACCATCTGTAAATATTGAATTTCAGAGGAGACTAATCACGAGAATGAATCATTTCATAATTGCAACAGAAATGTCTTGTAGTTTTGGTTATCTTCGTGGAGTTCACTCCCAATATGCTGAAGTTGAGGGCTTGACTATTGAATATAAAACTGACACATAAAATGTTGAAGCTTATTCACTAAATTTGAAATGATAGATTGCACAATAATTTGTGCAGTCATTCTTGTACTTCTCAAATTACAGTCTTTGTTTTTCTCTGTTATTTCGAAAGCCACCGCACCTTGTGCCAAAATGTGATCACTGTCTTACCGTTATAGGGTAACTTGGCTAGATAACCCCTCTCACTACTACATGTTATGCTAGGGAACGCTTAATGATCAAGGGCACATAAACATCTTAATTTCAAAGGAAAAAGCAGGTAGTGTGAGTTGAACAAGAAGGGTATGGCAAATTATTGCGCAATCGACTTGTTCAAATTAAGTGAATGAATTTCAACATTTTATATCTCAGCAACGGGGTAAGCTACAAAAATGTAAGTTGAATGAAAGGAATTTGTTTTCCAACTTCTAAAACATATACTCTTGTAAATCTAGACTCTAGGTTCACTTTAAACACTCTTTGATGAGTAGACAAAGTATATCCCTTAGAAAAGATTCGGAAATGGACAGTCATGTTTGCAAACTGTTGGTCGTATTTCAATTTGTGCATGGATTTATATTTTTCAAGAAAATCGTCTTCTTTTTTAACAAATTTATTTTTGGAATTTCAGCATGTGGGGGAAACAAATATGGACATACATGTGAAATAAGATGCTCATCAAAAAATGATGAAGGGAGATGTGGAAGTTTTCTATTCTGCCTGGTACATCCATTTGGTTGCACATGTAACACAGGCTGGAACGGACTTGCCTGTGAAACAGGTTTGACTTAAGTAGACGTTTTCATTTTTCAACTCAGCGATTGTTACTAATTTCTACTTAGAAATGTATAAAGTAGCACATGCACAATGTATGCAGTATATAGTGTGGTGTTATGTGTTTTTATTGGCCCTAGATTGAAATGGACTAGCCATGTCTCAGGTTGAAAAGATTTTTGGTAAACATCCCACCACATCAACACCAGCAGTTTTATGGCTTTTGACCAAATTACCAAAATCGAGAACACAAAAAAGCAGCTTGATATGGTTGGTTTTTTGATCGTGCAAATAAGTATTGCAGGCCATGAGTATTTATGAATTCAGCTATCTGAAGCCTTAAAAAGGGAAATGTTGTATTTTTCAGTTGCAAAATCCTAAGAAAAATATTTACACAGGTATTTTCTTTATAGAATTTGCAAGAAGAGCTTTTCATGTTTAAGTCTTGAATTAAAATTAAAATCTACCAGTTACAATGGGAATGGTGTCCTACCTGATTTTTTGTACAATCGCTTATCTGCCTTTTTCTGCTTGATTAAATACAGCCTAGACTATCAGCGCTATCAGAAATGATCAGTACTCTCCTACCTTATGAAGCAAACATCACAGAAATAGATCTTAAAATAACCAATTATTAGGATTGTGGGCTGTCCATGTTCATGCTGTAAGATTCTTTATAGACTATCAGACTGTAAGAACTTAAAATGCTGAAATTTTTAACACAAATTTTACTTAAAAAACATCATTTTTAGGACAAGATCGCATGTAAGTACATCTAATTATTCGAAAAAATTTTTCAGACGGGAGAGGGTCACCATCATCCACTGAACAATACTTCATGCACCTCTCCCTCCCCGAGACAAATCCTTGCCATGGTACTTATACACAATTACTTCAAAAGTACAATTTTATCTACATAAAAATGACCTTACAAAGTTTGTTTTCCTAACAAAATGGGAGCTGTTTGCATCCTTTCAATTGAGTCCTGTAAAACCCCGTTTATTCGGGCACACTGGGACCAAAGGTAGTTCAGGTAACTGAAAAGTTTGGATTAACGAGGTTTATGTTTTGGCTGCAGGTACCTTACCTGGTGTCTCCAAGAAAGTGTCCCAAGCATTTCTCAAATTATTTGTATGGCTAGTAAAATAAGGGCAAAATGTCAAAAAATGTTTATTTTTTGTGACCAGTGATTGGACAAACTAATCTGTAGACTTTTAAAACCCAGACATCTTATTTCCAATATTCAAGCTTATGTTATCAAATGACCAATGCCTTAAAAACACCATCTTTGTATGCATTGAAGGGAAGTCCTAACAATCTTGGAGAGTATCAACATATGGATCAGCTATAAATATCCAAAAATACTGTTGCCACATGTGTAGAAGACTCTCTTACAGCCAGTGGCATTCTTTTTGAAAGTTGTACGTTTGTAACTTTGTGGTTCAAAGTGCACTTCCAAACGTACTCATCATAGTCCCTAAAACCAGGTCTTATACACTATCCCAATATTTGTTATATATGTATATGGGATGTTGAGCCTATACTGACTCGTGCCTCCTAACAAGAATTTTTACATGGTGCTTGTGTATAACTCAGCCTGTATCAGTCAAAGTAAACAAAAAGTGACTTGAAAGATATCCACTGCCTTACAGTTGAAAAAGGTGTTTGGTTCCAACTCATCTGTGAAAAGGATCATTGGCTATTGCTGGCAGGCTCCTACACTGCAGGCAAAAGTCGAAGAAAGCCCCTTTTCCAACCACACAGGCTACCAAAGCCTATGCTTTGTACCACTTTTGCAAAGGTTACATTACGTACCAGTCTTCTGATGAGTTAGTGAAAAACAGCACTTTCTTTTTTCCTGAAGCTTGTCAAGGTAATACCTTTGGTGCCAGCTGTCTGCAGACGTGCCACTGTGCATCAGATCAGTGTGACAGATATAGAGGGACATGTACAGGATCAGACACCAGATGTAAGCCTGGATGGACTGGAGACAACTGTCAAGGTAGTATATGCTTGATCAGTCTCACTTTAATCCATAAATGCAGAGAGGCTTATTTTTAGTGATGTATGCTTACCACTTAATCTTGCTTACTCCCACTTAACACTGCTCGATACAAGACATAACCAAATGATTGTTTGACTACGTGAATTACATGAACAGTGCATGACTAATAAATTCAAATATGTTTTAAGTAAGTAATGTTCACTACATAGCCATCTTAAACTTGATAGAACTTTGTCATTTTCAAACTAATACATTACTAAAAATACAGTGTTCCTAGAATACTGCTCTCTAAAACATGGAATAGATGCAATAGATTGAAACATGAAAAGTCTTTAAGTTTGGATATTTAGCATATTGTCTCTCTGTATTGCTGCAGCTTACAGTAAAAAGACAGTTCTGTATACGTATTGTTATTATGACATTTTTGTCATGTTTAGAATGTGATGGCAACTATTTTGGGACGGATTGCTCCCATGAGTGTCGTTGTGCTAAAGAAAACTGTAACAGAGAATTAGGTTTATGCAAGCCTGGGGCATGTCTACCACGGTGGGTGGATCTATATCCACCATATACCTGTCAAACTGGTAAGTAAACTTGGTACAAAATGTTTTGAATGTTTTGTGACATTTAAAAATTCTAGGACAATCCTTTTGAACATCAGTGTTAGCTATGAGAGTATCACGTGTTTTGAATACATTAATGTAACATGGAGATAAGTATTGTGTAATTAAGCCTGGTGGATGTCTGGCACAATTGGTGGATAGCTGTCCTCTATATTCGTTTCAGATTGGCTAGATGAAGTTTTTGGGGAAATGTATTGAGAAATCAGAATTGTTGTAGCTGTCTATCTATTTTCACTCG
The DNA here is from genome assembly GCA_029531755.1 of Holothuria leucospilota. Lineage (NCBI taxonomy): Eukaryota > Metazoa > Echinodermata > Holothuroidea > Aspidochirotida > Holothuriidae > Holothuria > Holothuria leucospilota. Next base: position 55,004,769 of record CM055966.1, on the reverse strand, counting down.
GAGAAAAAGGTTCTAGTAACAGCTTCATTGGACTCTTTCTCCCTGTTTTCTACACATGCGTTATAAGTCATCTACTACTTTGTCTGGACAGCATGCACACAGGGTTGGCATGACTTGTTTCTGAATTGCACTAACGCAGCCTAAGCTTGTGACAAAATATTGTGTTCATGATAGTTTTAAAGGATTTCAAATTCTTTTAAGTATGAAAACTGAAGTGTTGTTTGTGAAAATAAGGCGTCAGCCAAGACTATATCTTAAATACAAGTGAACATTAAACATTTGAAGATCATGTTAATGAAGTTAATTATAAGAACTGCAAATGCTGAGTGATTTTTTCACTCATTGATGTGTTAATATGGGACCAGAATATTTTTCTGTAATGTTGAATGTGATTACATTGTTGACCCTTTGGTATCATATACAATTCAGAAAAATGCAGCTTACCCTTTGGAATTAAATACTTGGAACAAAAAACAAAGGAAATTGACATCACCTTGGGATGAATGTAATAAGCAGTGAGTACATGCTTGCTTTTGCAGTGATCAGGTACCAAAAGAAGTCGATAATATGAACATTACCTATGGCATTTTTGGCATACACTTTTTTACACACCGTACTTTGACAATACAAATTTTCATGATGCAAAGTTTGTGCTAGGATGTACCATCAAATACATCCTATCCCTTGCACATTCATTTAAATTGGCTTATGCAACACCAACAGAACTTAGCTTACATTCCATCATGCAATGAGCATACATAGCTACAGAAACATGAGATTGTAGCAAGACAAACAGTGTAAAGTTTGAATTGAAGATATCAAGTAATTTTATTTGTAATTTGAAATGTCTGTGTAGAGCTCAGTTTTGGCTTCTAACTTTATTAACCTCCTCAGCAGAGCTGTATTATAAAATTTTTCTGAGAAGAGAGTAAAAAAGTCTTTGCCGTCCCTTTTGGCAGAGTTGCTTGCATCTTCCTTGGCTCTTCATGCACTATTGAGATGACATCAAGATAACACTCGACAGTCTTATAATTCTGTTTACATGGTACTCTTTGTTTCAAACAGATTTCTTCTTTGGACCAGTTCACACATACACAACACCTCGTATTCGTAATAAAATGTGCGAACCACTTTAGCCACCATGCCAAAACAGAAGTCGGTAATGCATAAACAACGTAAAGATTATTGCAGCATAATCATGCGTTATTGCGCAATCAAAGGGAGTACAGAACTCTTACGATTGCTATGCTTCAAGAAGCAACTGCAATAACAAATAAATAGGAAAACATAATAAAAACTGGGGGAGTCCCAACAAAAGTGGACATATATCAACACTCCCTAGCTAAAATTAGGAGATCACTGTATGTCGTAGTTGCCAACATGTCCTGGGTCTGTGGTTACTGCAGAGGTCTTACAAAAATGAAGAATTCTGCCAGTTATCTTAGAAACTATTAAACTGGCATAAAATTAAGAACACCATTACTGCTTTCATTCAAGTAACTTACATAAACATTTAGCTAGGTGTTTTGTGGTATCTTTACAGGGTTAAAGAACATAACATACACAAAGATGAATCCTGGGGTACAAGTACCAGTCACCTGTCAAGCAGTAGAAGGTCCAGGAGGGGATCTTAATAGACTGCAGCTGGTTCTGTCAAAAAGTTCAGAAAGTTTGGAGGACGATGACATCACTGTAGGAGATAGATCACAAGATGGTACTGCTAGAAGCTTTATGGTTACCGATGTTCAGAAAGGAGATATGTTACACTGTCAACTTCGTAACGAGAGTGGGAAACTGGCAGTTCTGAGTCTCAGTGTGGAGGTTTTTGGTGAGTATTAAATTACTGAGGATGAAACTGACATCCAGTCATTTGATGTTGCTTTTATCCTTCTTTCTGGCCCTTGCTGCTTTTACCTCTACAAGAAGTGTGATATCAAAATGTGTCTAGCAGTAAAGCTAGCAAGGGTTTTTTTTTATTGCTTGTTGAAGGCAGGCATGGAATCTATGCGATGGTGATGTCGTATGTATGTGTGTGCGTGTGTGTATGTGTGTATGTGTGTATGTGTGTATGTGATCCTTTGCTTGGTTACATGATATTTCAAGAAGGGTAACTCCGAGGGATCTCATACTTAGCATGTACATTGCCCATATTAAATAAATGATCTATATTGTTTTTGGTGCAGGTCAAAGGTCATCTGGGGTCACTGGGGTACTAGTCTCAAAACCATGTTTACAAAATATCTCAATGTTGGAAATTAAGATAGATTTCATACTTGGTATGTGGATGCGTGATGGTAAGAAAAAGAACCCCATTGTTTTTGGTGGAGGTCAAAGATCATTTGGAGTCACCGGGGTCAAACTCTGAAAACATTGCATATACGATACCTCTAAGTAGAAAGCTTGGATAGATGTCATACTTAGTATGTAAATGAATTATGGTAACAACAAGAATCCTACTGTTTTGGCAGAGGTCAAATGTCATCTGGGGTAACCGGGGATCAAAATCACGCGATATCTCAAGGTAGGAAGCTTAGGTAGATTTTACAGTGGTATGTGGACGTATTATCGTGAAAAAAGGACCCATAATGTTTTTTGTGGAGGTCAAAGGTCATCTGGGACCACTGGTGTCAAATTCTGAAAACATTTTTTCCACGCTGTCTCAAGGAAGGAAGTTTGGACAGACTTTATGCGTGGTATGTGGATGCATTATGGTAAGACGAAGAACCCTATCATTTTTGGTGGGAGTCAAAGGTCATCTGGGATCACCGGGGTCAAAATCTGAAAACCTTGTTTTCACAATATCTCAAGGTAGGAAGCTTGGATAGACTTTACACGTGGTATGTGGATGTGTAATTGTAAGAACACTTTTTTTTTGGTAAAGGTCAAAGGTCATCTGGGGTCAGCGAGGGTTAAAGTCTCAAAACCTTGTTTACATTATATCTCAAGATAGGAAGCTTGGACAGATTTCATACTTAGTATGTAGGTGCGTTATGAGAAGGCAAAGAATCCTATTGTTTTTGGTGGTCAAAGGTCACCTGCGTTCACCGGGGTTAGATTCTGAAAGCCTTGTTTACACGTTATCTCAAGGAAGGAAGTTTGGACAGACTTTATGCGTGGTTTGTGGATGCATTATGGTGAGATTGTCAAAGCCTCAAAACTTTGTATACAAAACCTCTCTCAAGGTGAGGAAACCTGGATAAATTCATACTTCGTATGTGGATGCTCTATGATGAGGGGAAGAACCCTTTTGTTTCTGGTGGAGGTCAAAGGTCATCTGGGATCATTGGGGTCAAACACAGAAGTTAACACGATATCTCGAAGTAGGAAGCTTGGATAAATTTCATACTTAGTATGTGAATGGTTTATGGTAAGGCAAAGACCGCTTTTGCTTTTGGTCATCTGGGATCATCAGGGATCAAACCCTGCAAACCTTGTTATCATGATATCGCAAGGTAAGAAACTTCAATAAATTTTAAACGGAAGGTGTAGATGCCTTATGGTGAGGGGGAAGAACCCTATTGTTTTTTGTGGAGTCAAAGGTTATCTGGTCACACCCGGGTCAAACCATGAAAACAGTTAACACGATATCTTGAGGTACAAAGCTTGGATAAATGACGCTTTTCATTCCTTGTATATAAATTTGTTATGTTGAGAGGAGAAACCCTACTGTTTTGTGGCGGTCTCAAGTCATTTGAGGTCACAGAGGTCAAAAAAAAAACTTTGCAAACATGACATTGCAAGGAAGGAAGCACAAACAAATCCCTTGAAAGACATTTTTTCATTTTTTTTGGGGGGGTATTCAGGTTTTGGTGGGTTCAAAGGTCATGTGAGGTCAGCAGGGGTGAAATTGTGACCACATTGTACGTAAAGATGTGGAAGTATAAATTTGAGGGATGAGCCTCGGTGTAGCGACAAAGCAATCCCCTTTCGGCAAGGAATCACTAAACCTTTTGGCTTTCTGGTAAAAATTGTACAGATGATACTTGCCCACAAAAAGCATTGGGATCCTCGAGTCCTAAATTTTCTTATCGGGATAGCAAAGAAGGTAAGTTACATGGAAGGTGGGTTGGCATCGTTAAATGTGAGCAACACTGTTGTTTCGTTACAGATGTGATATTAAATACTATTGACAATAAGTAACATTATGAAATGCTTTCTACATTTAATACTATCTAATTATCACTTAACGATATACGAACTGTTTAAGGTAAAAGTAGTACTTGAATATATAATTTATTTTGCAGACCTGCCAGTGCTAACATCTGCTCCTGTAAATATTTCTGTTAATGGTTCATCAGTTACCATCAGGTGGTCAGCGTGGGAAGAGACTACAGATGTTGGTGATCCACCTTTGGTTGGTTACGTTCCATACTATAAAGTAACAGAAGAAAATGACTGGGTACAAAGTGAAATGGTCTCACACGAAACCCTAATTTATACCTTTACAAGTCTGAATCCAGAAACCTATTACTTATTCAGTGTGTCAGCTGTTAGAGCAGGAGAGGGAGGAGAAGGACCAAAGAGTCCTGAGCTTTCTATGAGAACTATTTGTGATGGTAAGTTTGCAGAAGAGTGTTATAGCTACTTTAAACAACTTTAGTGCAAAATCAGATAACATTTTCTAAAGAATGTTAATACAACTCAACTACTTGTTGGTAAAACTAGTTGGAGATCATATTGTGATCTGCCACAGTCTTTCTGTATTTCCCTACATCCTCCCATGCATCTGACCATCTGTGACTGGATGTGGGACCACCTTTGACTACTGGATATTATGGTCAAAGGTCATTTAGGAGTATTTCAGACCATTATGTAAAACCTTAAAATATATCTTCTTTGTCCAGAGCACCTCATCTAAGACTTGAAAGTTGGTTTCAATATTGACAAAACTTTCCTATCTTGAAGTGGTGATAAACCTTAATAAGTTTCAAATTCAATGTGCAGAAGTCATCATAAACTTTATCTGAGACATTTCTATGTAGACTGGTCACTCTAATACTTTACTTGTGCAATTGTAAAATAGAATGTTATAGATATTATTAAAGTACAGTCTCTTGAATTTTTTGTATACATTACGCCCTCACCCATTGCAAAAACATGCTTTCTGTAAGAAAGCTTTAGTGCAGTTGCTCATTCCAAAGTCACATGCAACCCCTACTGTGGTGCATCCTCCCACCCATTAGCCTATCCCATTGATCATCATCATACCAAATGGCTGGTAGTACTGTTAAGGTAGGCCAAATGAGGAGGCAGAGCAGGGGGAGATCTCAAAATAAAGAATGTTTACATGCAACTTGTGGCATAGGAAGCTCTAATTTCAGTATTAAGGGAGACACCAAAGGCTTTTGCATGCTTTGGATTTATTACGGATGGTGCTCTGCTTAGTGTTTTATGTCAAAATCCCTCCAATCCCATACCCAACCACAGATGCATTTAAACATAAAGTGTTTCATGAACTTTATTTATTCAATCAGAACATAACCCTAACCCTAATGAGCATACTAGGCCTTTCACGTACCAACGACATACATTTAGAACTATTTAAGTCATTTTGTTGTAACGTTAAACCTTCTACAAACATAATGGCGATATTGCAATATTTGCTTTTTGAGGTCTGTTTACTCAAAATTCAGTTATATATGAAGATAGTTAAATGCTTTACTTTAATGTTCATAAACTGGAAAATGTATGAAAACTTCCCGAATTTGCCCCCTTGTCTTTCTCTTAGTTGTTGCCTGTGAACCCAGCTTAATAACCTCAGACAGAGTAAACAGCACACCCAAGGTATGACTTAGTCATTTCAGGATGAGATTCTCAGGGAAAAATCGTGGTTCCAGCCCACTTAATGTCCTGCAAAGTTTTCCCAATGAAAATGTGGTCCACCTACAGAAATAATAATAAAAGACTTTTTTCTTAAGGCATATTTGAAATGCATGGAAAGTCTTTTTTAAGTCAGTTGTTTTCAACATCAAAATTTCCATTTCTATGTTTTACTAATAGTAGATAAGATTTGCTCTACTGCCTGTATGGTGCAGTCACACTATACAGTTGAATCAGTTAATTAAGTGCTTGCAGACTCTTACCCTCCCCAATACCAATTAATGCAGCAGAAATTTGAAATTTCCTTTTGTTTACATGCAGATCCTGTGTACAGTTTTACATACTGCAGTGCATTTATCAGCCATGGTCAAATACTGTAGCCTAAGCCTTGAATTAGATACTCAGAAAGGTTCAATTGGCAAAGATAGAATTGCACCATGCATGTTGGTAGACTACAATTCCATTCAACCAAAACCTTATCTTGCAAATGAAATGAAGTATAAAAATAAGTTTTATAATGGTACCACTTGTGTCATTTTCAATCTTTACGTTGTTGAATTTATCTCTATAGTTCCGTCAAATCCTGAAAATGTGATGGCTGAAATTAGTGGAGAAAATCAAGAAAATATTGAAGTGTCATGGCAGGTAGGACTATGGAGACTTAGCATTCATACTACTACTGAAAATGTATATCATGGGATTATATCCTTCTCTCCAAGGAAAAATTAGAAGTTCAAAAATGGTGTAGCTGTTTAAAGATTTTGTGCACCATTGTCTAGTTTGAAACAGTTAATGCCCCTTCAGCAACACAATCAAAAAAGGTTTTACTTATTTTTTCAGTTCTGCAGCTGTTTCACTGGGGTCTGTAGCAACTGAGATATGTGTATCAGTGCTTTACGGATATTATTAAAACAGATATTACTAATACAGATATTTCAGTTCTCAATAATGGCTGATATCTAACCATTACCGGTCATATAGGGATATTTAAGAAATGTTCAAACTGTACACTAAACCATGAATGTACTCCTTGTTAGTGCCGTTTCACATCATGAAGTGAAACATTGGTCCTGTAGTCAAACATTACAAAACGTAAAAAATTTATGAAAAGTAGGACACAAAATATCGGTTAGGTGGTATAAGCATTTGAGTTTAATTTCTCTGACACCAATACAGGACCAAAATGGGGAACGTCAGCAAATACTGAAGTTGAGGACTGATAAACTTTCCAACACTAGTGTGCATTCTTTTTTCCTTTTAATGCCATTGTAGAAAAAAGTCATTCAGCTAGTACCGATGTACACAATTGAGAGAGCTGTTTGATAAAGAAACCCTACAATTGTATGTAAGTTAACAGTCTGAAGAAAGACACAAATGAAATATGTGGTTCCTCAATTGCATCCTACACTTGCCTTGAGTCTTCATATGAGGGTTCATCGAGTATTAACCAAACAGCTCAAAGAGACTGACTCAACCATAAATAGCAAGTGACTGGTAAACCTCTACAGGACAGCGTGTCAACATGAGGCCACTGTTTACTTATCCGCAACTTAGGACTTATGTACTAAGCTGCTGACAAGTCAGTAATTTAGTGGTTGTATTTCATGACAGACAAGCAAAGATTATGTAATTTAAGGAATTGTAGAATTAAAACTCATATCAAAGTTTACAACGTCATGTGTTTTATTAACTACATAGTATCATCTTTTCCTGACACCAGTACTATGAGGGTTTGTGCTAAATAATAGATTTCAACAATTTATTTAATAGTGCCAGACATGCATAAGTATCAGTTTCTTAAGTTGCTCACCCATATAATTATTGTTGTTGTGGTTATCAATATTATTAAAATTACCAGCTCTGGACACATGCAACAGTGTGTCATTCTCATGCATATAGGTTAGGGCCACAATTGGGTTACATAAAGTTTAGTCACGGTGGCTTGGTGTTCCTCTAAAATTGTCTGCCCAGCTGAAGAAAGTTGTGTCCCAACAGAAGCAACTTAGGTTACCAAGTGACTAGCCCCCTTACATTTTCTGCAGTATATAATGCTTTTAAGTGATTCTCAAACATTTCTTATTGTCTGCTTCCTGTTAAGAATCATGGCGTCAATCTTTACACGAATGACACCCATGTTAAGAATAATCAGTATCTCTTTCCATGTAACCAACACCTATTATCATTTCTTGTGTTTCATAAAAGCTTCCATTAGGAGGAATTGACTGCAGTTCTGGTGTCATCAAGTTCACCGTTTACTACTCATGGTGGACAAATTTAACTTCAGTAGATGTTACCGCCCTCTCAGCTACTTCTGTAATCCTGTATGGCCTTTCTCCTGGGGTATCCTATACTATGTATGTGACACTGAGTACGTCAGGTGGTGAGAGTGGAAAGAGTGATGAAATGAGCCATCTTGTTCCAGGTAAGAAAGGTCACAAGTACTTTTATTTGTAAACAACCCTTCATTGTACACATTATGTAAAATACCTTGGAATCAACGAAAGGCTCTTTTGATTTAAAATCTTTGGTTTAGTCGTCCGAGCTATAGTATTGATCTTAAGTGTCAGATTGAAAAGCTTGTGGCCATGTCACATTCGTTGGTAAGTTTAATGCATACCTGTAGAAACAAAATATGTATCGCTATTGCACAGTGAATTGCAGTTCACACTATTTCTCGATTCAGAAACATTTATTTCCAGGTTGGAAGAAAGATATAGTCTTCTTCGGGAACATGTATTTTAATCGAAACTTCTATAATTGTTAAATATTAATTTTATTTCACTTCAGCTGCCAACCTATGGTAATCCTTTTAATGCAGTCTTTTATAACAACTATACTGGTGAGGAAGTGCTAGTACTACACTCTTACTTGATATCTTTAAAGACTGATTTAGTTAATTAGTTAGTTAGTTAGTTAGTTAGTTAGTCAGTCAGTCAGTCAGTCAGTCAGTCAGTCAGTCAGTCAGTCAGTCAGTCAGTCAGTCAGTCAGTCAGTCAGTCAGTCAGTCAGTCAGTCAGTCAGTTAGGTGAGGTTTAACGTCCCAGTTTCCAACCAATTGGTTCGAGTCGAGACGACCACGGCTTTTATTCCAGTTGTGGCTCACTGGCTTGTTTTCCCTACTCCATTGCTTATGCTGAGAACCAAGCACAAAGGCAGTAGGTTCCATTTTAAAGTCTTTGGTACGACCCGGCCAGGATTTGAACCCTAGACCTTCCGGCTTTAAAGACTGATAGTTATTTACATTAATGACCAAATGTTACATTGTAGAATGAAAAATTAATGTGTACAAAATGATACGCCAAGCAAGTTAATAATGGCCATATCATGACTATTCATTGCATGAGTGTGATTTTTGTTGAACAAAATGGGAATGTTTACATGCAGTGGCCTGGATCCATCTCCAAAGGTGGGGGAGGGGGAGGGTTTTTTCGACTCCCCTTTGAAAAATGAGGTGTCTGTATGGCAAATGGTGCCATATTTGGGCGCAAGTTAGCTTTTAAAATGTAGTGTCAATCCGTAATCTATGTTATATTACAGTCATCACATTTTTACACAGGTAACATACACAGATAAAACAGATACAAAACGGGTGTGAAACAAGATTAAGTAAACTGCCAACATTCTCTGAGGGAAACAAACCGAACATACATATTAGCATACCCTTTTAACACCCTAAAACATATATCATGATAACACTTCCAAAATACTTTGCTTATAGATTACTCTGCTTTGACTTACAAAATCGTTACGGGGTTATTGCGTCACACACAATGAGGCAACTGCGGGTAGCTGGATTGACAGGGGAAACTGGGATTAGGGCGGTGACTGGGGTGACTGCGGTAACTGGGGTGAACCTGCTCGGGAAATTAAGGGATTCGGAGTAACCTTCGCACAAACATATGCATACAATTCAAGTTTAAACTGTTCATTTCAAGGCGTCATTTTAACTGTCATTTAGCACACAAATGAACTGACGTACCAGTACTTACTGTCAGGAGAAATAAAATAGATATTCACCGACACACCTGAAGCAAATATAAAAACATGCCTGAACACAGTTATCACACCACGTCATGCAATGTCAATATAATATCATACAATATCAAACGTATCTGCAAGGGACTTTTAGCCGTAGTCTAGTTTACTTATTTACACCCAAAAAAGATAGAAAGATAGGCTAATTACCTTACTCAGAAGATAAACGGACGGTACTAGAGGATGCGGGCGAACACAATGAGAATTAGAAGAGAAGTGACTAGCTTTGCCACGCGAGCCCACGCGACTCATAAACGAAACACCTGAGTGCATTCCTGACATTCCTTATTACTGGCCTTTGGAACCTGGCCAAAAGAAAACTTCGCGGTCTACCGAGAAACTTATCGGTGGCGATAACATGTGGTGATTGCAAAGCAGTAGCTGGATAAGATTTCTAACAACTAAAAGAAAACGTAACCACTCTGCTAGGGATCCTTATAATGAACAGATGAAATGTGGCGCTTTGCACGGCCTTTTGCTATTAAGTGCCTGATTGCACCAGGGAGGTGCTAATAACACCTCCCTGATTGCACTAATAACAAGGCTTTGAATGGCTTTAGCAGTTTTCCGTTATGCCTGAACCATTTTTTGTCTGTAAATTTTTGGAATATTTGCAACCCTATTTTATTTTTTGTCCTGGTTTTGTAGTACAACCATCGCTTACTAGCCAACCCACATTACCAAACAATACTTGCAATTCAATAACCATGGTATGGGCTAGATGGACTGCAGGAAGAGATCCAGGAACACCACCCATTACACATTACATTCCTTACTATAAAATGAATGTCTCAATGGAATGGATGAGTGGTGAAAAAGTCGATCACAGCAGTGCAGATGAGGAATATAGCGTAACTTTTTATAACTTGACTGAGAATGCACAATACGATTTCAGTGTTGTGCCTGTCAGAGAGGGATATGGCGGTGAGGGACGTGTGACTAACGTCGTCAATGGAAACACAACGATTTGTTTTGGTAAAGGTTCTTTTATGCTTATATAAGTATGTCATTTGAATACCTGTATAGCGTATGACAGAACTGGGAGTAATTAAGTTTACTTCTGTCATAATTGTAATTTTAGAAACTGCATATTCAAAAAGATTGATTGGGTTGTATATATATTAATATTAGTCAAATATACTTGAAAGTTAGGTCCTCAACAATACGGTTGCATTGCTGCCTACTTCACACAAATAGCAAAAAAGCAGAAATAATATTTTTTAATATCTTCTTATAAAAAACACACTACCTTATGGCTTTACTCTGCAAAATCCTTCTTGTGGAATACACATGTCATGATGAGATAAATCAATCGGCTAGTAGCAGAGGATGAGTCAATCCTTTCTGCATTGCAAATGCTACTAAGTGGGGAAGCTATTCCTACCACCCATCATCATCATCATCATCATCATCATTTGGTAGGTAGGTGAATAACTGCGTGCCTAATCATGTATGTGAAATTTTGATACATTACTTTAAAATTTTGTAGAAAAATTATCATAATTTATTGCATATTTTAGGAAAACATACCATTGTTACAGCTTTACTGCTTTTATTCCCGTAAATGTTGTAGTTCATGGAGGTTCATCACCTGTTACGATTGCTGTTAGTACCACACTCTCTGTGTTGGTCATTTTGTTATTAATACTTGCCACCGTGATGATCATGTAAGTGCATTTATATTTTTAACAACATTTTCATCATTAATCTTTTCCCATGTTAAAACGTCAACGGATGGACAAGTTGCCAACACTTTTACATAAAATGGAAGTATAATTTCAGTGAGAACAGATTTTATTGTCTTGGAATGGAATATTTTGAAAATGTATTCCATTTAAATAATCCACGCCTAAAGCTACAGTAGTAACAAGGTTTTCTTTTGAGCACAATGCAAATTAAGAATAAGATTGTAAGACTGAGTAAACCTGGAACTTTAAATTTGTGAAATTTTGTAAAATTTGTGTAATCAAGGATATAGCAGGTAACAAAATGGTGACTATGGTTCATTAGCTTGCATGATTTATTTTAGAGACTGCAGTGTTTGATATATGAATCCAATGAAAATGTTTTGAAGTTTATACCAGAAAAAAAAAAACATTTGGGTGGGCTAGAAAAATATATTCACAGGAGAAGCAATCAAACATAAATGCTGCATTTTTATCATACAAGCAAAAGTCCTCTGATGTTAAGAAACATTCAGTTGTGAGAATTCTGAAAATACTGCAGTAGTTCTTTTAAACTTCATGTAACAGTATTCTAAATCTAATAGGAATATTGCTCTTATTTATAATAGAAGAGAAGTCAATATGAACATCTTTTACTTGCAAGTAATTTATATGTGTATATATGTTATTCTAAATTTGTTAGTGTACGGAGAAGAGAAAAAAGGAAACCCCTAACCACAGATTATGAAATATCAGGTATAAGTACAATTTTACTTCCAACAGATTTCTTTTATCATTCTAGCACACAAGCACTCCATGTCTTTGATATGTCAAAATTTGCCTCATTAATGAGAAAATGATTTGAAATACATTTGCAGATAATTACGTCTAATAACTTGCCCTGCAGTTTGTTTTTTGGCAGGCTGAAGTCGACTAAGTCTAGGTTTTAAGGTGTTTTGCTTAAAATGTAACTATAAACTAGGTGTTGGAAACTCAGCTATGATTTAAAATATGTTCAAGAGTACGTACTATAAACTGACATTAACAGAAGACCATTAGAAACTTTGTTCAGCTATGGTTCATTCTTATCTTTTATGTCCAGGTGCAACTAATAACACATATATAAAGAATATTAATGAGCCAGAAAGTTTTTCCAAAAACGTTGAACAAACAAAAGAACAAGATGAAGGTCTATACACAAATTTGGAAAAACCAGAGTCCATCGTGATTGCGGATTTGGACAAATATATGAGAGATTGTGAAAGCAGCAACAGTGGAAAGTTAGAACAGCAGTTTAAGGTGATTCCTGACTTTAAAGATCTCAACTTCTCTTTCATCCTTTCCTTAATCTGATTTTAGGATTTTCAACTTGTTAGTGTTATCATCGAGAACTTGGCAATGCATGTGACATTAAATAACCAGTCATTAAATCCTAAATGCTAGGAGAATGTATGTAAAACTCAAATTTTGTGGTACTCATTCTTTTAAAAATGCAATCAACAGATAGTTTGTTAATCTTGTGTATAATTTAAAATAAATTATTTGGCAGTAGTGTTCATGATGTATATCTTTTCTCCAGCTCTTGAACGGTGAGAGGCAGTTTGCCAGCCATACGGGGAATAAAGAACAAAACAGAACCAAAAATAGATTCAAAAATATGATAGCATGTAAGTAGTCCCCCCAATGCTTTACATAAAATATCGTTAAGCAGAAGTGTACATTTTTCCTTTTTTGTATTTGATAACTTAATGGCAAATACTGTGGTGCACGTTTTGTGAGAGAGATATCCCACAAGCAATGAAAAAATTGAAACATTCCTGTTAGAACATATTTTGGTTGAACATTAAAAAAATGAATCAATAAAGTGTAATCTGTGACACATATCATTGAAACCAGAGACTTACCTTTGGCAGTAAACTTTGTAAGACTACTTCATTTCTAAGGTTTGGTTGGCAATGTTAATTAATATAATTGTTCTTCATAACGTAGTCAGCTTGGTCTCTAGGCAATGAAATCTGGTGTTGCCATAGTTTGATATGATTTGCAGCTAGAAGATTAAAACCAATGTTGTAGTTTCCATTGCTAATTTGTTTGGAAATATAATAACTTTTGTCATTTGGTCCATAATGTACAAAAAAATCAAGATGACTTTTTTGCCATTCCCAACTACAGATGATCATTCGCGGGTGATCCTAGAGATGATTGATGGTGACCCTCATTCGGATTACTACAATGCCAACTATATAAAGGTGAGCGTTTAAGTAAAGACTGGAACAAGCTGTTTTGAAAGTCTCAGTTTTAAGTTGCATTGTAATTTCCAGCCAGTTTGGAGATCAGAAAAAGTACATCTTATTCCATCCTGTGCTGTGTTGTCCTACACTTATTCCAAACCCATAAGTTGCCTTACATCAATAAAGCAGTCCCCATGAAATATTACTAAAAAGGTGGTAATGTCAAAAAAGCACACATAAAAATCAGAATACATCAGATTTTGTAGTAATATGCCTTTTTTAGAAAAATGTGGAACAGTTTTAGTAGAGAAGCATTTTCGTCATAGGTTTGAAACAGTTGACTGTTAAAATGCTCCTATTGTCCCAAAACTCATTTCTCTCAAACCAAAACTGGGTCTCAGGCAATTATTGAAACAAGTTTGCATTAAATATATATGCCTCTAAATATAATGTTTTCTACAGACAGTGTTTATGGAATATGAATAGACTACTACCACTTATATTACTGTATCTTTTTTGTATATTTATTTAAATAGTTCTGTGTTTTCATACTTAACATTTGCCTTTCAAATGAACTTTATTTTGTGAATGAAATCAAGTTAAAAAGGAAGTTACTGTTAGTTTACTGGTTTACAGTGCCTATCCAAATGGTTTGGAGTGCACAGCTTACAGACTTTATATCAGCTCAAATTTCAGAAGCAACTTTGCATCTTGAATATTATTGTGTTGGCCAAAAACTTACATCTTGTCAAAATTCATAAGCCCAACTCAAATGATAACACAATAGTCCTTCACGGTAACTTCAGAATAGGCCAAGTTACTGTGTTTATTTATTAAAAGTGATGACGTCTGAGGGTATTTCGAATTCAAAGAATGTAGCAAAGGCTTATTAAGGTCACATTTTACAAAAATATTACGCTTATAAAATTATTCGTCCCCAAGATTTCTCTCTTTATTTCTTACACTTTAGAATATTGAAAGTGAAGTAGCCTTCATAGCATCTCAAGGTAAAAAAAGGAACGAACATTAAAAGTTTTCCAGTTTGGCATCATTAAAAAAAAACATATAAAACTCTCCAGTATCTAAATTTTTGCATAGGTTCCCATTTAATCAATAACTGATGAATGGAAGTTGTAGCATTTACATATCGGATTGTGAATGAAATGTTATATACGTTCAGTTTGGCATTTATCTTTAGTATTTGTGACTAATAATTTGCCCATTTTTTACCAGGTCCTAATAAAGCTTCAGTAGGTGACTTCTGGCGAATGTTGTGGAAAGAAAATGTTTGCAACATTGTTATGTTGACAAATCTCATAGAAGATGGCAAGGCGAGTATGCTCTTCAGTCAGTTTTGACGTACAAATGCCATGGCAATGAATAATTTTAAAGTACTTGATAAACCCACAACCTGACTTGCTCGACGGGTTTAAAGGAAGATGTGTTCGCTGATGAGTTGTGTGAAGATGTTGTGGAAAAATGCCCATGAAAGTCAACAAGCAACATTTCATTGATACAAATCGGTGTAACAGTATTTATTTTTGTAATCATAACCTATCCATATGAAATTATATTGCAGGATCGGTGCATCCAGTACTGGCCACCAACAGTAGGAGCAACTAAGCGTTTTGGGGAGATCAGCCTTAAGTGGAAGTCTGATGAGCAATTTGGAGATTACAATATCAGGGAGCTCCAGGTGAAGCTGGTAAGTTTGACTGTATTACTTTTGATTCAAAGAGAAGATTTTGTTATGTTATCTTCTTCTAAATGTCAGAGTGTCAAAGATATATACCTTTCATTTAAAGGGTGAGAACATCCGCTCAGTGACTAACTGGCATTTCAAGACCTGGCCAGATAAGAACGTCCCAGATCAGCCGTCGCCCCTTATAGAATTTGCTAGAAGAATAAAAACATACCAAAAAACAGCACCAGGCCATCTTCTTGTCCATTGCAGGTCAGAAAGGCTGAAATTTTTTTGTAATTGGATTTTATTGTTTCTTATTATGTAGTTCGACGTATTCCATGCAAATAAATGAATATTAACTCCAACTACCACAAACTTGTTTTTTGAAGAATAAGTTTGAACTTTAGACACTCTTTAAATAGACATCCTTGCCATTTTGTTTCTTTATTCATATGAGGCACCTAGGCAATGGTTTGTGAACATTTTTTTGCCAAAATCCTCTTGACCTGTGTTGGCAAAGTCACATTACACCTATATTGAATTAGATAACCAACTGTTCACATTTGGAGTATTCACCCTTTTTTGTTCATGGTTACATGTTATGTGAGCACGTCTTGTATAAACATGCACAGCTGGTGTTAAAAAACAAGTACAAGCTTATAGTATTTTCTATGCTGCCATAATTGCTTAATGTTTAAAATTCCTAAAATTTGCTGTAATTCCCTTAAATGTTTCCATTTATTTAAATATTACACCACGTAAATAGTACCCATGAAGGTCTCAATAAACATTGTGTTCACTGGTAGTACTGGTTTTGACAAAGAAAACAAAGGAGCTTATTTCGATGTTTTATCGATTTAACAGTGCTGGTGTAGGACGAACCGGGACATTTATAGCGCTTTACACCCTTATGGATGTCATAGACACAAACACCAAAATTGACATTTATGGATACGTTGAACAAATGAGACAAGATCGAATCAAAATGGTGCAAACAGAGGTGAGAATAACTGCTTATGTGCAGATTCTTTTTACTGGGTATTCAGTGTAATGAGATGGCCTAGCTAGCCTATTGTTTCCTATAGGCAGTTGAAATTTATTTTAATAGATGACATTGAAGAAGATGCTCATTATGAGAAAAAGATTAAAATCACAAATAACATATATAATCACACTACGTTAAAGGTCTCGTGTGGTTGTTTTCCTTAAGTGAAACAACTGTGATCTAGACGAAAAGTAAGCCATGCTTAAAATGTCAGAGGTATGCAAGTATTAACCATATGTCTCATGTTTGCTCAGGTTTTTGTTATCACTCTCATGAACTAGAACTTTCAATACAGTAAAATACGATTTGATCAGAAAGTGTTGGAGATGTCAAAAAGTAATGCTTGTACAAGCAGATCCCCTTAAGTACAAACAATCAAACAATATACAATGGTTTGTGAAAAAGGCTGAGTAAACTGAACAAGGGTGGAAATAACTACACTTTAGAAAAAAAAAACAAATTTTCAATAACAATGTCTAAGAAAATGCATCAGTACAATGTCAACATATGACAAAAGGAACGTTCTTAACAAAGACATAATTTGGAAACAGTAGATGATGATTTTAATCTTGCAATTAGGTTGTTCCACAAAGTGGCACGACAATATTTTAAAGATTTTTTGTTGTGTCAGTCCCCAGGCACACAACGGAGAACACACAACTCAATAGATAACATAAGAAAAGAACTTGTTGACAGGCCTGCGTCTGTATGTATTGTGCGTCCTTTTTTAGAGCACTCAAAGCCACGTAGCACAGCTTACACAAAAAACACCTGTAGTCAAAATACTATTCAAATTAATATGCAAATGAGATATTCGCTTAATGTAATACTCTACACTATCTCTCCTCTTCTAAAGGCAATTCTTCTCAAATATAAATAATTTGTGATACTTTTCACAAATGAAGTTATCCTTAAATGAAATTTACATTATTTACAAACTTACATATCATAAATCTAACATTGCTCTTGGTTTACGAATCCATTGTAGATCTTCTTAACACAAGTGTCCCTGGGTCTGGAGTAGATACACTTGGTTTTACTGGAGTAACGTGGGCCGGCACAACAATTGGCGAGGATACGGCTTCAGTTTGGACATTTTGGTCCTCAACTTTTGAACGTGTCTCAGTAGGCATTAACGTATCAGAATTATGTTCCCTTTCATTTCTTGGGGACCCTACTGAGACTTCCACAGCTAAGTCCCTCGCTGTTTCTGGACCCTCAACCTCTCCTAGTACTTTTAAATTTGGCATGGGGCATGGGGCTGTTGGGTCTGTTTGGTGCATTGACCTAATCTGGTCAATATGTCTTTTCCAGAATTGGTTGTCAACACACACAAGATAAGTCACTGGGCCTAAAACCTTTGAAACCACACCTTGGAATCATTTCCCGGTATGTTTCCTAAAGTCTAACCTTTTCCCCTACAGACAAAAATCGAGTTGCAGACTGTTTCGAAATCGGTTTCTGTGAGATACTATGGCCAAAGTTTGGTTTAAGTACGAACAACCTGGTATGTAACTCTCTGTTGAGAAAAAATTTTGCTGGTGTTTCTCTCGTGAATGAGTGAGGGGTTGTTCTGTATGAAAACAAAAAACGATCAATTTTAATTTCAAAGCTTACAGAACCTAACTCCGCCTTTTTCATGGCCTGTTTGAATGTCCCAACAATGCTTTCTACTTCTCCATTAGAAGCTGGATGTTTAACTGCACTACGAATGTGACGAATTCCATTCTGTCTTATAAAAGAACGAAATTCGTCGGAAATAAATTGAGGCCCATTATCAGATATTAATTCTTTTGGAAGCCCAAATTTCGCAAATACACAACGTAATTCTTAAATGGTTTTAGTAGTCGTTGAACTCTTCATTAAAATAACTTCTGGCCATTTCGAATACGCATAAACAATTACTAATAGTATACAACCAAGAAAAGGGCCAGCAAAGTCTACGTGAATGCGATGCCAAGGTCTACTTGGCCGATTCCAATCATGTACTGGTGCTGCTGGTGGTACTGACTGAACTGTTTGACACGCAGCACACGACAACACCAATTTTTCTATCTGTTCATCTAGGCCTGGCCAGAAAACATGCATACGTGCTAGAGCTTTCATTCTGACAATTCCTGGATGGCTAGTGTGTAACTCATTTAGAATGAACTGTTGATACTTTTGTGGTATAATTACACGCAACCCCAGAGAAGAACTTTGCCTTCAACCGACAATTCGTCTCTCTTGTTGTAAAAAGAAAGTAACTCAGGGCTTAGACTGTTCCTATCGGGCCAGCCGTACAATACAATATGAAGAACTCATGAAAGAACCCTGTCATACATAGAAGTGTGAGGTGTTAGAATATAGTACAAGCACTAGTTGGGCCAGTCGTCGTAACGAAGGCTTGGGGGTGAGCTCCATGAAAATAACCAACAACATTTCTGATTTGTTCTTGATATATTCTGTCCTTGATTATTCTTCTTCAATTATTAAATATATACAGGTGATTTTCGATGATAAATTATAAATAATCGTGCTGGAATCAGACAGGATTTAAAAGGCCGTCCATACAAAAAATGATGTAAAGAGCTACATGCTCCGAAATTAAAAGTGACTACATGCTTCTGCTTCGAGGTCTGCAGCACGAGTGGAGTGGGATAAAAAACTTACGACTAAGGGTAGGAAGTTCTTTACTATGGGATAGGTCTCTGATTGGCTGACAGTACCATGCCATCAACAAGGACCAATCACAGGGGAGGGGGAAAGCAGAAAGACTAGGTGTCGTGTGCATTGTCTCAAATTTATGGAAATGAGGTAGCACCATAATCTGCAATCCCGGAGATAACCAACAAAATGACGTCCCTCTCATTTAGTACTACAACTACTGTACTAAATGACAGTAGCTTTTTCCATTTCACTCTCACTAACCGGTTAACAATCAATTTGTGACTCGCTCATCTTTGTTGCTTCTCTAGTCCAAACAACAGTGAATTCATTTACATTACTATTACATCTCTGCTTGAAATTGGTAAGGGAGAGAGACAGTCAACATTAGCATTTTGCTTAGAAGAGCCCACCGTTGCCAACGTGAAGCAGCTAATACGGGAATACCCTTACTGGGGCCAAGCAAATAACCAAGTGGTTTATGATCAGTATACAACATAAAACGTTTACCACATAAGTACTGGTGGAAAGTACTTGCCCCATATACGATAGCTAATGTCACTTTCTCAAGTTGTGAATAATTCTGCTCACCTTTTTTAATGTTCGTGATGCAAACGCAATTGGTTTTTCACTATTTGTTGTAGAGTGAGATATTACGGCTCCAAATCCATAAGGAGGCGCGTCTACAGCTAAGGAAATATTCTTAGACGGATCAAAATACACCAACACCTTTGAACTGGTAATAATCGACTTAATTTCTTCAAAAGCTCTTTGACAACTAGGAGACCAATTTAAATTCTTTACCTGCTTTAAGGCATTCATGCATTGGAGCTAAGATAGTTGACAAATTCTGAATGAATTTCCTGTGATAATTAATAAGTCCAATTAAAGATTGTAACTCTTGAGAGTTCGGAGGAGCGGGTGCCTTTGTAATTCCCTCTAGTTTTACATTGGATGGGTGAATTCCCTTTGAGTCAGTCATAACTCCCAAATATTCTATCCGAATCTGAGAAAAAAACTACACTTGGGATTTCTTAAGCTTTAACCCAAAATGCGTAGGTCTTTTCAATACTAACTCTAAATTTTTGATATGTTCCTCATCGTTCTCACCTGTAACAATTATATCATCAACATAACAACCTACCCACGAAGGCCACTAAGCACTTGCTCCATAAATTTTTGAAAAATGGCTGGACTTGAACTTACACCAAACGGTAACCGTGTACATTGGAATAAGCCCATGTGTGTATTAATTGTTACATATTTCTGAGACTCGGGGTCTAAGGGAATTTGAAGGTAAGCATTCGATAGATCAAGTTTTGAAAACTTCTTACCCCCTTAAAGCTGTGAAAATAATTCCTCTGCTCACGGGAGGGGATATTCCTGCTGATACAAGACAGGATTTACTGTTACTTTGTAATCTCTACAAATTCGAACAGTCATCACCCTCTCTCACTGGTACTATTGGCGAAGTCCATTCTGAAAATTCAACCTTTGGCAAAATACCTTCTTTGACTAATCGATTTAATTCTTGGGATACCTTATCCTTCATAGAGAAAGGAATGGGACAGGGCTTGAAAAAATTTGGAACTACCGAAGGTTTTATATGAAGTTTTGCTTGAACACTTTTAACCTTTCCCAAAGTCCCATCAAATACATTACTTTCATTTTTTTAACTTCCTTAAAGCTTTCAGGGACTTTACCCAATACCTGAACATTATTAATCTATTCCAATTAAGTGGCAATTGTGATAGCCATTGACTGCCAAACAAGGCAGGTCCTCTTCCCTTAATAATGTATAACGGCAATTTCTTAACATTACCATTGCATTTAACTGACAATTCACACTTTCCTGTCAAGGGAATGGCTTCTCCCGTATATGTCTTAAGTATCGTTTTAATTGGCTGTAATACAACTTTAGGTTTCAGCGATTCAAAATACATTTTATGCCGGATAATCGATATGCCTGCCCCGGTATCAACTTCCATTGACACTTTTGGTTTTCAATTTCAACATCTACCATTAAGTGCTTTGTCAGATTCTAAACTATTAACATAATACACAGTGATTTCATTACCACTATCAGGTTCATGTGAATCAGTATTACATTCAGGGTCATCTACTTCTCGGACCTGTTTTACCTTTGAACTTTTACGATTCCTTTGTTACGAAAACTTGTACTTACTCGTCTTTTCTTTACCATTACTTTGTTCTGTGGCTGGTTTATCTCTACAAAACATTTATAAATCTCCAATACGTCCACAATTAAAACATTTAAAGGTTCTCATACGACAGTCCTTTTTAATGTGGCCAGTTTTTCCACAACATGAACACTGCAATTTACTAGTATTTAAACTTGAAGACGTCGGCGATACCCGTTGGCCAATATGCGTTTCACCCTTAATAATAGAGGCATTCTTGTTGGCTGATTCCATACTCATGGCGGTCTTAACTATGTTACCTAATATCGATGAATCGTCCTCTGAAAGGAGTTTTTTCGGGATAGCTGTATCAAAGAGACCACAGACAAATTTATCCCTCAAGGCTTCGTTCAAAAATCTACCAAAATTACACGTACTGGAGAGCCGTCTTAACTCCGCTAGATATTCCGAAATTTTCTCGGAAGGACCCTGAATTTGATTGTAAAAACGTAAACGTTCCAGAAGTACTGGGGGTTTAGGGTTGTAGTAATCGTGTGGGCGTTTACAGATATCTGGAAAAGTTAATGTTGATGGTTTTGTGGGTGTGGCCAGACTCTTCAACAAACCGTAACCTTTTGGTCCCATGGAGGATAGCAAAACGGCAACCTTCTTTTTATCCTCTGTGACATCTTTCGCCAGAAAAAATTGGATTGTTTGTTCTTCGTATGATTCCCATTTTTCCAAATCTGGATCAAAAGGTTCAACTTTAATAATTAGTGTCCCCGTATCCATGTTAGAAATAGTCAATATACACCAGAAGAATATACTCGCCAGCATTAGTCCGGTAGCAAGATTTGTTACTTTTCTCATCTTTCTCTTAAAAATAGAAAATTCTGTCCTTCGTGACACATTTGCCTTTACGATGCAGACATTTAAGTATACTTTGTGGAGAATATAACGTTACAGCATGCAGGAAATCTTGCTCCATCTTCTTCGCCAATTGTTGTGTCGGTCCCCAGGCATTCAACGAAGAACACACAACTCAATAGATAACATAAGAAAAGAACATATTGACAGGCCTGCGTCTGAATGCATTGTGCGTCTTTTCTTAGAACACTCAAAGTCACGTAGCACAGCTTACACAACATAAAACCTGTAGTCAAAATACTATTCAAATAATGCGCAAATGAAATGTTAGCTTAAAGTAATACACTACAGATTTTGCATGTGGTTGCTGAGGAAAGTAAGATAATTTATTTCACCTACCACCAGTAAAATGTGTATACACATCACTGTTGGTTGCAAACATGAATGTGAAAGTGCTCTTGACTTCCTACCTCTAAACTTTGCTGAAAAGTTACCTTTACATTTGAATTATCACGGCTAGCATCAAGCTGGCATATCATGCAATCGTTGTTACAAGAGAGGTTGATTCCGTACTTAATAAAACTCTGGGGGCTTTCTACAGGGAAAAGTGTAGTTTGTGGTTTAGAAAACAACTGGTGTTGCTTAAAGGAATACTTTGCTGGTTCACAACTGGTATCAGCCATTTCTCCAAATATGAAAATTGACTTTCTTTCAAAAGAAAACCTTACATCCTGTACTCCCAACTGATAATGCTTCAATAAATCAAGACTGTCATTTCATCTTGGGGTTCACATACTGTGGGGGTAGGCAGGATCTTATAATGGTGTAGGCCAACAGTCTTGATGAATATGCATAATTTGTTGGAAAAAGAGTGGACTGCTTGTGATCAGCATAGCTGGTAGGGAACATTCTAGTTGGTGTTTGTAAAACATCCAACACAACAGTATATCTCATGGTAGACTAACATAATTTTCAACGGACAAAGTTGCAAACACAGTTGCAGTATGCCTTGTTATTGTTGGAAAGAGAATATTTGTCCACTTGGGTGTACATATCATGCGTCATGTGTACTTTATTTAGTCATATGATGGGAAAACTTTAAAAAGCTGTGCAGAAAGGAATGATTAGATTTTTGATTTTTTGATTGATTTTTACCATTTTAAAAAGATGAGTATTCATAAAAGTTGTACAAAAATAGTTGTAAGCATGTAAATATCTTCCATTAGATAGTCATTAGACTGATACAAATTCTGAAATGAGCAACCTAATAGTTGAAATCTATCTACAGGTACAGTACAAGTTTTTGCACGAGTGCCTGCTAGAGATATTTCTCACAGGGAACACCAAGATTCCAGTAAAACATATGGAGAGCTTTGATATCCAAGCTGAAAAAGAAAATCTGAAGAGACAGTTCAAGGTAAGTTTCTAAAGCCTACTTTTCGGTTAACATTTTGTGTAGACGTTATGCAAGTTATTTTAAAATTGGTATTTGACTGAAGTTCTGTAATTACCCAAGTGTAGGAAACTTGAGATTTGGATCAAAGCAATTGTTAAAAATTCTTGTCAATCAGAGAGAAAAGATAAAAGGTCACTTTAAGAGAAACTGAATGTCATATATTACCTTCACTTGTCAAAGATTCTAGCAAAGTTGGACAAGAGATCTGCCTCACCTCATGCTGCAACACCAGAAGAATCAGAGAAAAGCAGATATCCCAAGATCGTTCCAGGTAAGAATTATACTTTTTAAACCTACGGTCTCAGACAAGTTAGTTTGACAGTAATAGTCCTAAGGGAACTTTCCAGGACTTTTTACGTTCCACCTTCCCTCAATAGTGGGAAAACAGAGCACGTTGAATTTTTGATTCCATGCCGAAGGCATCCATACCGACTGCAGTGGCCAAGGGGTTAGAGCATCCGACTTGCAGCGGAAGGTCTAGGGTTCAAATCCTGGCCGGGTCATACCAAAGACTTTAAAATGGCACCTACTGCTGTTTTGCTTGGTGCTCAGCATAAGCAATGGAGTAGGGGAAACAAGCCAGTGAGCCACAACTGGAAAAAAGGCCGTGGTCGTCTCGACTTGAACCAATTGGTTGAAAACTGGGACGTTAAACCTCATCTAATTAACTAACTAACTAATCCATGCCGAAGGCGAAAGGAATCTATGCGATCATGCGAGAGCATGAATGTGTTTGTTTGTACGTGCGTTTGTGATGCTTGGCTTGTAAACACGATATCTCAAGATAGGAATGGTGGATACTTTTCATCCTTAGAATATAGAATTATCACATTAAGAGAAAGATCCATATTACTTTTGGTGGCGGTCAAAGGTCATGTGAGGTCAACAGAAATAAAAATCGAAAACTTTTTAAACTTGATATCTCTAGGTAGGAGCATAGATGCTTTTCTTACTTGGCATGTGGATGCATGATAGAAGATGGACCCTTTTTTGTAGAGACCCAAGGTTATCTGATTTCACTAGAGGTAAAAATACGAAATTATTAAATGCTGCTTGTAAACACGATATCTCAAGATAGCAATGAGGTACAGTTTTCATACTTGGTATATAACTTTATCATAATGACAGAAAGAACCATATTGTTTTCAGTGGAAGTCAGAGGTCATTAGAGGTCGAAAACTGAAGAGTTTGGAAAAACCTGTTCCAAGACAGGGATGATGGATACTTTTTATACTTTGTATATAAATATGTTACTTTAATAGAGAGGGAACCTATGGGTTTGTTAGAGGCACATGAGGTTATCAGAGGTGAAACTACGTAATCCTTGTAAACTAAAAATGCAGTGGGCAGTACCTCCAAATTCTGTCCGACGTTTCATTATCAACAGAAGTTAAGGGCGATTTTTTGTACCATTCCAAAGATAAAATTATAGGGAACGTCATTTATTTTTTCACAAGCATTACTGTTACAGTAATAATTCTAATTTGAATTACCTAATTATGAACACATGTAAAGGATACCATGCCTATAGAATGATTAGAAATGCCGTACACTTAACGAGTTCTTTGATGGTGTAGTGGATAAATGTTTGCTTTCTTACGCAGATGGCCCAGATCTGAATTCCTTTTTGGACACCTACTTTTTCAATTTTTGTCATGCAGTTTTGGTGGGGGTCAAAAGTCATGTGAGGTCAGCAGAGGTCATAAAAATGTTATAGACATCTGTGTACTATAAAGTTGTTTTGATACAGAG
The DNA here is from genome assembly GCA_029531755.1 of Holothuria leucospilota. NCBI lineage: Eukaryota > Metazoa > Echinodermata > Holothuroidea > Aspidochirotida > Holothuriidae > Holothuria > Holothuria leucospilota. The sequence continues at coordinate 54,979,428 of CM055966.1, read as the reverse complement.
GGCTTGTACTGTGAATTTTATTTATGCATGCCATATGCAGGATAGGTATATCAGACATTGCAATGCTCAGTAATTGTATTGTTTTGTGTAATTTGTAGTCTCATTCTAGGCCTGTCTCACAGATTAGAGAAGAGGCTCCAGAAAGTCTAGGAAAATGGGAAAATTTTAATACATTAGCAGGTGACTTGTAAAGTTAATCTCGTGAGATGAGCAATAGCAGTAAACACTTGGTATGGGTATTTCTGTTCATTTCTGAAACAGTGGACAAGAGAAGACCCTTTTTACAGACCCCAGGAAAGACAAGTTATAGTAATTACATCAACGCTTGCTTCGTGACGGTAAGACTTAAAAAAATTCAATTTTTTTAGTTTTGCAAATCTGAAGCATCTGGTGACATTTGTAAAATTAAGTCTGATTTAAACACTGAAGTTAGAGAAAGATACTGTTTTTATCAAACCATTTTTATTTATGATTGATGGCTACATCAAAAATATAAGTATTTTTCAAAGAATGGGTGATGTAGAAATTGACTATGCCCTTTTCGTCTACGGGAATCTATTCAGAACAACATGGTTTGAAAAAATATTTTGAAGTTATTGTGCATGATCAGTTATGTAATTTATATAACTTTATATCTTTTCTTTATATATGGGGGGGGGGGTTCATCTGTGAATGTTTCATTAGTTGTATCAATATTAACCATTATCTCCTCATGATGGATACTTTTCTCAATTATTTGCATTTTTTCACCAGTCTTACAGGAAGAAAGATGCCTTTATTGCAACCCAGTCCCCTCTACCCAATACAGTGGAAGATTTTTGGAGACTAGTCTATGACTGGAAGTGTCCTCTCATTGTAATGCTGAACCAGTTGGATCCTAGGGATAAGGTTTGTTGTCAGTAGACTTGTTGAATGATTTACAACTAGGGCATGGCTATATGAACTATAAATGGGAGCCAAATATAAAGTAATGACTGAGTTTGAAGCTTGCAACTTTGAAAGGAAAATGTTTATATTAGTGGTCTAGACAGTTACTCTGTCAGGACTATTTTGACTGTAGAAAATAGAAATAGATTGCGCTATGGGTAGACTCGGTTGAGAATACACAAATTAAACTGTTATCTGGTATCATCCACAGCAGGAAATTTAAAGGTGTTAGTTAAAAGAGCATGAAATAATTATGTTCCTATGTTTCAAGTGCATAGTGAGGATACTCTTTTCAACGGAGGATACTCTTTTGTCATCAGAGAATACATTATTTTGTGATAAGCGATCCATTGAAGTATTGCTTCACGTCAATGATAAACTTTCCTAATCTTAGACTTGCTGCAAGTACTGGCCCGAGAATAATTCATCTCAGTTTGGAAACATGAATGTGACGCTGAAAGAAGAGCAAAATGTGGGGATCTATGTGCACCGTCAGTTTGAATTGATTAATACTTATAATCAGGTAAGAATGCTGACCTACCATTTTTAATGTCATCTTTTTTCTTTTGAAACAATTGAAAGCCATATGGATATGTTTTGAATTAACTCATAGTGTTATGTATATCATATCCTTAATTCCGTTGTCGCAATATAGTTTCACAGAGTATTTTTGATGTTACAAGATTCCTTTGGGTTTAATTTTATTTTTACAGGAACAAAGATTGGTCCACCATATGCATTTAAACTCTTGGGACGAGAAAAACCAACAAGACCTCATCATCCTTATTCGTGACATGGAAAAAATACAGCAAGATTACAGTACGGTGGCACCAACTGTGGTCCATTGCATGTGAGTGACATGATGTAGTAATTATGTTCTGCTCTCAGTGCAATACTGGAACTGAGAAGACATCCATCTGTATTCTGCTTCGTGATATTTGTACAATCATAAGTCACCACCTGTTTGCATATGACTGGTAATGTTTCAGAAATATCCATACATGTTGGAAGGTTGTTTAGGCTTTTTAATGCAGACATTGCATTTGAGGAGGCTAACAATTTTAGTGCCATAAAGTATGATAAAAAGTAAAGATCTGTAAAACTCTATGTACAACTGTTGTTTTTTCTGCTTTTCTTTATTTATCTGCTATGTTAGAAATGGTGTTGGGCGCACAGGTGTATTCCTGACCGTAAAATCTGAAATGGAACGCATGAGTACAGAGGGATGTGTCGATGTATTTCATACTGTCAGACAACTGAGAAGAAGCAATCATTGTATGGTGTATACGGAGGTAATTTTCCTTAATGTGTTATTTTAAATGCTTTTTACATCAGTAGGGTGTTCTTGCCTGATATTTGGAACCGTCCGGACACAGACTGAAACACTTTTTCTTGCCTTCAGTTTCAAGTCACAGATTTTGTCTCAGAATTACTGGTAAACACTGATTTGAATTGCCACACTTTTTGTATGTAAAATCTGTGTAAAACATGTTAAAACCTGTGGCAAAGTGCGGTATCTGGCCAACCTGTGCCACTGTCCAGGATTTTCAGTACACAGGTTTTCCTGCACAATACCTGTGATTACCCATGGCAGACACATGATTAAACCTGAGGAGTTGAAACTATAAGACACTAGTTTTTTCTTTTGTCAGGGTGTATAATTTGAACATTTTGGGTAAAAAACCATTCCAAACTAATTTTCTTTCTGATCAAGCATTTGGGTCTCATAAGTAAAAGCATGGTGTCATACATTATTCTATTACCTGGAAGAACAGCTATTGTGTAAAAGTTATCATAAATTAATACTATGTAATCTGAATAACATGTGGAGAGCAGTTTTAACACCATCACAAATATTTCACTTGAATTTCAACAATGTGGAGAATGTGCTTTGGTGTGTTTTACATGAAATTATTGCATTAAATGGCACTTGTAAATGGAGTAGTTTTATTGCATGTATTATTACATGGGCGTCAATCCTGGGGGGATAGGGGGACACGTCCCCCCCCCCCGCATTTGGAAATACACTCATTGACTTAAGATTTTTACACAGTAAATTTTTGACAGAAGTAGCCATGTCCCCCCCCCCCCTCCACATTTGAGTAAAGATTGACGCCCATGGTCCAGGATATATTGCAAAAGTATGTATGTATACAAAATTGTTTGCCTCTGTTTTTCTATGTCAGTCTCATAACATGTCCCGTCAGCTATAGTTCATATGCTAAGTCTGATATCTTACATAATGATTATCTTTGTATTCAATCATTGTATGATATGACAAGTAGAGAGTGCCAATTGTGTTTTTAGGATGTGGCTGTTCTTGCAATCAAAGATATGCCTTGAACAATTAACTTCTTTAGTCATAGTTTTAGTCATTGTTATTTATTACGATGGGACTGATAGTGTTTTGTCATTTTCTGTTCCAGGAGGACTACTATCTTTGCCATCAACTATTAAAACTGGAATTTCCTGAATCACACTATGCCAACATTTAAAAATGGATCAAGACCAAAAGAAAGGAATTTTATTTTCTTTCAATGAATTTTGAGTGATATGCCATTATACTGTATATATGCAAAGTTTAATTTACAGAAACTAAGTAAAATCACTTTTATGTTTTTATATGACTACCATGAAAGATGTGCATATATATTTTCCAATGTACGTTTCACTTGAGTGGCTTCAATATATATATATATATATATATATATATATATATATATATATATATATAATATATATTATATATATATATATATATATATATATATATATATATATAAAGCATAGTGATAAATTCCGTGTATTGGTGTAGTATATATAAAATTTCAAAAAAAAAAAAAAAAAAAACAGTTAATGCCTTAGATACCAACAAAGCCAGAGAACTAAAGCCGCGGTCACATTACAACGAATTCGGAGCGGATTCCGATCCGATTTTTGTGAGTTTTTATTAAAATCTTCTCCATCTGCGGTCAGAAAGAGCCCCAAATTTGCCAACCAGTGTAAATATGAGTAAACCAAGTATCAACGTTAGATAGTGATAGAAGCACAAAATGGAAATTAGTCATAGAATTCTGATATACTCAGAAATTACATTTGACGTTAACTGTAGCTCAATATTTCAATGCCCGCAACTGTTACGTACTTATGGCTTTAAGTTTAAATGTACCAAGATATGATAGTTGTACAGTTGTGTTGCATTGGCATGGGTGATCACCATGCACCTTCGAGCCCATGTCATCTTACATCCTCCGCATTCAGTGCCCCTTCCCTTTATCCTGCAAGAAATATTTTAGGGAGTTACAGATGTGCAGGTAAATCACAGGTACTTCCGTTAAAGCATCTTGACATAAGGACCATACAGACATGCCAAGTTGACACACATTTTTAGTGAGTCTGGAAAAAATTTTAGCAACTATATGTGGTCTTCCTCTCACCCCTCATTATCTCACAGTGCTAGGAATGGAGGAGGGCAATAGAATTTAAAGTTCATTGCAATGTTTGGTCTTAGAATTAATTTCCTGCTATCTAAGAAGCTAGACATATTCAAATTTTTCTCATATATAGTCTTCCGATTGGGAGAACTAAAGTGTGCCACGTTTGTATAAGAGTTCATTAGCCCCATTGAACCCCTACCACTGAAATAATCATCTGATAGTCTTATTCTGTGTACGTGACTTTTGCTGACTGTTTAGTGGATACGTTCATCTTTTAAGGCATTATACTCTAGCGGCTAGAATATCATGTCCTCAAGAATGCTGTGGTGGAATCCAGAGTTAAAACCCCTACTTTAGTGTATTTACTTTTTTTTCACCCTTAGGTTAGACTCAGCCTAAGGGTGAAAAATTGCACATACACTCAAGGAAGGGGTTTCAACTCTGACATTCCACAAGAGCAACTCTTGAGCACATGCTCTTCAGGGTATTGAGTTTTTCCTTGAAATGTTTTTTTTTTATTTCATATGCCCCCCCCCCCATACTGTTAATCACATTTAGTGTCTTTGCTAATGAATAGTACATCTTTACCAGGTACAATACTTAATTTTGTAAACTATAATGGTTCCCAGCCACTCCTTCTCATGAACCAATTTACTATGTGAATTAAACAACTGCGTAACTGGAAAGGATAGGATCTCTCTGAAGGGAGTAGGGAGGACATCAGTTTCAGTTATGCACTGCCATGTAGTCTGTTCATTAATGAACACTTTGTAACACTATCCCACATTTTATCTGCAATGAAAAAGTCCAATATTTCCATGAAATTTCGAAAAAATATCAGGAAAACATTCAGGGAAATTTGGTTTCTAAATGTTCTTGGAAACCCTTTAGTTACAAAATGTCCCAAGTTTGCTTTCACATGGCCACGCAGACTTCAAATAATGTACCAAACTTTGCAAGATGGTGATTTCTTTTCTCTAACTACAAGCATATATTTTTGTAAATGTCTTACGAGTGCGTACAGAGAATTGGGTCTACTCGCTCTTACAGGCTGCCACTTTGTGTCAGATTCGTCTTTTCTGGAACCTGGCTTCGAAGAACTCAGTTCTATTCCGGGGCCTTTATCTAGTGACCCAAACTCGTAAATACTCTTTACCGGTTTCAAAATTTTCAGCCATCATTGCCTACAGCTTATCGGTGATTCCGACATTAGTATAAAAGGCTTCCTTCTTTATAAAGACCTCCGACAATGAAGAAACTTTACAGTCGCACAATTTCCTAATAGCAGATGTGTCAATTTGAAGTCATTGGTTACCCTGAAGTATAAAACAGGCCTAACATTTACTTTAATGTGTATTTGTGCAGGCCAGGGACGTTTTGAGTTCATTACGCTACAAAAAAAAAAGAAGAAAAAAAATTACGAAGTGTACTAATATTAGGATCTGGAGACTTCTACTCTAGCGGTTCTTTTCTTGGCCTTGCAAAAGGCATTTTCTGTTAGTATTGACCTTAAAGAAGTTATGTTGTGATGAACCCCAAAGGGCTACTTTACTAATTTAGTTTACAAGATAAATCATCTAATGAAAGATCAATTTGAAATACTGTTGTAACTTTCACCGTTCTCTACATGTACCTCTTCAGAGTTGCGATGGTGAGAGTAGTCGAGACGCAGAGAAGACAAAGAAGGGTGGAAAGAGAGAAGTTGCATAAACAAATTTAGTTAGGTCTTAAGCTACCAGTCATAGAATTTGTTTATTAACAAAACTTAAAATACGCGAAAAGCTGATTAAATGGAAATACATACTATTGAATTAGAAATATGAACATCACCAGATAAACTTAAAGATAAACTTCAAGTAAAAAGGACAATAAATATTCATCCGAGCACAAAAGGCCTACCCCAAATGAACTTTTAAACATAATATTAACAACAAATTTACATTCAGTCTAAGATGATAAAGTCTGATATTTCAAGGAACTTTTAGAAGACAACAAAGGTATGTTGTAAAAAGTGCTGTGACAGAGGTCGGAGAAACCCGATTTGAACTAGGTCGAAAAAACGTCTTAGACATTTTCAAGGTTAATGATTTAAACTGTAGTGTAACAAAGCAGCAAAGTTGAGCATCCTACTGTTAAGGCCTTGCGCAATACTGGAAGGTTAAATCAAGTTGTTGATTATTGTCAAAGGAAATGAAAAGTGAATAAATTGCTAAAATATCTTAAAACGTAAATTTTTGTCATGCGTTCTGTACGCCCCCATCAAAGGTTAGGAGGGACAAGGAAAAATTAGTGATAGTATGAGGAAGCTACCCATCCCAGCTCTCTTGTGCAGTATAAATCAGAACGCCTTGTCATCCGTTCAAAAACAGTCTTCATGCAAGACCATTCGCCAAACTTTAAGGCTCTGATCCATTCAGGCTCGGTGCTACTTTGGTGGCTCCCTGGTTGAAGTGATTCGTAGGACTTTGAGCTATAATTGCAAAGCCTTTACCGTAACAATCTCGACACTAGCGTACTTTCTAAGGCAATCGTTTCCTATTGGTTCTAAGCGGTGCACAGCCACCTGTCAGCTTGTGCATGTTAAATAATCTTGCCCTCGATCTGAGTAGGGATCGAGCGTCCCCAGTCAACCCTTATCATTGACTTGAAAAATTCAACTGCCTTTGATGAAAAAGTTTCAGCTTTGCTTGTAATAAATATGATTGCAAGGTCCCCAAAACTCAAATATTCTCAAATTCCTAGTGGTAATCTCCCTTCCGAACTACCCCTCATGTAGGAACCCTTGTTTTCACAAAAAGTAATTAACAATTTGAAAAATTAAGGAATAAAACAAATACATTTGTCAACAAATACATTTTGTCATGTTCTGCACCTATCAACATGGAAGGTGCAATTATTTGGCATTTCAGGCATCCTGGAGATAAGTGTTTGCGCGTGTGCGTTGACGTGAGTGCGCTCTTGTGTTTGTTTTTTGCAAAACAATGTGGCGCGAACTTCTTAACCATAAATCGCCGGATCAAATTCAAAGTGAAGGGTAGGTATATGACCATTAAACTACTATATACGTAATTGTAATTTCATCGGTCTTAAGTTAAAAGACATTACATTGGTTGTAGTCATTTATTGCTTATCAAAACTACATTTAACCACAAGATATGAAAAGAATGATGGAAAAACTTTAAAATAATGCTTTTCAGATGCCACACATTTTACAAAGTGTTTCGAGCATACCTCCAAAACATAGGTCTAATCAAGTTCAAACTTTTTAGGTTGGTACCTGACCATGAAAACATGTGCATGCGTAATAGATGACGCAATGATAGGCAAAAGGTCAAACTTCAAATAACTTATAAGGGTCTTCCATTGTGCTACTATTTGCTAATTAGTACGTTAGGAAATGTCCTCCTCCATAAAATATGTCGCCGATTTGAGGGAGATTAGATTTACAACATCATGGATTTCCTACTTGTTACCTTCTTGCCGTCTTGTAAGTAACCAGCGATTAGTGTATAGATGAAAAAGATCTCTTAGACAGTATTCGCGTCCCCGTAGACAAAACATGTTAGCAGCATTGGAGGATTTGGGGGAAAGCCCTTATTAAAGATTACGGAATACTGCAAACAATTATGCAAAAGTTTGCTTTGTAAATATGTTGACTTTGATAATTTACGATATGTTGTTTTTCAAGATAACGCTTCAGTATCTATTTAGTTTAAGGACCGGCGTTCAATTACGTACTTCTTTGTGGTGCTTTTTCTGTCTTAGATCACCTGTAGCAACGCAGAAATGGGTAAGTTTATGAACTTTGTTCGGCAACTCGTACCAGGGACCCGCTGATAAACCTAAAAGATAAAGAAAGTAAAGAGTGGCAAACAAACAGAATAATGCAATAAAACATGATAAAAAGGCACGTGTTAAGGGAATGATTCAGTATAGTATCAGGGGGTCTCAAGTATTTGTCTCCGTCAGGCGGGAAATAGTGCTTTCCCGGCTGTATCTATAGGCCTACATTTATGATTTCTTAACTCCCCATGAAAAGTGTTGATACAGATGTTGCTACTTCTAGTGATGCTCCCAACAAAATTTCAAAACACAAATGCGCTGCCATCCTTCTAACTGCTAGCGGCCTAAAAGATAAAGTAAGGAAACGAAAGGCTTTTATCTATCATATTATGGAAAATACGAAGAATCTTTGTTAAAAGAACCATCATTGCACCGCGTAGATCACAATAACCGGTAACTGTATTAACCAGGCCAGATAGGTTACTGAAGGTGAGAAAATAGTTTCAAGAGGCGAAACATTTTTAGTGGGGCGAGACTTAAACGCTTAAGGCCATGGTAGCCTTTAGTTTCCTAGGGGTGGTATTAGCACTGCAAGCAAAAGCTAGCAGAGTGAAGAGACAAACAACAGGAAATGACATTTTACAAGCAATTTTCCTAACAATCAAATTTTTACGGTGTGAGTGGGACGCATACCAGTGGTATGAGAAAGAAGCTCGTGGCGATTGATTTTTTCGAATAATGTGTCAAGGTAATATTGCCGGTCAGCGGGACAGCGATTGCCGCGAAGTTCGGTATGAGCTTTCTATTGTAGTTTGCAAGAAAAGATCGACACTGTTTCTTGGTTTTAGGTGATTGTAGTAATGAGCAGGTTACTTTTAATTTCGTTACAGCGCCACTACTTGGCCAAAACTTATTTTCAGATCACCATCACCTTTCCCGAAATATTTCCTAAATCCGATGCGTGAGTGAAGTAATTTGGAGGGTTTCGATGAATTAACAGCATGTAGTTATGAGTGTAAGGATGTTGTGGAAGCTATTATCCTCATAATTTAAGGTTAATTTGATCAGGTTAGGCCACTTTACAGTGCAGTACAGTACGCCTCCACAGTTGAATGAAATGAGCATAAGGATTGCTCGTTTCTCTACCTTATTTGCTATGTGGTTTGATATTTGTAATTGCTGATCGTTTGTACATTTTGATCCGACTGTTCTATTTAATTATTTCAGAAATAAACCATCATCAACCAGGAAAACAAGCCAAACCTATAACCTATAGCCTTTCTTACAGTGGTGGCACCTGTAACACTGCTTTGACTTTTACGGGATTTGGCGCAAGCTGCTGTAATCCTACCAAACGATCCAAGAACTCTAACTTTTCAAATCCAATAAAGCGTTCTCGCAGTCAGGTTGGCCGACCTCAACCTTTTCAAAAGTTGTCTGAGCTTCATCACATGTTCCTACCATGATATACGATATACCAAAATATCGTTTTTATAATTATCTACTCACTCTAGTTCCCTCAAAACGCTCCTCATTAGTCTGCTAAATGTTACTTGTGCGTTTAGCAGTCCCAAAGGCATGGTTGTAAATTGGAATAGCCCGTCGGGAGTTATAAATGCAGTAAGGGCATTAACAGTCTCTGCTAAGGGAACCCGCCAATATCCTTAACTCAACATTAGAGAAATAAAAGTGACTCATTTGAGATTTTTGTATAAATCTCCTCCTGGTCAGTTATTGGCTCTGAATCGAAAAGAGCCTGTGATCTGGATTAATTTTCTTTTTAACTAATACGAATGGTGCTGCCTAAGGGGATGCGACTCTTCTATCACGCCTAACTCTAACATTTTTCCAACCAAGTCTTTCACGGTTCATCTCGGTGCATGGGGTGAAGGGTATGGTCTACTTCTTAAAGGATCATTACATGTCAATTTGGTATCATGGACCCTAGAGTAGTCGCCCCTGGTACGTCTGTTAGCTCATTTTTAAACTCATCGAGTAGCAGTTTAATCTCAATAGCATGTTCATTTGTTAACCGAGGATCAAATGAACATCTATTGTTTCTTGGGCCTGAGCGTATGGAGTGCGCACTTCGCCGTCCCAAATTGACCATCTTTTGGGTCACCCACGCCATTTAACTTTGGTTCAATCACAGGCTTCTTGTAACACACTTGCTGTTACCCATGCTTATCTCCCCCTATTACATCTCCCCTGTAATATTTCTAAAGTAAGTTAATGTGAAGCACCTTTTTTGTCGATAATCAGTGTCACCTATCCTGGCGACTACCGGGAAGGGACCTTTCCATTGCATCAGAAGTTTGTTACTGTCGGTTGCCAGCAGTAATAACACCTCATCATCTGGTCCAAAACATAACTTTCCTGTCTTTATGTCAAAATTCCTTTTGAACATCTTCTATTGTTTCTTTGGCCTGAGCGTGTGGAGCGAACACTTCGCCTGTCCCAAAATGGCCATCTTTTGGGTCACCCACGCCATCTAACTTTGGTTCAATCACAGACTACTTCTAACACACTTGCTGTTACCCATGCCTATCTCCCCCTGTTAAATCTCGCCTGTAATATTTCTAAAATAAGTTAAAGTGGAAACACCTTTGTTTTGTCCTGTAACTCCACTCGATAATCAGTGTCACCTAACCTGGCGACTGCCGGGAATGAATCCTTCCATTGCATCAGAAGTTTTTTACTGTCGGTTGGGAGTAGAAATAACACATCATCTGGAGCAAAACATACTCTCTAAAATCTTTGGAGTGAAAATCACTCTTTTAGAGTGAAATTAGTGATCACTCTAAATTTGGAGTGAAAAATTTCAATCGAAAAAGAGCCATTCTCACTCTTTTAGAGTGAATATTCAATCTTAATTCTGGAGTCATCCCTAATTTCACTCTTTGGAATTTAGAGAGTAGTTTTCCTGTTTTTATGTCAAAATTCCTTTTATATCTACGAGAGGACTTAACTAATTCATCCTGCCTTAGCTTACATGTCTCTGCTAGCCTCTTCTTAAGATCCACAGCATATTGACACCACTGTTTTTGTTTCCGATGCTTCTAGTTTACCCGCCTACAGCTCTCGTAGAATACCCATAGGCCCTCTAACCTGTCTTCAGTATAACAACTCAAATAGCAAAACCCTAAGCTTTCTTGGGGCACATTCTTATAAGCGACTAGAATGGCATCGATATAGCGATACCAGTCTTTCGGTCTCTCGGAAGACATACTTCTCAACATTTGTTTGAGTGTTCCATTGAACCGCTCTAGGCAGCACGCCACTAATTCAAGGGGAATCCCCGCGGAGGACATTGCCCTACGAATTAACACCCTAGAAAAACTTAATGGGGGACAGTTTAGACCACGTTGCTGAAGTGATGTGTTCAATTTGTGATATGTATCTGGTAGGAAAGAAATTGAAGTACTCATCCTGCAAAAATAAAGAAAATTGAAGGTATTTCAGGCACTTTTTTTAAAGAAAATTGAAGGTATTCCAGGCACCTTTTTGCAATATGTACTTCCGCAATGCAAACTGGCATTTTGAATGAGTAAAAAAAGCAGGAACCACCACTCTATTATATAAGCTCTTCTTACTCAAACTCTCAACGGTGATGGTACACAAATTTGACATTGCTGTAAAAGACCTACTCGTGAGCTTTTATATGAGGGGTAGCTCGTGCCCATTGAAAACTTGTACACGGGTCCAGGGGGCACGAAACGGACCAAAATTACTCTGTGGGTCAATGGAGGAATAATTGGTGGTGTGCTACCTCTCCTAATACGATGCATGCCGGATGGTATGGCGTCGTTATTAGTTGTCTTATAGAAAAAACTTGACTGACTTGTTTCATTACCTCGGACCATGGGCGTCCGCAGAAGAAAATTAGGGGGGGGGGGGGCAAAACTTTAAATTGATCAAATCAGGGGAATTTTTACTCCCAGAAAAGAGCTTAATTGCTCAATGTTGGCACCTTTTACAGGGTGTAGCCAGGAATTTGCCAGGGGGCGAAACATGTTGGCAAACTACCTAAGCGTAGCGCCACCATAGTTTGGCGCGAAACGACAAGAAAAAATTGGCCGAAATGCCTCCCAGATCGGTGAAAATGGCACTTCTAAGGCCTTGTGAGTTGCATCTAATCATTTTTTATTTTGAAAGCTCATGTTCTGGAAATTTTCTAACGATATCATACAAAAAAGGTGATGTTTATTTTTGTGCAAGTTTTTTCAAGTTTTTGATTTTCAGGGGGTGGACAAGTGCCCCCTTGCCTCCCCCCTTCCGGACGCCCATGCCTCGGACGTTAATTGGGCTCCTCGAACCGTGAGACTTTCCCTCGATATTGGGGCTCTGAACGTGTAGCAAAATAATTAAACATTTAATAGCAAAAATTTGCGATCGTTTAGCGATTAATCGCGATTACCTTGTCACAACAGAAAGACTCTGTGTGTGTTAATTCACGTGATAAATAGGCCTATTCAAAATGAATTGGTAATACCCGTGAACCCCAAACACGATTCCTATAAAGGCTTGTTCGTTGTCGAAACAGTAATCACAACATGATGACATACTACATACTACGTAGGGGCCAATATTATGCACTCTGCGTTTACAGAGTATTCAGATGGATAGAAAACGGACGAAAAACAGGTTTTGCTATTTATAGCTTTGTAGCTTGTACTAAATGTTTATTCCACATGCGATCGTTTAGCGATTTATCGCTACAAGGTCACATCCCTACTTGATATCCCCATCCAACCGATTTCCATACCTGAACAGTTAAAGCTCGTAACGGTTTTTTTTAACTGTACAGGCTATGAGAATAGGGTGCCCCACCCCAGAGAAAGTGGTAACCAGAGTCTCTGCCACTGTGTGTGCTTCTATATTGCGCAAGGCCACTGCCTCAGGGCATCTGGTCTCACAGTCTACAATAGTTAATATGTACCTATTCATACGATCTGTCATTGGATAGATCAGTCCTACTATGTCTACAGCAGCACGTTGTAATGTCTGATTTGGCCACATGGCTTGGAAGAGTTACTTAAGTTCAAGGATTTCGTAAATTCTTTTCATTGTACCATTAAGTTCACCATGGAATTTTCCCTAAGTCTATACCTTTCCTTGATACTCTAGTATATATTGACAGGCTCTTGTCTTAAGACCTTTTTATTTACGAAACCTACGGACTATAATTCTTATTTACAATTTGAGAGTTTCTACCCTCCCCACATCAATTTTTTGATCATATATAGCCAGTTCCTAAGGATTAAACGTAGTCACAACACATTGAATTTGCTGCATACCTTCTACACAGTGGGTTATGTCCAAGGTTGTGGACAAATACTTCAAAAAGGTACAGTAAATGGCCAGAAACACCCTGCTCTGTTACCCTACCAGAGTTGAAAACGAAAGAATCCCCATTGTGGTCACCTTTAACCCCAGACTCCCCCGCCTACTGAAAAGAATTAAGGAATCGTGGCGCAATCTCAGTCTAGATCCCTCTATTAGTGATTGTTTAGAGAACCCACAGTTATTGTATTCAGGCAACCGCCCAGTTTACGCCGCCTTCTGGTACACACTAAGCTTAATTCCTCCTTGGACACACCTATAGGTGGCAATTCTCTGTGTGGCAACAAACGTTGCCAAGTGTGCGACCATATGATCACGGAAGGCAAAGGCATGGTATATATCAACCCCAAGGGAACACAATTGTCACCGGGTCCGGGTCCACCTGCTTTTGTGTAATAAGTGTCCCACGATCTCTTACATCGGCGAGACCTCTACAACTTTTAGATTAAGATTCAATAATCACAAAGCCAGTATTCCCAACAAAAGCACATGACTCCCTGTTGTTGAACACTTTAACTTACCAAATCACTCTGTCCGCGCCTTGAAATTTGCTATCTTAATGGGGGCTTTCCTACATCCGAGTCAAGTAAAATATAGGAATTAAGACTTATCGTAAGATGTAATAGCCACGTTCATGGCCTTAATCGTGACCTTTCTTTTATGTCCAACAAGCGTGACCGCTAAGGTCGCTTGAACTTTGGCATCTCTTAACAATGTTTAGCTTCTTCACTCTACTGCTGAGGAAGAACCTGGGAGGTTCAAAAGATTCAGTTTACGGAGTTCTGTAAATATTTGTGATCTGTTCTGCATTTTGCAAAGAAGGTTTGTCAGCAGAATGTTCCGTCTTTTCTATTTATTTTGGTTGGTGGCAGAGGCATTGCTCCTTTTCTACATATATTGTAGTCTAGTCAAAATATTGTAAAGTGACGTAACAGACATAATCTCAAAATACAGTCTGCACAGCTTAACTCTTCGTTTGAATCGAAAATCGTGTTAAAAATGAAGTGAGTATACAAAATCAAAACTGAATAGTCTGATATAGTAGCGGCATAGCCACAAGATATGGAAGCTTTGAATATTATCAAGTAACGAAGCAGTCTAAGTATCAAATCCACAGTGTATCAAGCTACTTAGACGAAAACACCACGTAAATGTGAAAGCGATATTTAGCACAAGTTACAAAACAAGCGTGCCATGGTAGTAGCATGTTTGCGCGCTTCATATTAACTATTGTATAAGACCACACGCTTATTTTGGCTAGACTAGCGTGCCATGGTAGCACGTCTGCGCGCTTCATATTAACTACTGTATAAGAGCACACGCACATTTTAGCTGCGTACTTCTTTGATCACGTACCTACAGTTTGTTATTAAATATTTTGTTTGTGACGTCACTTAACTACATTTCATTTCAAACGTCCTGTAAAGCGTAATTAATATTATATACGCGCTTTCTTGAGCTTTCATCCCAAATTTGTTTTTGTAACGGTTGGATTTCATACTACAGTTGACAAAGCTTCCAGGAGGGGGCGAAAATTTCTGTCCCAATAAATTATTCAGTTGGGTCATGATGCACACTCTCTTTTTCATCATTTTATATATATATATATATATATATATATATATATATATATATATCTAAAATACATGACAATAGATTCCGTGAGTTGGTATGAAAATATAAGTGAATAAGCATACATCACATGCCTCCATATCATGGGTGAGAGTGCCTTCAATACCAACACAGTACAAACGACGTAGTCTAGTATTTCGAGGTCCAACCTCTTCCTGACAGACTTGAGTAATGGAGCAAATTATAAATAGATTCTACAACTTATACTCATTCAAAATGCCTAAATCTTTGTTCAGGCCCTTCGAATGGCTATTGATGTACAAGACTAGCCTAGTCTCCTCAGCTTTCCGTTTTTCGTCATCTTTAAAGCTGCCTTTCTAGATGCAGAGATTATGTATTGTGTGTTCGGGAGAGGAGAAGTGTTCAGCAACTAAAACTAAACCAGCCTGTCTATCATTTGTTTTTTTTTTTTGTACTTGTTTTATCGTTAAGTCTGAAAATGCTGTAATTTTCACTTTCCATTTTGCGCTGAGGAAGGACACAGGACTGTCCGAAATATACGCTACTTTTATCGTATCTCTGCTTTTATTATGTCATCTTTGGAATGTTTCCTATTGTTTGTTATGTTACATGGAGCATACGTGGACTTTTCTCATATAATATATATATATATATATATACATATATATATATATATCTATATATATATATATATATATATATATATATATATATATATATATATATATATATATATATATATATATTGCTTATTTGGGATTTAGGCGAAAAACCGTATGAAAAAAACGCGACTGTTGGGAGAACTCGACCCTTAGGCGAAAAAATCGTTTCGCCTTAACGTTTTACACACTATTTTATATAGGAATGCATAACTCTATACGCAAGTCCGATTTACCACATAATGTTTATGCAATTACTTAGCTGCACTCCGACTTACGTGCATGTATCCGTTAACACTAAGGACTTACGGGCCATTGAAATAACGTGCATATATATCTCAGAACCAAAAGGGGAAATATAATCTTATGTATTTTATTGTTTTTTTTTTCTTCTCCGGTTGTATTGGCGGTATACCGATTTCGCCTAACAGGTCGAATTAGCGTTATTTATATATACATATAGATATATATATATATATATATATAGTATATATATATAGTATATATATATATATATATTGTATGCGGGAGGTCGCTGGTTCGAATCCTGCTTGAGGCTAAGTTTTCCATTCACAAGTAAATAACGTCTTTCAGTATAAGGCTAAGGCAAGTGCTATTTAATACAGCGTGGATTGACTCATATATATATATATATATATATATATATATATATATATATATATATATATATATAAACATGACGCCAGAGGGCTTACAAACTCAACAATATATCTCGTAGAGGTGTTGCTCCACTTTACAAGTTTCATCAATCTTCGGTCTTTAAATTGCAATTAATGATAGACCATTTAGCACCCGTCCAGGTATCGGACTTCAAACGTGCGGGTTGTTTTGCTTCAAGGTTGTAAGGTCCCCCGTTTTTGGCCACTCTTCTTAAAGTGGCCATGACACGTGAATTGGAGTAACGGGAGACTAATTTAGCCTAAAGTACACAAAAAGCTCTTTCTAAAACTGTTTTCATCACCTTTACACCCTTGAGCATTAAAAAGAAATTAATGTTTCAAAAAATTGCACCAAAAAATAGACTGTTGAAAATGAGATTTCAAGCCAACAAAATAATGACGTCACTTTAGGAACACCAGCCTACGTATACCAAACCTGGCGTACAGCATAGCCTATACATACGTAAGGGATAGTAATGATTGTAATTCGCGGCATGTCTTGAATTTGAACTTTTTCTGTCTGTTTGGAGAGTGGTGTCGGCCTGTTATATTTTGGGGCTGCAGTAGGCTATTACTAATAATTACAAATACTCTTGATTCATAACCGAAGAATGAAAAAACTCAGCAGTGTACTGTTCGGTTCAGTCTGCAGTAATACGTACAGTGAGTGGACTGGCAGCAGCCAGCGAAATACTTTGCACACTCGATCATAGGCTAGTTCCACGATTTCCACTGACAGTTGCACGAAAGTAACCTAAAGTTCATATTTTGACTGCCTACATAAAACTTTCCAAGCTTAAGTCCCTTTCAATTGCTCCAAATGCTTCTCATGCTAAAATTGTTGTGGTGTTGTACTTTCACCTCACCTATACAGTCTCAAATCGATACGGTTCTATGTGCAGTAACGAATTACTCACCCCATCTGAACCACTGACGTCTTGTTCAGTATCACCTTCACTTTTCTGATTTCAAATCCAAGAAAACTCACTTTACCGACAGTCCAACATTCCTGTCGGATCAGGGAGTTGTCATTAGATGGCAACTCCCTGGCTCGGATCCGTCATTCCAAAGAAAGTATTAAACTTGATTTCACATAGTACCTACTACGAAACAGTGCTGGTGATACATTGTGTAGTATCAGGTATGTTGTGTACTGTACCATGCCGTACCTATGCTGTTGCATTGTGAATGTTTGTACATGCAGCTACTACTTATCATGACACCAAGAGGAAAAACCTGCATGAAATGCATTTAATTGACTAAAACAACTGGTAAGCACGAGAAAGGGGATAACAATTCCAAAATTTACAACTTTTCACGCAGGTTTTACATTGCATCGACCTTGGTAACCGGTACAATGGAATGCAAACACTGTGGCAAATGTCCGAAGGATACCACGGCAAACAACGATCAGTTCCTAAAGTGACGTCACATGACGTAACAAGATTCTGAAAATTTTCGGGAAGACTAACTTTTGAAGGCTGGAAGAGGGTGTCTTTTTTCTCAATTTTCGAACGGAAAAACAAGTTGTAAACAAACAGAATGGTTGATTTTCGTTGTAGGAAACGTATTCCTAAAGATACCAAAGGGTTTAAACCGTTAATTTACACGTGGCATAGCCACTTTAAACACTTCTCATAATTCCGAAGCTTTGAAAGGATGTTTTGTGTACGTGTCTGTTTTCTCATTATATTTGTTTTAACAATGTATTGGGAATATTACGATGGCCAATTTGATATTAAATTGTGTATTATAGGTTTGTAGATATTCCTCTAAGTCCGCTGTAATGTGCTTTTTGAGATGTAACGTTAGCTACCAAAGGATACGACACGTGCACAATTCAGTTTAATACGTTACGGCTAGGTACAATACACAGACCCGAAACAGCGAATAGACGCAGAAGAATGAGATTAAGATTCCAAACTGATTATTATTCGACCCCCTTTTCATTAGTTAATCCTCTTGCAAAATATGCTAAACTTTCCACATAGGCTATATTTACAATATTAAATCTATATACTTATCTCTAGTCTTTGCTCGGCAGAGGCACTCTTACCGGGATGGTCTTGGCTCCTCCAAAGACGGCGGTGACATCGGCTATTGAATGATGGTGAGAAGGTGAGATGTGTCGATA
Organism: Holothuria leucospilota; assembly: GCA_029531755.1. Taxonomy (NCBI): domain Eukaryota; kingdom Metazoa; phylum Echinodermata; class Holothuroidea; order Aspidochirotida; family Holothuriidae; genus Holothuria; species Holothuria leucospilota. The sequence goes on along the minus strand of CM055966.1, from coordinate 54,960,872 downwards.
ATTCTGGCTGGTGAATACTCGGTTGACTCTTGATGGATCGGCTGTCTCTTGATGGGTTCGCTGTCTCTCTCGATTATTTTGCGGATCCATATTTATATGTTTGTTACAGGTCGACGAGAACATTCCATTCAAAGAATGAGATAGAAGACTCGAGAATACGTCTAAGCATTCAACACACTGTGTCCTGACGCATGTTCCTTTGATACACTCTAGGGCATTTCAGAAGTTACTCGAACAATCAAGCTGATGCGAATTGTTAATTGGGTTGCAGGAACAGAGTTCAAAACTGTGATAGCGTCGTGACCTGGTTGTCCTAGTTAGCGCATGGTAACGATAGTTAGCGCATCGTAACAATTAGCAGTGATTTACAAATTTATCCTGTTTATCTATTAGTAGCTACCGTTAAGCTACATAAGTTCAGGAAGTATTTTAAAGAGCATGATTAGCACCGCTTGATCAGGTTAAAACAAAAAGTAGTTTCTGATTTTACACAGAGCCTACCTTGGACTATGCCTGTATAAGGGTTGATAACAATTCAACATTATGTAACTATAATACCGAATACCGAGACAATGCAAATAAAGCGTAACACGCCAAGCCTCACAGAATAAAATCATTGATAATATAACAAGAAAGGATGTCATTTAACGACCAATCATCATTGCTAAATATGGTATAAATTTAAGAGCAAACAAGTACTGAATAGGTTGTGTACCAGTTCATCGACTTGAAGACAGGCTAGTTCTATTTTACAAAGCCATGACTGTGCAAGTATTTTATTACACTAACCCGTCTATCTGAGAGAGGCGGCATGTAAAAATACAGCTTTCACACATTTAAAAATCATTTTACTCCTTGGAAATCTGTTTTTG